>OX031019.1:23584544-24064544 GCA_943736025.1 Tenthredo mesomela | reverse complement strand
GTTGAGGACAAACACATCGAATTTTAAACGAACAATATGTATTTAGTTGCTGCTATTCAGTGTTATATAATGAAACAAGAACGCGAGAGGATATATATAAAAAAAAAAAGAAAAGAAAAGAAAAAAAAAAAAAAAAAAAATTGTTTGATATAAAGTATCCCACGAACAATTACAATATAATATATGTATACAGTCGCGATTGCCGTAAACGC
Organism: Tenthredo mesomela; assembly: GCA_943736025.1. Taxonomy (NCBI): domain Eukaryota; kingdom Metazoa; phylum Arthropoda; class Insecta; order Hymenoptera; family Tenthredinidae; genus Tenthredo; species Tenthredo mesomela. The sequence continues at coordinate 24,064,332 of OX031019.1, read as the reverse complement.
AGTAATATTTCGTTATTACGCACATAGAATTATTTATTGATCTTATAAAATTAATAATATTAAATCATTTTTAACAAGAACAAAAAAAAAAAAAAATGAAAATGAAAATGAAAACGAAAACGAAAACGAAATAATAATAATATTTTTTCAAACAATTATAGACATATTGTGCCAAGATGAAATAGATAATGAACTACTACTATACATACATACACATTACACACACACACACACACACATACATACATACATATAATTATATCTACATACACAAATAATACAGCTGCTTATCGCTGGTCCATATACATTATATATTTATTGAGAAGAAAATATTTTGTGCAAATTATTGTACAAATTAAATATATTTAATTAAGCTTCTAAATTCATTAGAGAGAGAGAGAAAAAAAAAAAAAAAAATTGAAAAAAAATTGAAAAAAAAAAAATAAAAAATTATTTATTACATACCAATATAGAATGAAAGTAAATCAAATTTACTTCGTCAATATTATTATTAGCGAAAGAAGGTGCAAAATACCGTTACTGTATATATGTATATTAGGGTGGTCCTATTATTCAGTGCTCGGATTAATTTTTTAGCAGGCGCCCCCCAAATCGACTCCAAATAATTTAAAAACAATTCCCCAATTTTTTTTTTCAGATTTTTATCTTAAATTCAAAATACACTAAATTCTCAGTATCTACATAAATATATTTTATTGTAAGAGTAATAATTTTCAGAAAAATCTGTAACTGCGAGATTTTATAGTGGGCATTAGTGCTTCTTAGGAGAAAAGCAAAAAAAAAAAAAAAAAAAAAAATACGAAGCATTGATCATTTTCATATTTAGATCCTATACTATAATGTTGAATTGAAAAAAAAAAACGTCAAATTTAGAGGGTATGCACAATTCGTCTAAATTGCCTGAAAAAATTGGGGAATTATTTTTTTTGAATTATTTGGAGCTGATTTGGGGGGCGCCTGCTAATCAAATTCGTCCAAACCCTAAATAAGGACCCCCCTAATGTATAATATAATATATATATATTGAATGATTATAATATTCTCTGATTGGTAATAAATGATTTTGAGAAAAATTTTGGCACATATGTGAAATTGTTGGATATAAAAGTAAAAAAGAAAAAAAATGAAAAAGAAAAGCTACTAAATAAAATTGGCCAATTTCTTTTGATATAAAAATTTTTTAAGTAACTTATTAGTGTATAATATTATACCTGTACAATAGATACATATTATTGTATAGGATATACTAATAATATCCGTGAGGTGATTTTTACGGAATTGGGTGAGAAATGAGAATTACGACTTACGAGTTACGCGAAGTGATAAAAAAAAAAAAAAAAAAAAAAAAAAAAAGTATAACTGATATTTACAGAAACTTTGGCAGTGCGGTGGTCATGACTCGAGACATTGTTAAGGATTCGTATTGTATTTATCGTGGCCAAACTCGGCATATTGTGATAGCTGGATTCGCAGCATCTTAAAAAACGATGAAAGAAAAAAAAAAAAAAAAAAAAAAACGAAAACATAAATAAATAAATTAAGAAAATTGCAGAAAAAAATATCTAAAAAACCTACGCCAAAAAAAAAAAAATAAATAAAAAAAAAAAAAATAAGAAAAAAAGAAACGAAAAAAAAAAAAAACTGGACCATCGCATCACCAGTATCCGGGAGTGAGAAGAAAAAGAAAATAATTCATGCATGATCCAAAACTCGACGAAATATTGTATAGATAGCTGTTATTGGCTTCACGATTAATAATACAATTACCTATATATATACTACATGTATAAAATGTCTAAAAATTTCGAAAACTCGGCAAATATTGTGATTGCTTTCTTTAGCTATATTATTATTATTATTATTATGGTATGCTCAGTAAATTTCTGTAAAACTCATCGAAATACATTAAGAAATATTGTGATTATTACTATTGTTATTATTATTAATATTATGATAATAATAATAATAATAATAATAATAATAATAATCTATTAAGGATAAAAAAATTAGAAGAAAAAAAAAAATAAATAAATAAGTAAGCGCGTGTGCCGTAATTTGTATAAGGCAAAGGGCAATGCAGAATCGTGATGCTGTCACGGTACACTATTCAATGCTGTATTGACTATCAATATGATATATTCACTACTATATCGTTGAATATAGTATATATTAGTTGAGAAAATTGTCGTTGAAAAATTTATGCGCCTTTGATCGAAAATTTGAATAATTTCAATATATATATCTATATATATTTAGTATATATATATATATATATATATATATATATGTGTGTGATAACGCATATTATATAATATTATATTTATGAATATTATCTTTTCATATTGAATATAAATTAATATAATAATTGGTAAAGGCGGTATTTTAATCGCTGTAATATTGATTGATGATTGATTTACAAATTTATAGTTACTGAATTTCTTATGGAACTGGAATAACTATACAGGGTGAATTCTCCTTGGTATCGCATGAGGGAGGGGCTTATCATCGCAAACGCTCCCACCCCCCCCTCCTATTTCTATTCATACTTGTTATCGTCGTATTTGGGATAGTAATAACAGAGTGGGGTTTCTGATGGTTTTTACGACACGTGAAAAATAAAAGTGGAGATTACTTCTCTCGATACGACGATACGACGATATGAATAAAAAAAGGGCGGAGCGTTCGCGATGACAAACCCCTCCCTCATACAATACCAAGGAGAGTTCACCCTGTATAATTGTCAATAGTTATTAATTATTGATTCCCGGAAATAACGCTACAGTATATTAAAATCTTTCGTATAAAAATGCTCAATATGATGATTTATAATCTCTATAGTAGTATACCTACCATCTCTGTCTATTATAATAATATCAATGATATATATATTGAAGAAAATCTTTTATATACATATAATATACAAAAAACTAAATGCATATATAGTATATTACATAAAGATGTTTTTTTATTTATTTATTTTTTTTTTTTTCTATTTAAAATATTAATTTTTGCTAATTAATTAACAAATATAAAATATAATTATTATATTAATACTGTATTATTAATTTTGATAAAAACAACATAATATTTTTGTACAAGTTTTACAGATATTATAAAACTTAAATAACACACCGACGCTTTAAATCGATAGTAATCATATTATTATTTATTTATTTATTTATTTATTTATTTATTTATTTATTTTGTTGTTGCATTATTTGAAAAATCTTATAATAATAATAATAATAAACTATGAAAAAAAAAAAAAAAAAAAAACAAAAAATAATTACAACAAATAACAAATAAATAAATTGAAAAAATAGAAAAATAAAAAAAATTTTAACCTCGCGTTTATATAGTAATTTGTATATAAATAATAATTATACAGCATTGAATGAATACCTGCCTTGGTAGTTGAAACGTATTTATGCACTATGTGGACTGTGATGATCATAAGATTTTTAGACTGCGTTATTTAATATGAACAAAGGCTGAATCGGCAATTTGTTTCGTGAGATATATTTTAATCTGATATAATATTATAGGTATATAATTATATGTAATAATATGGTATGAAATATATATATATATATATATATATATATATAATAAATATATATATATATATATATATATATATATATATATATATATATAATAAATATATATATATATATATATATATATATATATATATATATATATATATAATGATGATGATTTCTTGAGGTATCTGAATCTATAATTATTGATACCAAAGATAAGAATCATGTATTAAGTAATACTATAAGATAATGATCGTTATTATTATTATTATTATTATTATTAATATTATTATTATTATGATTATTATCATCTCGTAACGTTTGATTAACATGTGTCAGTGTCGTGTTGCGAGCAAGAATTATTAAGTCAGCTCCTAATTGGTGTTGTGGGTATCTTCGTTCCTAGCAACTCGTATTATGATGATTACTACTCACTCATAAACATTGCATTGCATTGATCTACTTTACTCTACTCACTCTTACAATAAATAAAAAAATAAATAAATAAATAAAAAAAAAAAAAAAAAAAAAAATACATTCTGTCCAACTAACTATGAAAACGGCTATATTTGTCACACATTTATTAAATCCCCAATAAATCCCTTTTCATTCATCCATCAATTAGAATAAATTAGAATTTGGATACAGAAAAAAAAAAAATATATATATATATATATATAATAATAATATATGGTAATATTAGGTGGCAACAGCGTTACTTTTATTAGATTTCTATATTGTAACTTTGATCATACATTTTGTCATGATAATTAATATAATATATAACTATATTACAATATAATAATATATATAATCTTTATTTAATGCCAATTAGTAATCGTTGAAATGTCATTTGTTGTTGATTTTCTATATTATTATTATTCTTCATCAAAGTCATAGTAGTATATATAATATTATGATTATAGATTAGATTATTGAGGAATACGAAATTAAAATTTCCAAAAATCATATTTAATAATCATAGTAAAGTATAAAAAAAAAAAATATTAGATAGATATCATTGTTTGATATATACCATTAATTATTATTATACACAATTTAAGGCTGTGTAAAATATGAGAAAATTTTTTATTTATCATAGTTGAAATCAATGGGACGAAAAAAAAAAAAAAAAAAAAAAAAAAAAAAAGATTTGACTAAATTTTTTTTTAAAACGAATCAGACTATTTGAATAGAGAAAATATTCTCATGATGAAAATATCTCATTGTTATTTCATTATTTAGGTATAATGGAAATTACATCGATAGATGTCCAAAATGTTAGAGATTTCAAGTAGTCTAATGAGATTACGCATTATGTTGCTATTATTTTTACTTTCTATTTTTACTTTCTTTTCTATTTTATTTTATTTTATTTTATTTTAACGCAGTAAAGTGAATAGTGTCAAATATAGCTACAGTAGTTTAGTCAAGCTCTCTGTCTCTAAAGCTTTTAAAAAAAAGCAACTTAGCAATTTAGCTTTTTAGAAATTAGAAATTTTTATATTAAAGCGATAATAAGTAAAAAAAAAAAAAAAAAAGACAAAGAAATAAACTATTCATTACTATGTATCTAAAATCGATAAGTATCTTAGTAGATTATTTTTGAATATAGTAAAATCTTAATACTGGTATTCATTCCAGCCACTTTTTTTCATTTTCTTCTTCGGTAATAATTATAATTATTACTATAGTCGAAAATTTCAAAGTAGGCAATAAAAGCACCAAATGACAAAAGGCATTCATGTCATATTTACAAGAATGTCTGTATAATTGAGATTATCTAAAGTCAGGGGTATTCGAATAATAGGTAATTAATATCTAATGTATAAAATCGGTAAAAATTATTACATACTAATCTATAATAGATCAAGATACTAAGTAGTTTTGAAAAAATAATTTAACACTATATCTTAAAGCACTATTAAAAGATTTTTCTAAATTACTATTATTCTTACTCTGATGCGTAGATAAAAAAAAAAAAAAAAAAAAAAAAAAATACTAATCAAAATTTAAAAGCGTTAAAAGAAAAAATTCGCATGTCTGGGTATCAAATCAAATCTTTGAAATATACAGCTGGAAAGCTGTATAATTGCATAATAAAATTTAGTCTAGTATAGTGTGAGCTTCAAATTTGGTAAGTGATGAAACAAATTTATCTATTGATAGTTTGAAATAAGAATCTTTTCTTTCTTTGCTTTACTCAATAGTTGTCGTTATTACCTATATTTTTTATAATAAATATATAGGTATGCATACGTATATTATATTATATAATTTGTGTATAAATCTATACCCTATTTAACAGCTACCTAATTATCGATTCAAATTTCAAATATTAACTAAAAGAATTATTTTTACGTACTACATATAAAATATAAAATATAAAATATAAAAGATCAAATAGAGAATGAGAATCATTTAAAAACAGGAAAAAAATTGCCAACTTGCATGAAATGAATAGGGAGCGCAATACAAATGAGATATCAAAGAATTAGAAAAGTATATCTGAACAAAATTAATGATATAACAATTTATGTTATACTACGTATTTATAAAAGCATTAATTTTTTTTTATCGCAATGAAATTTTATCGGAATATAATCTACGAACTAAATACCGTTCGTTAAATCTAGTCGTATGGAACGTTTTCGAAATTTATAAACCGACCAAAATGATATAAAGAAAATTACGAATAACGATAATTATTTTAGTGAGAATTTAACGTATACATAGAGATATTGAAATAGTGAAAAATCCTAAAACTAAAGCATAGAGCAACATAGAGAAATGGCTTATAAATCAAACGATACTAAATTATTATTTTAAAAATAAGATACTGATACAATAATTATATTGCATTTATCAGAATCTTTATCAGCTCAATTATAGTCGAACTTTGAGCTCATCCATTCGCTGCATTATTCTTCGTCTCATTTCTCTGTATCTGTAAAATAATTGAGTTATTAGCGATCGAGACGATTGATAATTTTATAAAACAAGATGAATTGCATTAGTTTTTTTGTTTTTAATACACGCTGCTCACTTTTCTTTTAACACAGCTATTTGCCGGTCTTCTTCATAGTGGTAACGTTGCAATATACCGGAACACTCGGCTGCTGAGAGATTCAAAAATTGTGCGACATCGGAGCTGATTTCTGGTGTGGAAAAACGATCGACAAGAAATAGTCTAGCTATAGTTTCATGGGGACCAAGTACGACCCTAGTTTCCAACGGGTATTCGTCGTCCCTCAGTCTGCGCTGTTCTGTAATAATTATTCCGGGTTTAAATAAGTCACAGGAGACCACGGAGAGTCGGAATCCATACCTCCGTTATCCCGTACTACAAATAGGGCAAAGTTGTCCGGTTTAGCATCGACTTTGTATTTATCGAGCATGAGATTAATGACCTCCTGAGTACTGACGAGACTCGTAACCCAAACAGACATCTGCGAGCCATGCGGCGGAGTGAAAAAGCTGGTTTCTCTATTGTAAAAGTGGCCATTTATCGAGCATCGTCTTCTCAATTTACTTCTAGACTGGCGTCTTCCACCCGGTCGACGTCTTATGGCTGTTGATCCTTGCTTTCGGCGTAAAACGACTCCGTCTAACTGGAAGGATTAATTTCAAATTAATTTCAATCGATAATATGACTCGGCGGAACTTTGTGGGCAAGTTTTACTTGGAAACTCACTTCCAGCCCACTGTCAGTAGACATAGTCATGTTATCGTCGTCTCTAAAGTGCAAAGAGTTTACGGAATCAGTATCGCTATCTGTTCGATGCCTTTGCAGACAATCAGGACCTGACATAGAACGATTGAGGCCTTTTTCAATCCAGCTATCGTCGTTGCTAAGAGTTCTGTTACTAACTCCCATGTTTTTTTCCAAACTATCAAAATACTCGACTCGACGAAGCGTTCCATTTCTATTAGGAGTTCCTTGGTAGTTTGGCGTGTCAGTACTCGAGGAACTGTCCATACTGTGCGTCGGTGTACTGTTTATACTGCTGTCGTTATCAGCGATGTTTTTTATCGCCTGGTGTTGAGGATTTGGCAATTCGTTTGACTCAGCAGTTCCTGAATCTTCGACGCTTCCCTGTGTTGTTGAAGAATGCGAATCTATACTAGACTGGGAACTGATGGATGGCAAACCGACCGGCATTGTTTGATACAGCTTGTTACCTTCTTCTACTTTTCTCTCCACCTAGGAAATAGAAGATATATCAAGTTAACGAGATTTTTAAATATAATTTCGCGTATTATATCGTCCCAGTGTTAACGAAATGTTCTTTATTTTTTTCTATTTCTTTGTAGTTCAAGTGCCTTTTAAGAAATCCTGACAATTCTGATTTCATATCTTGCATAGCTTTCGAGAAAAAGCGAATTTTACTTAATATTGAATCCTTTTTATTGATTAAACAACGATAGTTTTCAGTTTTAGGAATCTATCGTCAGATTTAGAGGTCTATTTCGTTCAAAGCCCGGGTATCGAGGGTCCTCGGACATTTGATACCTGAAGAAGTTCGTCCAATTCATCCCACTCCATATTTTTAACGTCCAATTTCATTGGAAGCGTGACACTCTTGGGATGATCAGGAGAAACTGGGACTGAATTTGGTTCGCTTTCAGTCTCAGTTTCAGGCGGAGAAAGGTCCTTTGAAGTCGGATCTATCTGGTCGTCGTCGGGCCCATCCTAAATGAAAATTTTAGCATGATTGATTAATTAAAGTTTGTTTCAGCCGTCTTTGACCAAATCTGTAAATGACCAGTGAAAATTATTCACCTCTGAAACGCTCCGTCTACAAGAATTACGATTTCTAGCTGTAACGACTGTGCGTTGATCATCGTCTTCCTTAAGATGAATAACGCCTCGAACTCCCCAATGAATTCTCAGCGCACCTTCGAGTATCAATCTTCCGTTTACCTAGATATATAAAAAAAACAAAAAAAAAAACCCATAAATAATTATCATATTAATCCCTAGGAAATACAATATGTTAGAAAAAATATCTGGCAAACCTCACGACTCCTGATGCCGCCACTTTTACCATCGTAATACTGATTGAATAGCTTCAATTTCGATTCCAAATGTGATCTAGTGATATTATGGGAAGATATTGATTATTTTAATAATACCCATAAAATAAATCTATATAAAAATTATATCTAAGAAGTGTAAAATTTCGCTGAAAATTATGATTTACAATAGACGTTACAACAAACGTATGATTAGATTTGTTTAATTAGACCTGGGCAACGTAGACCGAGATTCTTTTTTCCCAAAACTGGTATGAGATTCGACCCTTGTTCCATGGCCAAATAACTGCGGACCAAATAATGCGCCGTAACAAGGTACGTGGCAGTATGGAACGCCTTTGTGCTATAATTTGAATAAAATTCTTTGATGAAGATGCGTAGAGCTACTAGTGATCAAAAAAAAAAAAAAAGTAAAAAATCAAGAATCGTTTTATCACCTCTGCATGTTGACCGGGATTTAATCTTTTGCCACATTCTTCGCACCGCAAACATTCGGGATGCCAGTCGTAGCCCAACGATTGTTTTCGCTCAGCTTTAGAGTGAATAATATTTTTTGTTGATTATTCATAATATTGATTTGAATAAGATACATTGTTTTATTTTTTTTTTCTACAAAACTCATATACCGGATTTATTTATATAATCGAAAATCTGTATATGGGATCAAAAATTTCGAACACACATAGCTTGTATAATTATCGCGTTTATATTCACAAGTTAGATATACATAACCTAAAACAAAGTGCAATGACCTGTATTTTATCCTGTATAATATATCCGACGATATTAAGCTATTGTTCATTTTTAGAAATGAGAGGATTGTCATAGGAATGAGATTTATTTGCTATTAAATATAACCTATGGGGTCGATAATATCATCGGTTAAATAATCACGTATCTTTTTTTTTTTCATTCTCTCTCTTCTTAAGATTGTCAAAATTTTTACAGTGACAGTGGATACTCTTATAATATGTGGAGACTATAAGTATAATTAAATATTGTTCTAAGATGTTGATATTTACCGAAATATACTGGCTTGCCGCATTTGTGACACTTCCACATATTTGTTTAATCCTTAACGACGATGTTTACAGGTTATATTCTATTATCATGAGATTATTTTAACGCATTTTTTGTTTACTTATATCAGGTATTTAGATTATGAATTAAATGACACGCGGTACGTCACTGCACACTGTGTCAATGTTTGTATGCGTGTGTACTGTGTGTGTGTGTGTCATTGGCGAGTTGTCGTCCCACTCCGTTGCATTTCCTACGGAAACACGGTCGTGCCAACCTACATACTGTGGTACTAAAACGCATCTCACACAGAGACGTATACACTGTCGATAAAATCGTCATTTACTTAACCCAGGTCTTTGGCTATTTGAAAATAAAAATAAAAATTATATGAATGGTTGTGATTGTTAAGGCCCATCCCTAGTCGCCCACCTCCTTTTGGTCGAAATGTGACACATTTCGACCAAAAGGAGGTGGGCGACTAGGGATGGGCCTTAACTCTTAAGGGTATATGAAAGGCGAATTATACACCTCGAATTTTTGGCAGCCCGTTTCCCAGCTAAAACACATCCGATCGATGTGAAATTGATATCAGTGACGTAGAAAAAGTGCACGGAGGGCATGATGCTCTTGGATTTCAAAAAAGCGAAAATAAAATGTACAGTTTTATATCAAGAGTGCTCTGTAACGAATAATCGTTGTTGCTGACACATTGTACTTGCGATAAATATGAAAACACCCGAAACATTTTCGCTTTTTGGAAATCAAAGAGCATACAATGCCCTTCGTGCACTTTTTCTGCGTCACTGATATCAATTTCACATCGATCGGATGTGTTTTAGCTGTGAAACGTGCTGCCAAAAATTCGAGGTGTATAATTCACCTTTCACATCGCACGAAACGGCGCATTATTACACATTGTTGATTGCATTGTTACCCATTGTTGAGTTCCACGCGTCTTTCATTTCCCCTTAAGACTATTGATAATAATAATAATGAAGAAAATAACTTCTCTTGTCTTGATTCGATATATACTAGTGGCGAAAGAACTTTCTTTCTTTTATTTTCATTCATAAATTTCAATATTTTATTAATTTTCTGACAATTTGCTTAATTAATTAATGAGTAGAGTGTTGAACGAGAAAAATGTAATTTTCGTTTTTCTAAACAGGAATAATTTATCAAGACTTTTTAAAAGCATGAATAAATCGAAACAGAGGTCCAGCTTTGTCGGACGTTGAACAGGTTGCATGTAATAAGGCGCATAGCTATCTTGATCATTTCCGTTTGGTGCAGGTATATAGAATAACCGTATAAGTATAAGTCTTCTGTAGCTGTACCCGACACACCCATCTGTACTACGTATGATTGTGTAATAAAATGTCCTCATATATATCGACGACATTCTTTCGACAGTAAGAAATATGAATAATGTGAAAAATAAAAATACCAGTGTCGTCACGACATCCCGCATTGCCTAATCGTCCGAAGACCGCAATAATAATAATTGGTTGAGAAATTTTACGAAATAGTACCGTTTTATGGGAATGATCGATTCCTTACGTTTTTACCATAATAATTAACCATGCATCTATAAAGAATCCCATAAAATGATGTAAAGAAATGAGAGAAGATACATATAGAGAGAGAGAGAGAGAGAAAGAGAAAAAAATATATATATAGTATCCCGATTCCATAACAGCTTGCACGACGAATTCTCTCATGCTGCAAGTATAACGACAAAGTATCAGAAAGGAATTACGAAGCTGTCTATTTTTTTTCTCTCTCTCTTTCCCTTTTTTTTTTTTTTTTTTTGTTTGTTTGTTTGCTTCTTTCTTTCTACTACTCCTCGCCTCCTAACTTCCCTCCTTACATAATTAAAATACTTTGACCATAATCGTATATCGACGCAGGTAATGGTTTGAATGAGATTTTCCCTCAAGGCTGTAGGTACTACTGCAACAGAATACGACTCGAGTTCGGTGAATCGCGTACCATCGCGTACTTCTAATCCATCGAGTGGTATGTATGTACGAAGTATATCGCTTTTGAGAACCTTAGTCTATATAAGATATAACGCATTTGTATCTCTCCCCCCTGGCTTATACTAGACCCGAAGTAAGTATTTAGTTATGTGAATAGTGGAGCTTGATGCATCAGCATCACCACCATCACCATCACCATCAGCAAGAGTAACAGCAACAGCACGCATCCAAGACCAACGTCGGATAAGGCATCATCAGCCTGTAACATGCCTTCTGACAGAAGCGGCGATCCCCTGCTGCTGGTATCCGCGCTCCAAGGAGGCAAGAGGCAAGAGGGGTTCAACAGCGGGGAGTGAGATGAGGAGGACGTACGTACGTTACGTACGTACGTAACCGACTTCAACTGGAAGTTTGCAACTTCAACTGCAACTGCAACTCCAGGATCAACTGCAAAGCAAACTACGATCACATAGGCCAGAGTTTATTCAGGTTCTACTAGTTAGCTGGCAGGTGCGACCCTACTGTAGGGAGAGAAGTATAAGTCTGGGTAGGGATCTCCAAGAAGCAGACAGTGGTCTTCCAGGACGAGCTCTGGCTAGTGGACGATCGCACAAGAAACCGAGAGCACCGTCCACTCCAACAGTGCAGTGCAATGCTATGCGGTTGTTCGCTTGCTTGGCGACTCTTGGGAAGTTGCAAAGACGTGATCCGCGTGATCCGTGATCTGTGATCTGTGATCCGAGATCCGTGATCCGTGATACGTGATGAGCCTTCCGCACATCTGTCTAACTCTTAACTACGCAAAGATAATCGGGATTCTGAAGCATTTAATCTCAGATCAATCTGTCCCACCTGAAACAGAGACTGGAAACTATTCCGCGGATATCTTTTTATAACAAAACCTTCAGTCTATCCGTCTATATCGACGTGTATATAAACCTATGGGAATACAGGGTCAAAACCACCTTCAGTCTTGTATCTATTATCATTTTTCATTTTCGTATATAGAAAATTTGATAACAATTTATACGATAACAACTTTCGCGTAATATTTATCACGTGGACGTTTTTACTCCTTTGATTTCTTCGCAACGCAGCATTCGATCCTGCACGTCGTTCAATTAGCCTGGAAACTTTTCTAGCATATTTAATATTTCTCAAATGTATGTATAATAGGTATTCGAATATGATGTTTGATCATTCCTCGGAGCGTATGAGTGAGTTTGAGGAAAAGACTCTTATAGTTAGAGAAGAGGCGCCTTCAGCTCAGAAGAAGAAGAAGAAGAAGAAGTAATGGGTCACGAACAAACCCTGCCTTTAGCCTGCAGTCTTCAGTCCTCTGCAGTTATCGTCGGTTATATACCTACTGTTCGGTACCTTTAGCTTCACAAATAATGAAATTCTCATGAAACTATGTAGTACCAATACTGGTGCACCACTTGACTTCACTCAAGAACCTTTACCGTCCAGTTTGTCTTCAATGGCATTAACCACTCGCGGTTTTTATCAACAAATAGGGATTTTCAATATACCCTAAAAGCATTGTCGTGTATTTTTCTCCGCATTTAACATTATAAATAATATAGCGGCAATCTTCAAAGAGCGTATACTATACATATATATTCAGAAATGGCCTAGTTTAAGGCCCATCCCTAGTCGCCCACCTCCTTTTGTGTCACATTTCGATTATTATTTGAGCCCAGGCGTAAATTACGCAAAAAAGGCCAACTTAGCGCAAATTCTATTTCAATTCCGGACACATACGTCCAAAAAAATATTCTTTTCGTACGTAAATAGAGTCTACAGATGGTTTTTACATTGTTAAAAAATTATTCGAATTCGATTTCCTCGGCGAACAATGTAAAAACAATCTGTAGACTCTATTTTTGCACGAAACAAACATTTTTTTTTCGACGTATGTGTTCGGAATTGAAATAGAATTTGCGCTAAGTTGGCCTTTTTTGCGTTTTTGACGTATGGGCTCGGATAATAATCGAAATGTGACACATTTCGACCAAAAGGAGGTGGGGGCTTTAACTATTTATTCATATAAGAATCAACGATCCAGTATATACCTATACATCGCTATATAATATTGGCTGTAGAATTCATCGTATATTATTACAGTTATTTCATTAATAATAATAATAATAATAATATTCATAGTTATTTTCGTATAGGTATAAAACAATAGTATAAGTAGGTACTATGCGCGAATTAGTGCGAGAAATGACAAATCAATTCATTAGTCAAATTTTGACGTACGGTTATATAGTTATGAAAATTTTTTACTCTATAACCGCATAGATTTTGCATATTAACGAATTAGGAAATCGGGGGTATAATATAACTAACGAGTTTAATTACCGAATCAATATGATATATAGGTATATATTATACGTACATAGTATGTATTACAGTATAGTATTCACAATTATAATAATCACGAGTTGTTCTCTCTCTCTCTCTCTCTCTCTCTATTTTTTTTTTTTCTACGTTCACTCCCAAGTTTCGTTATTGTAATTATCTAACGTACTATATGTATATATGTACATTGTACACACCTTATACGATATATACCAGCTATAACATATAGGTATAGGTATATACGTGCTGATTAATTACGGAGATTCCTGACGCGTCACGATCGTTCTATACGGTTGTAGGCTTAAGTAAAGATATCATTACGATAATATCTCACCACTTCTCAAAGGTATAGGTATAAGGATGCGGTTAACAAACTTTTGACTTCAGTCGTATTATACCTACCTACCTACCTACCTACCTACCTACGCACAAAAAAAAAAAAAAAAAAAAAAAAATAAAATAAAAAACCATGAACAGTACCTACTACAATCCGATTAGCATATTAATAAGCAATCCTTAAGACTATAAGTTCCTAATTATAATACGTAGTACTATATACATAAATTAAAACCATTCTACTCTAGTAACTGTATTGCCATAGGTTTACATTATATTGATGTTAGGTAATTACTTGAATTTTTCCGTAAATTAAGAAAAAAAAAAAAAAAAAGAAAAGAAAAGAAAAAATGTCAGAAAATTAAAATATATAAATAAAAAGTAACACACAAATATATCGCGTCACTAATGCCATAAAGTCGTGAGCGCCAAAAAAAATTTTTTTTTTGTAGATATGCCCAAACGATGTTATATAGCACGAAAAAGATTTTGCCATCAAAAACACGAAAATTTTTTTTGTTTGACGCTTACGACCTATTATGACATCAGTGACGCGATATATTATATATTGGTACTATATGAATAAATATACATGTATCTTTAATCTCGGATTATTATTATTATTATTATTATTATTATTATTATTATCTTTGGGAAAATCTCTGACTCCGGTGAAGGTGAGAGATATGTAGTGTCGCCGATACCCGTTATCCACGATCGGATGGGTCATCGCAATACATATATATACATATATCCTTCGCGATCCGAGGCTGTGGCTAAAGCGCGCGTGCGAGTGCGCGTGCGACCTCATCATCGTAAGCCGCAACCGCTAGGGTTCGTGCATATATGTTGTTTAATAGTTGATATCTGCGAAGCCCCCACAGCTCTTTACCGCGTGAATTAGGGGTCAACTTACGGCTCGGAAGTGTCTAGAGAGAGAGAGAGAGAGAGAGAGAGAGAGACCGAGATTCTTACCTGTTACATAGCTTATACTTATGTGACTCGACTCACAAGATCGTATGATTTCGAGATTAGCGAGGGTAGGAAAAAGGAATGAAGAGAAACAAAAAAAAAAAAAAAAAAATTTTTTTTTTTTTTTTTTTCTTTCCAAATACGAACGAAGACGATAATTCTTGTATATATTCATTTATTGACCAAATTTATGGTGAATTTTTGCTCACAGATTTATGTATTATATACAGTTTACAGTTACATTATATATACGATATATCGTTAGATAGGAAGATAGAGAGAAAGAGAGAAAGAGAGAGAGAGAGAGAGATGAAAACGGTAGAGATGTCAAGTTTAGAATGAATTAATTTGATTGGCTGTATATTATGTATATTTGGTCAGTTTTTAAATATATTCTTATACAGGATAAAATGTTTATCGGTTTTCTGGTGAATAGCTGATGCGATAGTGGTATAAGATTTAAAGACATCGTTTGATACTTATACCGGTAATTTTCATCAACTGTGTAGATATAATATTATAAAAAGAAAAAAAAAAAAAAAAAAAAAAAAAAAAAGAAAAAAGTCACACAGATAATTATTATACCCGCACGTTTATAACAGTATATATATGCGGATATATTAAGACGTGTGGTGTAAAAAGCGATCGTATTCGATTAAAAATGATTCAATTTGTTAATTTGTCGGTATTATAAATCTAACGAAGCTTATTACTACTCAACGTTCCTGCATGTTATTCTAACTGTATCCTATATCAAACTCATTACTTTCAAATTACCATATATATATTTATACTACATATATATATATATACCTACATTATTTTAACATATATAAATGATGATTATTTTAAATTTACCACTGAATTAGGTATAATTTAGGATATCAAGCAACCATGTGTATGTGTATATATATATATATATATATATAGGGGAGAGCGGGGCAAAGAGGGCACATTCGCCAAATTGTCGAAATTAAATTTGAAAAAAAAAAAAAAATTAAATTCCTGTGGGAAACGATTTTTATTGAAAAAAAAAAAAGTTGATAATTTTCCAAGATTTTTTTTTTTTTTTTTTTGCCGAGGTGCCCTCTGAACATTGGTTAATGCAGTATATATATATAGACGATTGATGCATCGATCAAAAGTCTACAGGTATTATTCTCAGATATCGATACATACTCCGGGTTCCGGTTTAACTTGATTAGAGAATATCGTATAGCTTGGATGTATTACTGCAACAAAGTTACCCGGTACCATCGCCTGCAACCGCGAAGAGGAAGCAGCAGAAGAATAAGAATAAGAAGACAAATAAGAAGAAGAAGAAGAAGAAGAAGAAGAAGAAGAAGAAGAAGCGGAAGGAAGAAGCTGCAGAACGAGTAAAACGATAATATCTGAGGACGAAGAATCATAAATGAAATCTTTGAAAACTTGGTGATATATAATATATATATTAGACCGGTTCAAAAAAATCGACTATTCTTTTTCTTTCAATTTTCGCATTGTAATACTTTCGGGGGGCTGAAAAAAGATGCCTGTTTAAAGCGGAGTTCTTAATATTAAGATTTAGAGGTCGCTCATCGCGGATTTCTATTTTCCATTTGAATAGCATAGGAAATTTTTTTTTTTTTTTTTTTTAATAATTTTGTAGCTCACAAACCAATGAAAAAATCCAAATGACTCAAACACATTTTCATAGGAAATTGAACACTCTACAAAAAGCTTCTCTTATCATTTTTTGATAAATTGACTCCTTCCAAAGTTATTCAAGCTCAAATTTCAATTTATAGTTGAGTAAACTATTTTTTTTTTTGTGATTTTTTTTCCACAATGATAGATACATTTTTTAGAGTGTTCAATCCCCTATCAAAATATGTAAAAGTCATTTGGATTTGTTCATTGGTTTGTGAGCTACGAAATTCTGAAGAAAAAAAAATAAAATTCCTATGCTATTCAAATGGAAAATACAAATCCGCGATGAGCGACCTCTAAATCTTAATATTAAGAGCTCCGCTTTTAACAGGCATCTTTTTTCAACCCCCCGAAAGTATTTCAATGCGAAAATTGAAAAAAAAAAAGAATAGTCGATTTTTTTAATATATATCTACATATTGTATATATTTATATAGGTATGGTGTAGTATATATATATATATATATATATATATTGTTAAATAGCTGCATAAGGTGTATTGCTGCAGATCGATAAAAGAGAAGCGAAATAAGAGAGTGGAGTGATGGGAGAGGATGAAGAGGGGAAGAGGAAAGTAGAGGAGAGAACTGCCTTTTAGGGAAGTTAGCGCTACACTGCAGCATCAGCAACATCAGCAGCATCAGCAAGAGCTGCAGTAGAATCAAGGAGCATATGAGCGTGTGTCCGGTGGTGAACGCGCGGCTGTAGCTGCAGCAGGAGCATCAGCAGCATCAGCAGCAGCAGCAGCCTCCCCGGGTATTAGCCTCATGCCTCTCTTGGATTCTCTCTTGTGGTTTGCCTCGACAGTACTGCGACCCCGATCATTCTCGGAATGCACCGAAGACATCAGGTTTTTAGCATCGATCTTGAAAATGGGAAATGCACAGTAAACGAAAAACGGTATAATAAAACAAAAAACGGGGGTGAAAAAAAAAAAAAAAAAAAAAAAAAAATCAAAAAAAAAATTTTTTTTTTTTTTTTCGAAATCTAAAAAACAAAAAAACAAAAAAAAAAAAAAACGAACGGAAGAAAGGAAAGAAGAGAAGAAAAAAAAAAAAAAAATCACACCCAACCCTCAGTGTCTGAAAAAGAAAAAAAAAAAAAAAGAATACTACGACAGATCCATTGAATAATCGCGATTTATCATATACCTATACGCCGCGTATTTCCCTCTCTTTATAGATCGAGGGAACGAACGTCTGCCGTATAATATACAGCGGAAGTTCTTTAAACACGAATCTACATGCGCATATAAATTTATAGTTCTATAGTAAATATAGAATAATTGTCATATTATAGATATTTATACGAAATGATAATGATGATGATGATTATGTAAAAATGTTATATGAAAATGAATAAAAATAAAAATGATTTACCTTTTATCTTATATATATACCTTTCCGTTCCATTGACTCGGTCATATGTGTTTGGTTAAATATGTTGAACCCCGCGCCGACTCCTCCTCGGCAGAGGATGGAAGTCGTTGCCCTCTCCGATCCGTTCGCGCTGTTTGCCCTACCGTCGACCACTCCGGTGTGAGCTATCCTGTCCCCTCTCGAGGCACCCTGGGTCCCCGTCCCCTTACCTGCGAGAAACCGAACGAGCACCATCAGACAGGTGCTCCTGGGGCAACGTAGTACCGGGAGATCGGCTGAGCTAAGTAGACCAGATATCAGTCTACACCAGATCTTTGCCGCGGCAAGACAAACCTCGATTTATTATTTAACGGAGGATTAAACGACTCATATTTTTCGATCGCTTATTACATTACATTATATTATATTATATTATATTATATTATATTATTCCGAAAAAAAAAATATATATATATATAATTTATATAATACTACATTCTATTTTTTTTTTTTTTTTTCTTTTGTAAAAAAAAAATATAAAAATAAATAAAAAAATATATATATTAATTTATATACATTGATTGATTGATTGAAAAAAAAAAAAAAAAATAAAACCCAATAAATAAAGACTGGTATAATATATATTTATATACTACGTAGATAATAATCAGCTCTAACGTACTATATAATATAAATATAGAGCGTGATAATCATAAATGATTTATTATTTTTGATTAAGCTGGGTTATTATACTACTATAGCTCCGTGTCTATTATATCTGCAGGATCCTTTTAACCGCGTTTATTTGTCGAAATAAAAAAATCGATAGATAAAAAAAAAAAAAAAAAAAAAAAAAAAGAAAAGAAATTAATATTAATAATAATAAAGAAATAACACTTTAATCGATCGAATAATAATTGCAATAAAATAACAGAAAATAGACATGAATCTGTCACGGTGATGTGAAGTGATACTAACTGGTATATAATATAATATAGAATATATTATATAATAATATTATATAGGGAAGAAGAAATAAAAGTGTCATCGACGTGTTCTGCAGGGCATACGTTGTAATAATAATAATAATAATAATAATAATAATAATAATAATAATAATAATAATAAAAATAATAATAATAATCTAATAATAATAATAAAAAAAAGGAGAAACAAGAGAAACGAAAGAAAAAAAAAAAATCAAAAAAACAATAGTATAGTATAGTGAATAGCGCGTCGCTACTCTAAGGGCAAGAAACACGATAAACGCAGCAGCAGAGAGGAAGTCGCTGATCGTTGCTGCCGGTATGCGGCACGCGAAGCCGCAAAGCTACGGGTAAAACGAGGAAGCGCGTTTGCGCCCGCACTCACGAGGTAAGAGAAGAAGATGAATCTGTCTTTCTGCAGTCATTCTTATTTAGTATTAATATATCTTCTACTATATGCAATATATGTATAAATGATTAAAAAAAAAAAAAAAAATCGAACATAGAAAAGAAAATAAAATCAAAAATTGAAAAAAAAAAAAAAAATAAAAATAAAGAATCATTTTTCAAATAACGATGTAATATCTTCTTGTATTATCTTATATATATATTGATAGAGAGTGAGTTGAGTTGAGTTGAGTTGAGTTGAGTGGAGTGAGTGACAAGGTATATAAAGAATATTATTATATAGTTCGGTGGTGATTTGGAGGGGATAGAATGTGGTCCATCGAGCAAGACAGAGCGTATAGTGGCGGGAAGATAGCTCGCTTCAGGCTCGTTCAGACTCTGCCAGATATATATATATATATATTATATATGCGGTTTATATATACACGGGGTAGAGAGATTATATATATACCTATATACTCGCGAAATTTTTCATCCTGTAAGAATGAAACTAGTCACATATATAATATATATAATATATACTCCAGCTTTACCCACGTGGTACCGGTAGATGCAATATATATGCATATACTAGGTACCTATACTATATGCATACCTCCGATTATGAATAAGCGAAATTCTCATTATCATAGCGGATTATTACTTTATTATACTTGTATATATATATATTCGTAATTATTTTCGGCATCCTTTCAAAAATTTGTTTGCAATTTTTAATCACCTTACGTATGTACGTATGTTACATACATACATATATAACTTACCAACTATATACCAAGGAAAAGGCTGCCGTACCTCTTTAGAACGGTCATCGTTCCCAGTATCCAGATACAGGCTCTAAGGTCGTACCGCGATCAATTCCAAGGAGTAACTGTAACATTCGGCCTAAGTTCGCCAACGGTTGATCGGTATTAGACGGCGAGTTGCCCCCGAGTTTCTATCGACAAATATATATATATATATATATCTATACGCGTTTCGCATATACGAGGTATAAGAAACGATCAAGTTTTATACCCTAAACAGTTTGAAACCTCCGAAAACTGTGACATTGAATATTTTCTTATAGTTAAATTCGTAACAGCAAAATCTTCTATCATATTGATTAAGTAGATATGGTAGGGCATGGGTCGAACGCAGTTGCTCCGCGAGATGAGATGCCGGACTACCCATACTGTAGGTTACTACTGTGAGCCCGTTGCCTAGGGCAGTTTTAATAAGAGGCTTAGTAGTATAAGCATATATAGAGACTTTCTTTTCTTCCTTTCTTCGAATTTTTCTTATAGGAATGAAATATATTTTATTTGACAAATTATTTCTGTATTCGCATACGTATATAAAGTATATGGAGAAAGAAATTCGTCGTTGTCGTTTTTTTTTTTTTTTTTTTTTTTTTTTCAATAATTTTAGAACTGATTTTATACTATATCGTTGTTTCTCGATATATTATAGATAAGGAAATTTTTCCGTTTTTACTACAACACGTGGAGTGGTATTTTAATTCTGTTTATATAACGTGTCCGCATTAAGATTACGAATCGATTCGTTATGCATCTTTATCACGTTACAACGCGTATTTAAGGAATACAATTTTAAACCTTGAGAAAAATTTCAATAAAAGAGAGAATATATATATATAAGCATTATTTTAAAGTAAAAAACGAAATTCTGCAATCTTGGGGGGTGATGATTATTTCAGACTGTATAAATCATCACGAATATGAATAAAAAGTGAAAATATTTTTAAACAATAAGATTTTTATTTTTTGATACAGGTAGTATAAGGTAGGTAGGTATATGATATTCTTAAAGTCTGTACAAGAGACTTTAGTGTTGACTGCTAAAGATCGGTCTTCATAGCTGTTATAAATGATTGGGATAATAATAGTCTTAAAGAAGCTATTAAATTTCCTTGGCTAATACGAGTAGGTACCTACGCCGACGTAGGTACAACCAACCTGTATAGTATAACCATATAATGTGGATAAACGAATATTTCTGACTTGTGAATTATTGTTATACGAAAGTTTTTTTTTTTTTTTTCTTTTTTTTTGTTTTCAACAAATCTAAGAAATCAAGTGGAATAATTAATGTTATTAATTTGTTGTGTTGTTATATATATATATATATATATATACTAGGGGGGCTACGCCCCCCTGCGCGCTACGCGCGCCAACCCCCCATTGTGTATCATCTGTTGAAGTCAAATAATCTGCGGATTTTTTCGAAAAAAAAACGATTGTGTAATGAAATCTAGTGAAGGTTTTGTCACCCGCGATTATTCATCTTTATATTGGCCATTATTTATTTCTTATTATATAACCAATAATCATTTTGGTAACCAAACTTGGCGCGCCAAGCCCTATATTATCTTATTATCAATGTTGGTTTCAAAGCAATGGAAATTTTCAATGGATCTTTTAACGTATTATATATTATACATATTTATTAATATTGAACATCTATGAATCACATATATATTATCAAAAAGCCTAATTAATTAATTAATTAATAAATTAATTACGGTAGATATGTCGACGCGTTTTTTTTTTATTTTTTGTGGGTTCCCCTTTAGGTTCATGGTTGTTTTTAAATTATAGCTAATTCTGTAAATATGTTTACTTTAAAATTTCTTTCCAGACTACATTTTTAATTTCTTCTGAATTTTTTGAATTGTTTTGTATATATTTGATTTGAATTGCCAATACCAACTAATTGAATTGCCAATACCATACTAATTGAAATGCCAATACTATAGGGAATTGTCTACGATATTTCCAACATTATCTCCTATATAGTTACTGAACATTTTGAAGTCTATTTTTAGAGGTTCGAATTAAGAAGTGTAACGATAGATTTGTGCAATTCAAATTATTGACCTCTAATCTTCAGCGTGGATAGAATTATTTATTTAATAGTAGAGTACATCCCAAGGTTATGTGGAAAATTAATGCGAATAATATGAATAGTATATAATGGATTTTGTAAATGATGTACAATGATCAATATTAATCTATTATCAATTCGGTATTTTTTATGTGAAAGGAATCTTCATCGTTGTATCAATTCTTGAACTACATGGTGATGGAATTGTTCAAAAGGGCTTGATTACTCGATCGAAATTTTTCACAGGAATGCTGCAAAGGAAATCGAATTGAGACAAAAAGTAGGAAATCATATTAATAATGCAGAAAACAAATCCAGTTTGAATTCGAAGTTTTTCGTGATGTTGGCGCGTCTTTTTTTATCTAGCGGTATCCTCCTTAGGTCCTATGATCCGAAGGTCTATGGTCCGAAGAGAACCGGAAAGAGCCGAGAAGAGCCGAAGATAGCCGAGAATATCCGAGGTTAACCGAAGATAGCCGAGGATATCCGAGGTTAACCGAAGATAGCCGAAGATAGCCGAAGGGAACCGGATAGCCGAGGATAGCCGAAGATGGCCGAGGATAGCCGAAAGCAGTCGAGGATAGCCGAGGATGGCCGAGGAACACCGAGGATCACCGAGGATATCCGAGGTCAACCGAAGATAGCCGAAGATAGCCGAAGATAGCCGAAGGGAACCGGACAGCCGAGGATAGCCGAGGACGACCGAGGATCACCGAGGATAACTGAACATAGTCGAAGAGAGCCGAACCCGGTCCTCCATCCGAGGTGAACCGAAGATAGCCGAGGATATCCGCGATTAACCGAAGATAGCTGAGAATAGCCGAATATGACGGAAGATAGCCGAAGGGAACCGGACAGCCGAGGATAGCCGAGGACGACCGAGGATCACCGAGGATAACTGAACATAGTCGAAGAGAGCCGAACCCGGTCCTCCATCCGAGGTGAACCGAAGATAGCCGAGGATATCCGAGATTAACCGAAGATAGCTGAGAATAGCCGAATATGACCGAAGATAGCCGAAGGGAGCCGCATAGCCGAAGATGGCCGAGGATGACCGAAGACAGCCGAGGATAACCGAAGATAGCCGAAGGGAGCCGAACCCGGTCCTCCATCCGAGGTTAACCGAAGATAGCCGAGAATAGCCGAGGATGGCCGAAGATAGCCGAAGATAGCCGAGAATAGCCGAAGATGGCCGAAGATAGCCGAAGGGAGCCGGATAGCCGAGGATATCCGAAGATGGCCGAGAATGGCCGAAGATAACCGAAGGGAGCCGAACCCGGTCCTTCTTTCGGTCCAAGGCCCAGGAAAGGGGAGAGGGCGAGATAGCCGAGGATAACCGAAGATAGCCGAGGATAGCCGAAGATAGCCGAGGATAGCCGAAGATAGCCGAGGATAACCGAAGATAGCCGAGGATAGCCGAAGATAGCCGAGGATAGCCGAGGATAGCCGAAGATAGCCGAAGATAGCCGAAGATAGCCGAAGATAGCCGAAGATAGGATTCTTGACACGGCGGTGGCGGCGATATCTTATATAATATAGTACGATATACTATATATATTATAGCGAGCGGGGTCGAGCAGGACATGGAAAGAAGGGGGGGGGGGGGGGGGGAAGGGCATGAAGAGCCGAGTGGGGTCAGGAAGGCCTAGGGCGAGGAGGGGGGGGGGGGTAGCGAGCGGGGTCGAGGAGGCCATGGAAAGGGGGGGGGGGCAGCGAGCGGGGGCGAGGAGGCCATGGAAAGTCTGACACGGCGGCGGCGGCGGCGGCGGCGGCGGCGGCGGCGGCGGCGGCGGCGATATATCTTTATAATATAGAGAGATATATATATATATATATATATATATGTGTGAGGTAACGGTTCTGAGTCTATATGATTTAATTACGTCAAGTATACGTGGACCGTGACTTATTAGTCTTCCAGGGAGCATAGCAAAAGGCCTGTTACCCATTATTATTCTTAGGAACTAGGTTGATGCATCGACCCGGCACTTCTCGTGATCCAAGAACGACGTGAGCTGAAAGAGGATATTTTCTTGGGTATATACCTACCCTATACCTCTATATGTTATATATATATATATATATATATATATGTATGTATATGTGAGAGTACGCGACCAGCAAGCAAAAATCTGTTTTTGCATTTATGTAATTTATTTATTTTCACCTTTAGCGTATGTATTGAAAAAAATACATCGATTATTTGCACGAATAAAATTATTCTACATTGAAAGTACGATTTTTTTTGGTGATTAAATTCACCGATAATTCAACAATTTCATTGACGCAAATTGGATTATAAATAAGATTGAAATGAGAAGAAAACAAAAAAAAAAAAAAAAGGTAAATAAAACCCATAGCATGGTTATTGACGATAATTGATAGACAAGAAACGCATGGGTACTCTTGCGAGAAGAACGACTATACCACGCGCGACACCCATAACCAATTGTTCTGCACGCTCGATTTAAACGAAAGATATGTATGTACCTATACACGGAGTAACCCACTGCATTATAACTTATATCTGCGGTTATACCGTTTCTATATCAGACAATAGCACCTTGTACACATAATATAGTATACCTACTCACTAATCTAGTTAAACAGTTACACGAAGTCGTTTTATTTATTTATTTATTTATTTATTTATTTAATTCGTTTTTTTTTTTTTTATTACTTTTTATAAGAATTGATCAATAACTCTCATTTGTAGAACGTGCTAGGTTTATAGTATATCGCGTCATTAATGCCATAAGGTCGTAAGCGTAAAAAAAAAAAAAAAGAAAAAAAAAAAAAAAAAAAAATTTCGTGTTTTTGGTGGCAAAATCTTTTTCGTGCCATATAACATCGTGTGGACATATCCGCAAAAAAAAAATAATTTTTTGGCGCTTATACGACCTTATGGCATTAGTGACGCGATATATATATTTATTATATAGTATATAGTACAAATATCGATTTAAATCTCTCGCACAAGAGAGCGAATCTCTGTAACACGATTTTTAAACATCCTTAAATTCCATTTAAATTAAACCAGACGCACGTGCTCTGGCAGCTTATAGTTGGGTATTTAATTCCATGTTAAAAACTATACTCAGCAACAGTTTGTTAAAGATTTTAATTCGGTATACATAAAACAATCGTGGGCATAGTATATGTATTGCATAATTTTTTCTTTTTTTCTTCTTACTTTTCATTTCTTGATTTTTTTTTTTTTTTTTTTTCGTTTTTTTTTTCTATCTTACTTGTAGAATAACTATATATACGATTCAGTGTGAATTTTTTTTTCTTTTTCTCTCCCTATGGGTCCAACAGCTAAACTATGTATATCGGTAGATACATACGTGTATATAAACGAGTATACATAAGTGACGACATGTCGATTCAGTGATCTGTATCAGCAGACTGTAATCGTGGCCATATCTCAGTTGCTAGTTGTAATGGTGATATTAAAAAGAGAATATTACGTATAGTGTATGTATACATGTACATATACATATATATATATATATATATACATGAAAATCGAACGCTATTACTTCTACAGGGGAGATAAAAAAAAGAAATAAAGTAGAGTAATAGGTAAGAGTCATTGGGTTACGCGAATACATTTTTATTCCTTGTCTAAATCGTTTGCTATAAATAATTGTACACACACACACACACATATAAATGATATATATGTAGATCAGCATTGGATACCTAACATCCATTAAACTACATTATAATAACGTCATTATTGGGATATAAAAAAAAAAAAAAAAATTATTTTCAAAGATTCGTCTTCTTAGTCGTACAAAAAAGGAAAAAACAAAAAAAAAAAAAAAAAAGAAAAAAAAAAATTAAAAATTGATTCTTATACTCCAAATTATAATCAGAATCGTTTCGATCAAAAATCTGAATGAATGAATCAAATCTTGATCGTTGTTGATTTTTCGTTCGTTTAATTTTCTTTTCTTTTATTTTTTTAATAATATATATGTGCGAAAATTTCGTCAGCTATTAAACTTTTTACGCGATCGTAACTTAGTTTTCTATGTAGGTAATACATACACCTATATGTAACGTGTTGGTATATGTATATAGTATAGGTACACGTGTAAATAATATACGCATAGATAATTCAATTTTTTTTTTTTTTTTTTTTTTTTTTTTTTGTTTTAGTTTTTCTTGTTTTTTTTTTCCTTTTTTGTTAACAGTAAAGTATTAACACCTGTTCGCAGCCCTGCCCACTAGCCGTAGGCGTATATAACTTCACCGAGGGATATAGTATAGAGGAATCGTCGTGCCTTTATGTAAATTTTTTTTTTTTTTTTTTTTTTTTCTTTTCAGGATCGTCAACGCGTTGACTATATGGGTTTGGTTCGGGTCGTAACAGATTTTGAATATGAAATTAGTAAACTTTGTATGTGTTGTCTTTTTTTTTTCTTATTTTTTTTTTTCAGTAGTCTTGTCGAATTCAAGTTTCTCTTTTGTGCAATTGATATACATACATAGTATAGGTATATATATATTATATTTAAAAAAAAAAATCATCCGTAGATAATATAAGAAATAACGAAAAAAAAAAAAAAAAAAAAAAACGAGACGAAGAAGAATAAGAAGAAAAAGAGGAAGAAATGAATTCATATAGATGATAAAAGTTTGCCAATTTTATACGCTTTTATTTACATATACATATATATATATATATATATATATATATATATATATATTGTGTATGTATATGGATATAATATCGAATCTATTCACTATAATACATGTACGTATATGTATGTTAGCAACTTATGTATATTAACACATCTTCGCTTATCCATCCATACGCACGTCTCAACTATATATCTAGATATATATACAATAAATATAGTTAGAACGTAAGATATAAACGGCGATCGAACCTTCTGGTTACCGGTTCTCAAGCTGTACAAAAAATTAACAACATGGTTACAGTAAGCATGCTATTAAACGCACCGGGGGTTTTCTCTATACACGTTACTGAATATAGACAGAATTTTTAAATCATCCCATGTCTAATTGCTGAAAAAAAAAAACAAAAAAAAAAAAAAAAAAAAAAATCTCTCTATAGACATAATATATACATATGTACAAAAAAAAAGAAGAATAAATAAATGAATGAAAATAAAAAAAAAAAAAAATAAAAATAAAAATAAAAAA
The DNA here is from genome assembly GCA_943736025.1 of Tenthredo mesomela. Lineage (NCBI taxonomy): Eukaryota > Metazoa > Arthropoda > Insecta > Hymenoptera > Tenthredinidae > Tenthredo > Tenthredo mesomela. The sequence continues at coordinate 24,036,544 of OX031019.1, read as the reverse complement.
AAAATAAACACCATTGATACATAATAATATCTGTACACAACGTGCGGTTTAATTAGTTTTTCATGAAAGTTAACGATCTTTATATATACCTAATCAAACACCCGCGGATTTGTTTAATTATATTACATAATTACATAGCGATAAATTTCAGCGGTTTTCCTTCCGTTTTTTTTTTTTTTCTTTTATTCTTCTTCTTCTTCTTCTTCTTCTTCTTCTCAAATCTTGTATATTAGTATATAGATTGCAATAAAAAATATTATAGTAAATGAAACGACCAGACATACTAATATAATACATTATTGATAAAATTAAGGTACATTGCACAGTGTCTGGTTAAAGTCTCGCGGGTTTGTTAAATTAACGATATAAACGCACGTGAGCAGGGTTTAAAATGAGAAAATAAAATAAAACATATTATACAAATTTTTTGATGACAATCGCGGGAAATATTTAGGCACACGTTTAACCAGACGTCAGACAGTCACGGTTCTTGCTGCCTTTTCATGTATAATAATAAATACGTATATGTATATAAGATATACGTACGTCTTATTATGATACGTATGTAACTACTACGCGTATGCGGGTATAAGGTTTTGCTGATTTAAATGATCGTCTGCAAATGATAAAACGCGATGCATGAATTTGATCGTGCGACGAGATTATAAATTTACCACGCGATTAAATCAACTTTTATTTATATTTAGTACTACTACCATATCTTTAACATTCTTACACCTAGCGTGAATAATTCAATTGTCAAATAATTTTGTCACTAAATGATTTTTTTTTTTTTTTTTTTTTTCTTTTTTCAAAAAGTCATCAATTTTTCGTCCCATTTCTTTTTTTTTTTTTTTTTTTTATTATATCCTTAATTCGTGGTTTATGATAAGGACTGGTGCTCATCTATCTTAACTCTTGAAACTAAACTAATATACATAGAAGTATAGGCATAAAAAAATCCGCGATAAAAATAATTTGATGATTTATGAATAAGAAAAAAAAAAAAAAAAAAAAAAAAAATAGAAATAAAGTAAAGAAACTAACTAATCGTCAAATTTCTTTATTCTAGGAATAAAGCGTTTCCTCGTACATACATACCTACTAGGGTGTCCGTTATTTACCAAGTTGTTTTTTTTCTTTGCAGCGCCCCCTAAATTTTTAGTTTATGATCTAAAAAAAAAAACATGAGACCAAAATAAGCCCTTAATATTCATATTAAACCGTGCCACAAAGACGATATATTTTCCATTTAAATAACATGGGATTTTGTCACTTTTTACATTTAATTTTTTTTTTTTCTGAGCAAATGAATATATAGCAACAAAAGACATATATTCTTGTAGGTAATTGAACGCTCTACAAAAAAGATCTCTTATGATTTTTCGATAAGTTAACTTTTTTCAAAGTTATTAAAGGTTAAAGTTGAACTTAGTTATTTTTCAAATTTTTCCACTTTGACAGCAAAAGTATTACCATTTAGATATATAAATGAATTGTTTATATCGAAAAATAATTGGTTCTCACTGTATTATATGAAAAATTTCTAAAAAAAAAGTTTCAATAACTCGAAAATAATGTGATTAGACGTACATTATTTTACTGCGCTTGCGTGAGTAAAAGTGTAATTTGTTGGTAAAAATAATTTCTAGGTTATTCACTGTGCTGCTGGAAAAGTCTCATTTTATAAAATTTTACAAAAGCGTACGAAGTTTTCTGAAATTTCATAGAAATTGATAGCTTATAATTAACCTAAGAATTCTGGAAACTAGTACCAAATACGCGCAATGTAATACAAAATTTTTAATGTATTGAAATTTTTTTTCAGTAATTTTTTATATAATACAGTGAGAACCAGTTATTCTTCGATATCAACAATTCATTTATATCTAAATGGTAATACTTTTGCTGTCAAAGTGGAAAAATTTGAAAAATAACTAAGTTCAACTTTAACCTTTAATAACTTTGAAAAAAGTTAATTTATCGAAAAATCATAAGAGATCTTTTTTGTAGAGCGTTCAATTACCTACAAGAATATATGTCTTTTGTTGCTATATATTCATTTGCTCAGAAAAAAAAAAAATTAAATGTAAAAAGTGACAAAATCCCATGTTATTTAAATGGAAAATATATCGTCTTTGTGGCACGGTTTAATATGAATATTAAGGGCTTATTTTGGTCTCATGTTTTTTTTTAGATCATAAACTAAAAATTTAGGGGGCGCTGCAAAGAAAAAAAACAACTCGGTAAATAACGGACACCCTAATACCTACCTCCATAGTTCTAACTAATCGTAAGAAAATAGTCGTGCGTGCGCGAGTCTGAAGTCTTGAAGTCTTGAAGTCTGTATTTCCGGGAAAAAGTAACGCTATAGGTACTGTTCGGTGTAGGAAGTACGGGATTCTATACTCATCGGTATGTATATAGGTATAATAGGTGTATACCTAACTACTGCAAAGATTAGACCGTTCGGATTCAGCGCGTTACACCTAGTTTTCTATACATATATATATATATATACAAATTTATACACCTACTGTATAACTTCGAATGGAGATACAAACTTGTTGCAATGCGCAAACGAGAAGGACCCGCCGATCGGGAGCCCCCGGCCTTTGGCTCATGGCTCCTGGCTCATGGCTCTTGGCTTTTGGCTTTTGGCTCTTGGCTCTTGGATCTTGGTCTGCGTCGCGTTACGTCGTCGTCGTCGTAGTCGCTGGCAAAGCGAGTAAGCGAGTAAAGCGAACGAGTGAGCGCGTGAGCGCGTGTAAAACAAGGTAACGGTAAACGCGTTACGCGAGTGCGAGTGCGTGCGTATGCGTGGCCGACAGAAGTCACGTGACTGTCTCAAGAGAACTAGCACGGGCAATCAAATCATTTATTTTCTCAGCTAGCTATAGCTCAACACAAGCATACATATATATATATATATATATTAGAGTGGTCCTTATTCTGGTCATTTTCGAATTGAGATTTCTTCGCCCCCTAGAAGGGTTCCAAATAATAAAAAAAAAAACATCCTCCAAATTTGAACTTTTTATCTCAATTTTAACACGTGCCGCAAAGCCTCTGAAGTTTGGCGTTTGATTAACATGGCGTTTTCACTGAGCTTTATTCAGAATTTTGGCGCACCGTCAATAAGTGCGAAAAAAAATCTAATTCTTGTAGGAATCGTTCAAGAAAACCCGATATTATTTTATCAGATTTACAGAAATTCCAAATTCAAAATGGTGGATCCAAAATAGCGGCGGTAAAACATGAAAAATGTTTAAATCCAGCCGCTATTTTGGATCCGCCATTTTGAATTTGGAATTTCTCTAAATCTGATAAAATAATATCGGGTTTTCTTGAAAGATTCCTACAAGAATTAGATTTTTTTCGCACTTATTGACGGTGCGCCAAAATTCTGAATAAAGGTCAGTGAAAACGCCATGTTAATCAAACGCAAAACTTCAGAGGCTTTGCGGCACGTGTTAAAATTGAGATAAAAAGTTCAAATTTGGAGGATGTTTTTTTTTTTTAATTATTTGGAACCCTTCTAGGGGGCGAAGAAATCTCAATTCGAAAATGACCAAAATAAGGACCACTCTAATATATATATATATATTGTTATGTACCTGTATATATACAGGTATATAACAATCAGCTGCAGCAATGTGGCCGTATACCAATACGATAGTCCGGATCTAAACAACAAATCCGACAAACTTTTTCTTATCCCGCGTTTATACCCGCATCATTCTATTGATACATGATCAAATGATCACGAGGGGTTGAATGACAAACATCCTTTCATCAAAAATTCAAAAAAAAAAAAAAAAAATTTTTTCTTTTAATTTGAAAATCAAATCAACGGTATAAGCTAACGAAATTGATAATCAATGACAATTTCTATAAAACCGCTACTTCGCGATTAGCGACACTTATTTTTAATTTTTTTTTTTTTTTTAATTTTGTCACCGGTTTCAAATTACCTGTTAGATCGTAAAAAAAAAAGTCTGTATTATAGAATTACTGTATATATGATAGTTTAGGTTTTTCCTGATTTATAAGAAATCTAGCTTGTTAGTTATATAGTCGTGCACGATGAATTATTGCCTCGTCTTTTTAAACGCGTCAACTTGATTATACTAAAATACTGATTAGTATTAAACGACCGATTAGATTTCTCGGTTCAATTAACGGTTAGATGAAGAAAAAAAAAAAAAAAAAAAAAAAAAAAAAAAAAAAAAAAATGAGATAAAATTCAAAAACTGAAGAAAAAACAAAAAAACCAGAAAACATGACCGGGGGAAAGAGAAGGAGAAGAGAAGAGAAAAAAAAAAAAAAAAAAAAAATTATAAACTTGGAAAGAAAACGATACGGAGATGGAATTCTGTGAATCTAATAACGGAGAAGGAATTTTTATACACCACGTCCCACGCGGGCGCGGCTCGCATGTCGTATCTACCTACCTTCCTACCTTCCTAACTTATATATACGATATACCTATACCTATATATATAATATATACCTCTTTCGGAGGAATCTTCGAGTCATCTTTTTCATGTCATTATTACAGCATTTGTAGCGCGCTTACACGTGGTAATAATTGATCGTGTACATATGATCGGTATAAAGTATACGTGATTTATGGATTTTGTTTTTTTTTCTATCGAGCACGAGCATTCGAATAATTCAACGTTAGTAGTATATAGATTTTGAGAAATTTTAAGAAGAAAAATGATCGTCATATCGAATCGAATTCAACGGTCATAGGTCAATCAAACACAGGTCTGAAATGAGGACGAATCGAATTAGAAATAGACTGAAAACCGTGTTATTCGTAATCTAGGAAGAATATATATATCGTCGTTGACCGCTACTATATTGTCTAGCCGATCATTCGCCTTGTATATAAATTTGAATGAAATTAAAGTCCTCGATAAGAAAAACCACCTGCATGTGTTTTTTTTTTTTTTTTTTTTTTTTTTTTTTTTTTTTTTTTTAAATCTTGGTGAACGATAACTGATGAGTCAATGGTACTTTTCGTACTTGACTGAAAAAAAAAAAAAAAAAAAAATGTACACATAAACCTAAATTACGGAAAAGGCTTTACCGATCTAAAAAAAAAAAAAAGTTCGTGTATTTTGTAAAAAAAAAATGAAAAAAAGAATTACTGTGGAGTCTGAGAAATAAGAATAAGAATAAGAATAAGAATAAGAATAAGCATGAGAAATAAGAATTCATAATCGGTAAGATGGTCCGAACTAATTTCTGTCGACAATTTGTAATCCATGACGCACGTGCGATATACATATAGTATTACGTATACCTATATGTAAAATATTTAACCGAAGGGTTATCCATACTATTTGATAATTCCGTGGGTGACGTGGTTAATGGGTGTGTATCCGAAAGCCACGAAGTGGAGGTCGACAGGGGGGGGCCTCCTGGTTTTCCCCTTCCAGATCGTTAACTGTAAAGTGTAAAGTGGCTCTAGTCCTGAAGTCAGAGTCTTACAGTCTTACAGTCTTCGACTCTTCGACTCTTCGAGTCTTCGCTTCTTTCAACTTTTCTCCCTCTTTTCTCTCACTCCTCTTCAGCTGTACCGGTATACACCTATATTATACAAAAGAAGGTATAACCCTATCCCTTCTCGCGCATATAAAGGAGACAGTGTTCAATAGTACGTAGTACGTATGTACATACAAACATACGTGTAGTACCTCTGACTCTCTTCATAAAATAATTATTGTCAACGTTATATACAAACTTATATGTACACGAGTCTAGGAAATAATAATTAACGAAGAACAAGAAAAAAAACAAAAAACAAAAAAAAAAAACAAAAAAACAAACACCTTCAGTAGTATTAAAAACCATTCATTCAAATTCAAAACCATTGCCATTACACACGTCAATTTATGTATATGCGTATAATATACACGTGGGAACTGATCTCAGTGATTATAAAAATAATCTCTGTATAGTATATTGTAGTATATGTATATATATATATATGTAAGTAATTCCGTCACATACGAAAACGTGTGTATAGGCTTTGTTTGGTAACGGTTTTGGCATTGAACACGAAAAAGAAACAAAAAAGAAGAAGAAGAAAAAAAAAAAAAAAAAATCCCATTGATTTTCGCACAGCTGTATACATAAAATTGCGACTTTGAATACTAGTACCGTGGGGGTAATATTACATTGCGTCACCTGTCCGCATGTATGATTCTCTATTTTGCCAGGATTATTATCTCTATTTAGTGATTAGTAGATACTATAGGTATAGAGACGTTTAAATGCGGCAAATAACAGTTTATCGAAGAGTTAGGAGGAACTGCTGTTATCCACGATCACACAAGGTGTATATCTATACATGATGATGATTTCCGTATATACATACATACATACATACATACATAAGACATATACTATATTGTTATACCGATTACCTACCTGTATACAAGGAAGTACTAATTGTTTAATGTCTAGATGCAATCACAGCTGCGGTTTATAACGACATATAACGAGTATATAATCACGTGAAACTTGATTTCCGTGGATAAAATTATCGGGGGTATTTAAAAATTCTCAGATACATGTATGAACAGAAAGAAAGGTTAACTTGATTCGAGACAATTTTGCGGTCCAAAAATGAAGACCGAAATTTTCTCGGATCAAATCAAAAATTTTCTCGAGCCAAGAAAATTGGGACAACTTTCCAATACGAGAAAATTTCGGTCTTTATTTTTGGACCGCAAAATTATGTTGAATTCAAGAATAATTTTCATGGCTCAAGTTAACCTTTTTTTCTGTGTATATATATTAGGGCGTGCCAAAAAAAAAAAAACAAAAAAAAAAAAACAAATTCAAACGCACATCAACATAATAGAATATCTCAGCCAAATATGAGCTCTTAATATTGATATTTAGAACTGCCTAATTTAGTTACTAATTTTAGTTACGAATTTTAGTTACTGAAATAGGCAGTTCTAAATATCATTATTAAGAGCTCATATTTGGCTGAGATATTCTATTTGGGATGCTCTACCGAAATTTTGATGCGCAGTTGAAAAAAAAAAATTGTTTTTCCCAGAGTCATATGTCTCCATGACGCTATGACTCAATGTTTATAGGCGAATATCTCTTAATCGGTGAGAGTTAGGAAAATTTTATCTCAGTACTTTTTTATAGAGCGTGAAATTTCATATAAAAATCTGTCTTCAGATAGTTTCTAAATCAAGCCGCTTACGAGAAAAAACAATTAAAAAAATTTTCCGATTTTTTTTTTCACATGTTATTCAAATCAAAAATGGGAAAACTGAGTTAGGCAGTTCTAAATATCAATATTAGGAGCTCATATTTGGCTGAGATATTCTGTTTAAAATGCTCTACTGGAATCTTGATGTGCGTTTGAATTTTTTTTTTTTTTTTGGCATACCCTAATATATATATATATATATATATATTATATTATATACAATATTCTTTTATATTCTGCCATATAGTACACTAGGTTACCAGTGTAACAGGTGAATTGACAGAGTTCTATATTTGATGACAATTTACCCAGTTGCCTAGATGTTTTTTTTTTTATTTACTTATTACGCTTTTATATATATATATAACCACGATGTACATTTCGGATGTAGATATGTATAGCGATATACACGCGTTTTATTGAGTGCTTTGAGTAAAAACCGGTTTACGGTTACCCCCGCAGTTCTCTTATACGTCACGCGATGTAAAGCGAGTATCTTTCGTATGGTATATACAATATACAATATACAATATACAATATACAATATATATATATATATATACTTATACACATCATACCATACCATACCATACCATCGATGATATGTATGTATGTATGAATGTTTTTGTTGTATGTTTGAACCGATCCACATGACGGAGGTTCGACAGGAGCCACCTCTCTCTGAAGACGGGTTCCTCCGACTATCTGGTAGGTCGTGGGTTTGACCACTGCATCCCCTTAAAGGATCTGGTGGGCCCACCGTAGTCAATGGAATGTCGTGGATCTGGTCCACTCCCAATATCCTCATCCGTTATCATTCGTAACGTTACTTTCTCAAATCTGTACCGATTTTTCTGACATATTATATGCGCGTCAATGTGCACAGGCATATATTATCTTAGAATCGATCAAGACAAAAAATCATAAGAAGAAGAAGAAGAAGAAGAAGAAGGAGAAGAAGATTTTCATTTTTTGCATCATTTTCATAGATTTTTATTCAACTATTGCAATTTGTCATTTATTTTCTTGTACATACATATACCTAGTATGAATAATTTATGTTTAGTAGCTGTTGATAAATATATATATATATCGGTCAAGTTCACACGGTCGTCTTATATATAATAGTTGTAGGTCTTAGAGTAAAACTGTAAAGCTTGAATATACATATATGTAGTATATATATAGATAGATATGTATATAGAGAACGACCCTAACATCGCTCAGCGTCTTATGTACAAGAGTGCAGACGGTAAATTAGAGTTTTATGGTAATTCAAAACCATAAAAAAGACGGAGAAAAAGGATATATACGAAAATCTGTTAATCCTACATAGTACATATATATATATATGTATAGTAGGCTTTACTCCCGTTCATTACACGCGCTATAGTAGAGTCGAGCTTTAACGTTTTACGCAATACGTCGAACTGACATATACCGATATATATGTGTATATATATAGTTATGGGGATTCTTTGTAACGGACAAATACTAACGGATTAACATGACGATGTTTAAATGTTAAAAAGAACCGCGTTAGCCAACGTGACCAGCATCACCTAAATACTAATGCTGCAGGTAGCATAGTTCTACCTACATAGATATCATCGTTTCTTCATTCCTGGCGATGTTCATTATATATTACCTATATCCCATATATATACCTTTCTATACATACGTGGGAATACCAGTAATCGTTAATTTTCATATCTGCAGTCATTCGATGCGGTATGGATATATAGGTATATATATATATATATATATAGATATATAAATGAAGTGTGATGCAGCGGAATTGCACACGTACGAAAAATAGTTATCCACGATTTAACCGAACGGTTCACGAGCTAAAAGCCTACTAACGGATAACGGATAACAGAAGCGCGTTGAACGTGTCTGGAATGGTATGAAATACTGGCCGACTAACGAGTTGCGATTCCTTACTCTTTCGCGCGATTCCTAAGACTTCTTTCGAACTTTTGTCGGTATGAGCGAAATAGTGGTTCGTTGATCGCGAAGACTTGCGGACTTGAGTAGTATTATATAGTTATAAAGGACGCGATTAGAAATGCAGTATAATAAAGAAATCAAATTTCGAACTGTAGTACATAACTTATAGATACTAATACAATTTTTTATTCAATTATTTTTTTTTTTTTTTTTTTTAATATCGTGTATTTTCAAATCTATCAGATTATCGGTAAATCATTATTTTTTTTTTCTTCTTCTTTTCCCTCTCCCTCTCTATCACTATCATATCTTCAGCGCACAGTTTGCTTCATTAATATTAGCAACTCTTTGACAGATAGACGTATTTTATCGACAGCTTATTTATCTTGAGTATATATATGTATACATAATATATAATATCTACATAGTACCGTAAACGTAAAGTGTGCACTATAGTTAGGATTGGAAAGAACAAAAAACAAAAAAGAAAAAAAAAAAAAAAAATCGATTACGATTTACTCGTTCAGGTATAATTGAATAATTGTGTACATATTTTTTGTTTCTTCGAGGTATAGGTACCACTGATTCGTCATATTTTCAATCAATGAATACCTATTCCCGGTTGTTTTTTTTTTTTTTTTTTTTTTTGAATTTTTTTTTTTCATCGTGGCTAGATTTCCCGCACGAGAATATATATATATATATATATTGAGTCGTTGAGAAAAATAAAAAAAAAAAAAACAAAAAGATTGAAAGAAACTGACGTTATACGAAAAGTGCGTGTCTCGTAATTAACCCAAAGATCTCGCCTCGTATATGTAGAAAATTTCAATATTTATCATCGTTGACAGTTAAATATTTCAACGCTTGTATGTACGATCACTAATTACACAGAATATATATACGCTATGACTTTTTAATTATCGTTATTTTACCGAACTGTTTCTCTGCAGTCACATAATTAATTTAGTAACGCAACGAAAAGAAAAAAGAAAAAAAAAAAAAACCACAAAAAGATTGAATAATAGATAATTGAAAAAACAACGGTACAATAAGATCGGCTAATCACGCACGTGAAGACAATTAGTAAGCCTAATACTCTTTCACCTTTGTTAAAACGATGATTATCACCACAATAACGTCATAAGAGCTGTGTGATTGCAGTGAAAGTGTTTTACGACTTTACAGTTCAGATATTATAGAGTTACTTATGGATATCGATGTTATAGATATTTTGTTGTACAAATAATTAATTCGATCGTGAAAAAATTGTTTAAAAAATTTTTTTAAAACATTATAAACGATGCAACTATATTCACCTAAAAAATAATTTATTATAATATATTATAATAAAAAGTCATAATTTATAAATCGTATAACTTGATATTTTGTTTAAGGAAAACGTGTCGTGGGGCTGGGATCTCCAGGATGCCAGGGTTGTTAAAGTTGCTAAGCCTGCTGATCTATACGGTAAGTTAACGATTTATTACTATTATAATCATTTAGATTTTAGATTAAATGTATTAGATTTAGAGATGCGCGGTATTGAAAATTTGATGCCGGTTTTTGGTAGCAACAGGTTTTTTAATCGGTATATAGTTTCGGTTCATAGAAATATCGTAACTTCATTGAATACCGAAAGACCGAAATTTCGATGTTCACCGAAACATGAAAATATCGGTACACAGAAAGAAAGGTTTACTTGATTCAAGACGATTTTGCGGTCCAAAAATGAAGACCAAAATTTTCTCGGATCAAATCAAAAATTTTCTCGAGCCAAGAAAATTGGGACAATTGGGTATCCAGCGAATATTGGATCTTGTCTACCGAAATTTCGGTATTTCGCTGTACGAATTTTCAATAATTCGGTACATACCGAGTTTTCGATATTTCGGTATCGGTACTGACAGTTGATTTCCATACTGAAACATTTTAAGAGAACGAACACCGAAATACCGAGCAACTCTGGTAGGATATTTGAGCCGCAAAGAAAGAAGAAAATAAAGAAATGCAAAAATTTCTGTTCTAGTAAATTCGAACATATATATAAAATACAACCGGTGTTAATATACGTTATTATATTTACGAGTACGTAGTAGTACATCTGCGCAAAGCATAAACCTAGTATATGAATGTCTTATTCTTCATTATCGGTGTTTACTATAACCGTTTAGATTTACGTGTATCATACATATAGAGGCTATTTATCATATATATTTGTCCCACAATCCCACAAGCCTAGAATCCTACATTATTCACTATCCTATATCGGTACACCGCGGTATCACATGCTCTGAAAATTGATATATCATGATTTATCTAAATTGCAAAAAAAAGAAAATTAATTAATGAAACCTGTTCTTCTCTAATCTGATAAAAATAAGATTTCGAATGATTTACTCAATCTTCGATTCGTATATATATCTATATATGTGATATTATAACTTTGTTTCTGAAAAAAGTAAAGTCGCGATTTTTGACATCCTTTCCTTCGTATATAAAGGGCGAGGGAATTTCATGATTCTTTTTACATCCTTTTTACTAAAATGGTAATTATGGTAATCTCAGAGTAATTTCGAGGCGCGACACACGCGCATTCCGGTTAAAGAATTTCGAAAAGTACCGCAGACGGTATAACGGGTGCTTAAAGCCAGCCTGCACGAGCGCCAACGGCTCTCGTCAGACCTCGTATATGCAGGTAGTAGTACAAACTCGCCGGTACTCGATATACTAGAATGCGGTAAAGTATAAAACGTTTCATATAATAAATACCTCAATACTTTAACCCAGAAAATTTTCACCTGTATAGTATATATATATCAACTCAAAAGCGATATAATTCGCCTTATCCCATTACGCTATAATTAATAATAAGATTTCCCATGTATTTCAAATGGCAAAATTTCTTTATCTTAGATTTATTTTTATAACTCTCTTTATTCAACTGATAAAAATAAAGTAAATATACGGTTTTGAAGGGAATAAAATTTCTGAGAAAATGTATGAAAAAAAAATTTGTAATTAATTTGTCGAAAAGTAAGTAGTAATCAAATGTACATATGACTTTTAAACCACTGTAACTCGTTAACGGTTCAATCGAGCAACTTGGGCCAAAGGACTATTTTTGTAGATCATAAAATTCTCTACAAAACCGTATATCTATTTTATTCCTATCAGTTGAATAAAGAGAGTTATAAAAATAAAACTAGGATAAACAAATTTTGCCATTTGAATTACATGGGAAATTTTATTTTCAAATACGCTAATTCTGTGTTCAAGCTACATAGCTCAGCTTTGGGGACAATTTTCTTTATATTAAACACTAACTATTTTCGAAAGGGCCCGAACAAAAAGAAGATGTCGTTTTTTTTTTTTTGACACAGTCTAATAGGTATATCCTAATCACACCGAGTTCAATTAAAATAATTTAGCTCCTGCATTGATTAAATTCATTTATTTAAATTATTATCACCACCATAGGGTAATGATCGTTTAAAAAGTAGGGCAAATATTTCCTCTTATGTTTTAAGCAAAAAGCTAATTGAGGGAACGGGGAATATAGGTACGAATAAGAATGTCTTCGCAATAGTTCTTCGTATACACGCAGTAAATCGAGACGTAAATAGGTGGTCCTGTATTAATCGCTTAGCTGTGTACAGCAATAAGAATAAGAGATGGGATAAAACCGTAGCTGGTATGGGGTACTATTATAACCATCAACTCGGCAAGAAACATATACCTACCTACGTATTTAATAATTTATTGCCATTTCGGTATGTGCGGTTTCCGGACCATACGGTTTTTACAAAATTGCCGTTTAAAGACACGTGTATAGGTATAGATATATTTCTGGCCTGGTTTATCAACTAATAAACATGTAAACTTTGGAATACTATTTAGCGACTATCGCGTGTATGAGTGACGAATAACTATTTCCGATGAAGAAGAAGAAGAAGAAGAAGAAGAAGAAAAAAAAACCGCAATATATTTGAACAAGATGATATGGAATAACATTTTACATTCGCATATAGAATATAGGATTGACCCAAATCTCGTGTCTGTCATAGCTGTCGTATTATACATGTGTAATAAATTTATCACCGGTTTTATACTTGACAGTGTGAAATGAGGAATTATAAATCGTTGTGTGTGTTGGAACACAACATACATTTATATATACCTACTAATATGCGTATATACGTAGAATGTCTATGAATTGTTATTTACCGTGTGATATTTGCGTTTGTGGTACGGATTTTGAACTCGGTTGTATAGTACATGCATATATATGTAATTTTCTTACGTGAGAACTTAAGAACGACCTAACAAATGCACGACGTGTACCGTACCATTGTTTTACGTGCAATTTTTCGGAAACGCGTATAACGGGGTATGTAACTACTCTAGCACATCATACAGTGTATTACATGAGATACGTGTCCGCATATATAGGTAGAAAGATATAGTACCAGGAAAGAAATAACATGAACTCTGATAATGTGCGAGGATGTGTTCTCGCATCTAATGGCATAACGTGCATATATATATATATATATATATATATATATATATATATATATATATATACTTAGTACATAGATCGGTAGATAAGTTAAATATACCGCATACACGCAGAACGAGGTATATATATATACAGTACCTACCTATTTTAATAATCGTTACTCCGTTATCCACATAGAGTAGGCTCGTATATCGTGTTTACGGAAATTCTTAAGGGGGACCTATACAAATGGCTTTACCAATACCGTAAAGTCATTTTTACTATATAAGAAGAAACTATGAACTGATTTGGAAGAAAAAAAATCTCTACTTAGTACATCTCTTCAAATTATATCCACATATTAGGTATTTGTTTAGGAGATTAGGAGATTTTCGAAGGCTCAATATTTGAAATACAATAAAAATCCTTCTTAAGGCCCGGCCCATCCCTAGTCGCCCATCTCCTTTTGGTCGAAATGTGTCACATTTCGATTATTATCCGAGACCAGGCGTCAAAAACGCAAAAAAGGCCAACTTAGCGAAAATTCTATTTCAATTCCGAACACATAAGTCCAAAAAAATGTTCGTTTCGTGCGGAAATAGAGTCTACAGATGGTTTTTACATTGTTAAAAAATTATTCGAATTCGATTTCCTCGGCGAACAATGTAAAAACCATCTGTAGACTCTATTTTCGCACGAAAGGAACATTTTTTTGGACGTATGTGTTCGAAATTGAAATAGAATTTGCGCTAAGTTGGCCTTTTTTGCGTTTTTGACGCCTGGGCTCGGATAATAATCGGAATACGACACATTTCGACCAAAAGGAGTTGGGCGACTAGGGATGGGCCTTAATTCAACACACAGATATTGTGAGCTTTTCAATTGCAACTTTTTTGCGGCTCAATTATGTCTGAAGAGAATCGCGTGATATACATAGCATTTTGCGTCATTTAGCAAAACACGGTTTAACACAACCGAGTGAATCGATTTTCACGCTTGTTTATAACATTTTCCTTATTTTTATTTTATTTTTTTTTTCGGTTTTTTCTAATTGCCCAGGTGATTGGCGTGCAGAACGGCGAGTCTAGCAGCGACGTCTGGCCCCTGGAGCGGCCGGACGGCATGCCAGCAATTGAATCTCTCGAAGTAATGTGCGGGAAAGATCACATGGACGTACATCTATCCTTCTCGCATCCCTTCGAGGGAATCGTATCCTCAAAGGGTCAACACGCTGATCCTCGATGCGTTTACGTTCCACCATCAACCGGACAAACATTTTTTTCATTTCGGATAGCGTACGCGAGGTAAGTTTCATTCTTATCACTAAATTTTTCATTTTTCTTTCGCTCTCTTTGATCATATTGTTTTTTTGTTTTTTTTTTCATTTTTTTCATTTTTTTCCTCTTTATCTTTCTTTCCCTCTTCCATTTTCGTCTCGATCTTTAGGTGCGGTACCAAACCGGATATGCATGGACAGTTTTACGAGAACACGGTCGTCGTTCAATACGATAAGGATTTGCTCGAGGTATGGGACGAGGCGAAACGACTAAGATGTGAATGGTTTAATGACTATGAAAAGACTGCCTCAAAACCACCGATGGTTATCGCAGACCTTGATGTTATACAGCTTGATTTTCGAGGTATTATAATCTTACGATGTTTTATATTTTATATTATGCATCATTTTAATTTAAGAATAAATCATCATCATCATCGATCCATCTTTATAATATTATCTCACATATGAATAATTTCTTGTGATTTTAAACCAGGTGACAACGTCGATTGCTGGATGGAAATACAGCACGGTAAAGGTCCCTGGGCACCACCAGTTTCCGGAATTGTTCCTCTAGGCTCAACCCTGACCCTAGTAATCGCAATCAACGATTACAGAGGTATGTATATCGCAAAGTTAGCAATATTTATAATTTCACTCGATATTATCGAAATACATAATATGTTTAATTATTACAGGTGAATTTGACATGCGAGTCAAGTCATGCGTCGCCTCCAACGGACGGGGACACAAGATTCAGCTTAGCGATGAATTCGGCTGTGTTTTAAGACCGAAAATGATTAGTCGTTTTTTGAAAGCACGAGGATCAGACGATCGTGCGACCGTAATAACATACGCATTCTTTCACGCTTTTAAATTTCCCGATGCTCTGAGTGTTCACATCAAATGCAAGGTATTTAATCGTTTTTTTTTTCTTTCCTCTTTTTTTTTTTTACATCTATTTCGTTTGATTAAGATACATTGAAAGAATTCGTCGTCGAACTCTAAATAATTTCCCGTTTCTAGTTTCGATAATTTATAATTGATTTCAACAGATCTTTACTCGGATATTTTATTGATGTTGATTAATTCGGATCTATCTAACTACCTATAAGGCTCGTAAATTTTCACCTTAGTTACGCAAACCTATCGGTTAAACTTACCAACTCTGTGTATAGATAGATATAACTGGATCCAAAGGCCATACATATATATATATATATATATATATATATAAGTAATAAGTAGCAACATATATATATATATATATATATCTAAACTGTGATGTTTAACCGGCTGAGAATTTTGAGAATTATTATAGCCCAAGTTGGTTGATCAAAACCCATTACGCTTCAGGGTACATATCTCTAACATATATACTATATAACATTAGTATATATATATACACAGATTCTAATACCATACGATATACTGGCAGACCTGACACTAGAAAATAATTAATATTTCTTACAGGCATCGTTTTGATTGCGCGATATATATATATATATATATATATATATATATACCTATGTATATGGTATATAATTCAGTCGTGATTCATTCTCTGTTCGATATTATCTTAATAACTATTATACAAATCATAGTATATTTCACTTCGTAATGTGTTACGTTTATTGAATTAGGTGTAACTTTTAATTTTTTATAACGAAAACGCCTAAAAAAAAAAAAATATATATATATATATATAAAAATCTTATATGTATTACTATTGACCATACTTATTGTATAATTGTCACGAAGGTAGAGATCTGCAGACACGGTTGTCTCGACCATTGTCAATTGGATGGACAAATTAACCAGTTTGCCCAAAAGCGTAAGGACCACCTGCAATCACCATCTATTATATCGTACACATCAGCTACAACTACTATTGCAAACGAAGAAGATGACGGTTCGATGTACGAAGATATAATCGAGAATGGTGGTGGAAACGCTCCGGGTCAAGGAGACGGACAATTCCCTGCGGTTGTAGAAAAATCTTCTCCAAAGGCAGAAGCTCAGACAAGTCACCGTCTTCCAGCGCCTATCGTCGAGCCTCAAGAAGAGGATTCTGACAGTCTTGGTCAATCCTATCCGTTTTTGGTGAGTAATTCGTCTTATTTTTTTTTATTACATTAATTTTTGTTGTTTTTTTTTTTTGCTATAAAATCGAATAAATATATTTTTTGTTTCCAGGAACCTCTACGGCGTCTTCAGGATCAGGGAAGCGAGGAAAAGTTCCCCCACGGTCCAAGAAATTTGGAGAAAGATTTAGCCGGAGAAAGTTTGTCCCCTGGAGTTTCGCCAATCGCTACAAGACAGAAAAGATCAGTAGTAGTTTCTGATCGTAAAGCGCGAAGTGCTGATGTCGGTGTAAGCGGTCTTTACGAGGTGATATCAGAGGCTGATCTTGCCTTTAGTCCTGACACCCACGCGGAAGCTGTTACTGTATTCCAGGGTAGAATCAGAGAGGAAGTAGTCTACGGTATTTGCCTTCCTATACCTGGATTCAGCGCACTTTTCGTTATAGTATCACTATCGGCTGTAATATCAGCACTTATTGCCGGCGCGATGTTACATCGTTTGCAATTTCAACGTGAAGTTGTTGCCGTCAATCAGGAAGGTAATGCTGTTGCTGCCACCCACAGATGGCTTGCTTATAGATTGCTACGCGTACGTCGACTCAGTCATATTCAACCGGAATTAAACCTCAATCAACAACAGAGTCAGACTCAATCTGTCGCTACTACGGTCGAACAAGGTTGACAAATTCGTATACGTATACATAATACTACGAAAAAAAAGCAGTTATAATATTAGAAATGGAATGAAATGAGATGAAATGAAATGAAATGAAATGAAATGAAATGAGAGACAATAATATGCAATATACTGTACAAAGTACCCTAAACACGTAGTGGCTAGTATTCCGACGATTATTTTTTATCGGAATATATTATATATTTTAATATCTTTGAATATAAGTAAATGAATAGTGTATAATTATTATATATTATGTATTATTACCTTGTAAGTATGATAATAAGTATTCATTTTATTATAAATTAAGGTATGTAACATTTCCCACACACAACAACATATCGTTTCACCTTCTGATAATTAATTTTTTTGTAAAATACAGAAAACATGATTCTACATAACGACCGTAGTATCGGTATACATCTAATATTCTATATTCTATCGTCTCTCGTTACGTCGTATAATTTATTCTTATATCTGTAACAGTCGTTATTACAACATCTCTGTACTACTTATACTTATGAACTACGAGGTAAGAACAAAAAATTAATCATGCTTGTAATTAATTTTCATTCATGATTCGATATTTATGAGGTAGAAGCCTTTTTCGAGGACTAGGCAGTACCAGCACCGCTTTTAAAATTTGAATACGTGTAAGAGTTGCATAGAACTAGACGCATTAATGCAATGCTCGAAGAAGTGGGACAATTGAGAAACTGAAATCTACGAAATAGAGATTCAATAGAGTCTAAATATCTCGGAATGCATTCATTTTGATATTTTTTACCCTTTTTTGTGGGTCCTGAAATGTTTTACTGAATATTTTTCGGTACATAAATTTGAAGAACTTTCTTAATAGATCTAAGGAATAATTTCTATGAGCTTGATGAAGTCTGTATTCCGATTGTCATCTATGTAGAATCGATTCTCATAGGTGCTGGACCAGAAGAATAAGAAATAATAATTTAAAACTTGCTAAGCCAGCCGAGAATGCTTTTATTTTAATCATCCGACTTTTCCTATGCGTCTCGTGTAGATTTTAATTTTTATTTCCATGTACCTGAAGGCGGAAACTCTGGAGCCTGTAAAATCATCAAACTCTACAGCGATATGTGTACCGCGGGATCGACAACCCTAGTTTTAAACTGCATGTCGCTTTTTTTTTTTTTATTTCATACATTCAGCATCAAGATAACGGAGGCGCTTCTCTTAAATTATATTGCGAAGTCTTTCATTCGATAATTTAAATATCACGAAAGCGGTTGAGTTGAAGAACTACTTTGCCGCAAACATCTTGGGCGCCTTATAATATGCAATCTTTTCTACACGAATGGCACGCGGGTTGCTTATCGTGAGGCGTACTAATATTTGCGGCAAAAGTAGTTCGTCAACTCGACCGCGAGATGGCGATACCATTTCGCACTCTGTTGGAGCGACTAGGAAAGGAACAGCACTGACCTATGGTATGCGCACCTGCTGCGGGGTCAGTGGCCCTTGTGGCGTCAAAAAGTACGCATGGGGGGTTGCGTTAACGAGACACAACCTCTCGGTTGAAACTGCATGACGAATCGTGTTCATAAAACTAATAGTACACTGCGTTCGAATCAATTATCGATTTTTTTTAACTCTATTCCTGATATGTAAAACAGCCCATATCTACTATAGAAAAATCAGCATGCTTAGTCGCAGAAATAACAATACTTCTCTGTGATTAAAGTAGTGTATTTGATTTTCTGATGATAATACAATAAATTTGAAGTGATGCATATAGTAATATCTATACGATTATTTGTTTTTCATTAATTTACAATCCTTTCGCTTTTCTCGGCTTTGGCAATTTCCAAAATACTCTAGTGCTGTTCGTATAACAGACTAAGTATTCAGTCATCCCATTTGGAGACCGTTTATCGCTGACTAAAACCAGAAAAACAAAATTTTAAATAATTTACAGTCATGAATAACTCGGTTTGATTAGTAATCAATATCATCGCCTACGTTTCTGGAAGTGGGAGGTTGTTTTATATTATAAACAGAATTTTTGTGATTTTTTTTTTTTTAAAGGTTCTCCTTTTAAAAGCGTCCGAAAGCGTTAAGTTGAAAAAAAAAAAAAAAAAAAAAAAAATTTTGAAAGATTCTCGAGAGATGGAATGATAACATACCTATACAATTAAAAATGTAATCGGGGATGGTGAGGTCTAAAGCCGTGTCAAGCATTGACGTGGACAGCCTTATGAATGTAAGGGATTTTCCGTCAATTCAGCCACTTTTTCTCCTCGACTTCGCGGATACTTTTTTTTATATTGTAGCAGTTTGTAGCGCTACTCAAAACAGCCTTCCATGAGTTATTTCAGATTTTTTTTTTTTAACCTACCGTTTGAAAGACGCTGTCATTTTTTCGAGTCAATGCGTAGAGCACAAGCTATCCCGCACGGAAATATGTATATATATCGCGTCACTAATGCCATAAGGTTGTAAACGCCAAAAAATTATTTTTTTTGCGGATATGCCCAAATGATGTTATATTGCATGAAAAAGATTTTGCCACCAAAAACACGAAAATTTTTTTTTTGGCGCTTACGACCTTATGGCATTAGTGACGCGATATATTATGCGAAAAATAATATAATAATAATAATATTTTTGTTATTTAACAAAAATCGGGCTGAACTGGGCAGTGGGCTGCACTGAACCACTCAGTGCAGCCCGATTTTTTGTAAAACGAACGAATCTACAGTTTCTTTTCAACTTTTCGCTGAATTCAGGAAGATAATTTCGACGATCCTATCCGAGTTGTACTTATTAATACAACACAAGCATGTTTAATTTACGCTCGGCGTTGAAAGACCTTCTTTGCCTCCTTGGTACACAATATACTATTCTTGAATGTTTTTTGATTAAATCAAGAAAATATGTTCTTAATTCGAATTAAATTTAAAACTGTGGTTTCTTGAATATTTTTGATTTTTCGAATTAAGAACATGTTTTCTTGATTAAATCCAAAAACATTCAAGAAACTACAGTTTCTTAAAATAAGAAATCTTTTTCTCGAAACGAGGAATTTTTTTTTCTCTGTGCATTTTTGAAGCGAATTTTCAGGTGGCATGTTCTTCAATCTTATTCTCGGCTAGTATGTTTTTCAAACAAACTCTGGGGTTGCATGTTTTTCGACTAAGGGGTCGATTCAAACTAATTCAGAACATCTTGAGTAATTGAACTAAATTTTCAATTGAGACTGTCCAGCTCTGCCTATAGTGTACACAGCGCTCTGTACAGATAATTTCATTGTAAGATTCATTCTGTAGAACCTGGTGATGTATAATGATTTTTCCGTAGAAACGAACCTCCGCGTATGAATTCTGTAGAAACGAACCTCCGAGTACGAATTCTGTAGAAACGAACCTCCGAGTACGAATTCTGTAGAGTCGTACACTAAACCCTGTATGATTACGGATTTACGCCAATTTTAGTTCGCTGGTTGATTATCATTTTCGGAGACCATGACTTTTTTTTTTTTTTTTCTTACAGAAAACGACTTTTGAGTAATATCAGCCGTCGTAGTTTAGCTTTCGTTAATTTAATAATTGCTAATTTCGTAATAGTAAAAATCTTGTGCACTGATAGAAAGATTTGTTAATATTTAGCAAGATTTATTCATATTTAACAAATGATTTATTAACTCATATACTTGATAAATATTTGTTGTGCACAAAATTGATTTGTTAAATGTTATAAAATATGAATTTGTATTTAAAAAATCAAAAAATGTTTCCAGATAAATGTATTTTTAGCAGTTAACAAATCCTTCTCTCAGTGTGATCGTAAACAACATGTTATGCGGAAACTACGCATGTAAATTTAATTCCATTACAAGTCGCATTACAGGATAACTGAAGAAGAAAAATGTCTGCGCCGGAAACAAAATAGGTAGGTACCCACTTCTCAATTTCCAAACTTCTATCAATTTTCAAGCCAGTTTCAGAACAAACGACTCCTTAGACCTACGTTTAACAATTTTCATTTCATTTGAATTCGTCTTTGAGATTTAGACGAAAAAAATCTTGGCCTTATTCCACTCTGTGACGTACGTAAGGAGGATTCGTAATTGTGAAGCTTTACTAACTTACTAGAATAGCTTCTCTGAGTATTAGCAGGTCACTCATCCTGGCAAAACACCTAGGTGAAATTCACTGCATCGAGCAGTCTTAGCTCGTACATTTTACATTATTCAATACATCGAAGATCACGACCATTCAGATTATTGCACAATTTTTCAAAGAACACTCTCGTGATTATCCCGCGGCTACGACTGTTACTGCGATAACTCCGATATCACTCGCGGGTCAGGGTGTCAATTCGGTGCTCTATAAATTCGTCGGACAGTCAGCTCACGCCGTATTCAGCTGCCGTTCATCTTATCGTACAACAGTCAACGATGTCGTCCGCATTAACAGTGATCGTACTTGGACATGCTATTTTCAACTTGTCTCCCAACACTTCTCAACCTCAACCAAATTACACCGAGGAACCCAGGATACCCGAAATCTCAGCTATCATCCAGTCGCTGATAAAGCCAACAGCTGAGCCAACAACACCCACGCTGGATCGCGAAATCAGACGGCCTGACTATACGTAAGACAAACCTTTTTTCTCAATTTGCATGCCGAGGTACTTATCTCAGTCCAGTAAATGTCATCTGATCAATTCCGTCAATCGCATCAGCTGTCGTCGAATACCTACGGCTTACAGATGTGATAGCTGTAGGTGTCTCATTCTTGATTTGGGGTAAATTCAACCGTGATATATATACACCACAAACGATTAAGTGCTTCGGGGAAATAATGAATCATGTGCCGCATCTAAAATATAAAATTTGAACATGCCAGATAATGAAGCTGCCATGACGTCAGATTTTTGCTTGGTTGCTAAGAGCTTCGAGAGATTATTATAAATTGTTGTCCCATATTATTTTCCGATTTTTATGAACTGATTACATGCATCAAGGCATCAAAGCTGGTATAACGATTATTCCTAGTCCTCTTAGTCCTCGCGATTCTGAATCCTGCGGATTTTCGGGCTGATCATGCGTTTCATTAGGCGCTTGGGTGTCGCAAAGCTCGTCGGTCGTAGCTTCTTGGGCAACTCGAAGACGGTGATAAAGATTCAACCTCCGAGCTTCCATTTCACATATTCTTCAACTCGACTGCACTTCAGTCTACATATCCAAGTTTCTCATGATCTACTGCATGCTTGCCGCGATCGTTGCATTCCTGCCGTGTAACTCACTTAACGTTCCATGTAAATGCATACCGGTATCGGATCCCACAAGGCTACCAGGCTTGCCAGGTCGTGGGATGATGATAACCAGATCTGCACATCTCTCATACCTTATCTTGGGGCTTCTCTGTTCGGCCACAGTGTGAATGAATGAATAAGAAAATAAAAATGACACTTTTATTGCAGATACACGGAGGGTGTCGGGGCCCACAAGGCTATCACTCAACAGGCTGACTGGAATACCGCTCGACGGACATGCGAACAGGATGGTAGTCATTTGGTGATCATCAACTCCGTCGCTGAAGCAGAAACCGTCGTTCAGCTTCTCAAATCGGCAAATTTATCGTCAAGTCACGTTGGTGTCCACGATCTATACCAGGAAGGTGAATTCGTAACTATATTCGACGAAGCCTTGGCACGGACTGGGTTCAACGTGTGGCGAGCAGGAGAACCGAACAATAATAATCCTGGTAATGGAGGAGAAAATTGTGTAGCGATATTTTCTCATGACCCCACACTGAACGATACTCCCTGCGGCTGGCAGTCTAGTTTTGTTTGTGAGGTACCCTATGTTCATTAGCTATTCGCTATGTGCAGTCGGTTGGAGGGGATATGCGAACTTATCGAAGCGCCCATGGTGGCAGCGCCGCGAAATAACAGGGGCTGTTGTTGTATGTGCTGGACATAGTAAATATCAATTAACATAGGTCATTATTCGTGCTGTGTTGTTAATTGCAAAAGTACAAGCAGAAACAGTAACTGCAAATTTTACTTATTCCCTGTGGCATTGTCTTATTTGATAGAAAAAATCATTCAAGCGATCTATAAAAAAAAACGTGGGATCTTATGTAAATATTATAAATCTATATGTACTCATGATACCTACAGGTTTATTATGTTCATAACATAATCAGTATATGTATTTTACTTTGCTTATTATTCTATATTTTGAAGAATTAGTAGTCAAGTTCAAGTTTACAAAATGATCGGGTAATCTAACCTCCAAATATGATACTATAATCGGAAAATACATATTTCGAAGCTGCATACTTACATGTTTTCTTTAGTAATATCGAATGATAAAGTGTCCCGATCAA
Organism: Tenthredo mesomela; assembly: GCA_943736025.1. Taxonomy (NCBI): domain Eukaryota; kingdom Metazoa; phylum Arthropoda; class Insecta; order Hymenoptera; family Tenthredinidae; genus Tenthredo; species Tenthredo mesomela. Next base: position 24,012,434 of record OX031019.1, on the reverse strand, counting down.
CTATATTTAAATGACGCACTCAATTTGCACTCAATCACATAAAAATATGAAATCACTTCAATTCTTCATTCGATTGCATGTATTACGAGCCCCTGTTCTCGCCTGTTTCATCCGACAGATGGCGCCTTGACAGATGGCGCTATGAGGTATGCACATAGCGAATAAGATCCACAGCATATTGAATCCTCGCCAGTTCCTAAGCATAGAATACCTAAGACCGAACATTGCATAAGCAGAAACAATAACTACGGATATAGATGTCGAAAATACATTAGGATTCATTATCAGGGGACATTCTGATTTTATATATTGTCATACTCAAAGGCTGGAGAGCCTGCCCGTGACGTCATGAAAGTGAAATGATTATTTGTCATGAGAAATGTAGACAAATTAATGTTGAATATGTGCATCAAGTTTTTGTCCCTGAGGATAAAATTCATCCGGTTGTCATGTATAATTTGAAGGGCCTCTGAATAAATAAAATATCACGTTAACCCTAGCAATTCACTCGATCCTGGTAAAATTATTATAATAATTATTAATAATAATCTAAAAATAGCTAATAAGCCAGCCGAGAATGCTGTTATTTTAATCATCCGACCTTCCTATGCTTCTCGCGTGGATTTTAATGTTTATTTCCAAGTACCTAACGGCGGAAATTATGTGGTATGAAACTCTGGAGCCTGTACAATCATCGAACTCTGCAGCGATATGTATACCGCGGGAATGACAATACTAGTTTTAAATTCAATGCCGCTTGTTTTTCTCTTATTTTATACATTCGGCATCAAGCCAACGCAGGCGCTCTTCTTAAATTACATTGTGACGTCTTTCATTCGACAATTTAAATATCACGAAAGCGGCAAACGGGGTGACAAATGGTCTCGCCATCTCGCGGTCGAGTTGACGAACTACTTTTGCGGCAAACATCTTGCGCACCTTATAATATGCAATCTTCTCTACATGAATGGCACGCGGGCTGCTTCGTCGAAAGTAGTTCGTCAACTCGACCGCGAGATAGCGATACCATTTCGCACTCTGTTGGAGTGACTAGGAAAGGAACAGCACTGACCTAGGGTATGCGCACCTGTTGCGGGGTCGGTGGCCCTTGTGGCGTCAAAGAGTACGCATGGGGGGTTGCGTTAACGAGACACAACCTCTCGGATTGTGATGACGAATCGTGTTAATAAAAGTAACAGTAAACTGCGTTCGAATCAATTATCGATTGTTTTTACTCTATTCCAGATATGTAGCACAGCCCATATCTACTATAGAAAAATCAGCATGCTTAGTCGCAGAAATAACAATACTTCTCTGTGATTAAAGTAGTGTATTTGATTTTCTGATGATATTACAATAAATTTAAAGTGACGCATATAATATCCATGCGATTATTTGTTTTTCATTATCTACGATCAGTCTCTTGGTCTCTGAAGGAATCTTGAAGCAATTCACATTTAATGATTAGTCGATCGGGAAAAGAAATGGGAGAGTTTAGAGATTGGATTCACACATCGGTTTCATCGTGCCGGATAAACACTGATTGTGATTCTATTGAAATACAAATCTGGTAAATAAGGATAGTTAAGACGTGAACTGCAGATCAGGGTATCAAGAATTTGGTTGTTTTCCTCAATTATTTTTGATATCGCGATGAATTTGTAGTCGTCAGCATGATATTACGCAACCGCAACGCTCAGAATTACAGGATATTGAATTTCAGTACGATTTGCAGTATTAAGGGTTACTTGACTAAGGGAAATTTCCATGTCGCAACTAATAACCCTACTGAAAATTTCCAGATGGATTCATCTGGTCGTTTGAAATTCCTGGAAATGGAATTTTCTGGAAATCCAGCAGGTTTCAGATGGAATTCATTGGATTCTGCTAGGAATCCATAGCAATTTCGAACGACCAGGTGAATCCATCTAGAAATTTTCAGTATGGAAGCACCGTCCAGCGATGCTGAATGGTTACGATTCTTTATCCAAAGACCCTAAGATTCTTCAGGGGGTCGGAGGGTATTAATCTTACCTATATCATCTCATATTTGCGAATCATTAACGGACGGTGTTATTTAAACGTGTGTTCCCGTGGAGTATCAGTTTATATCTAATCGAGTATTTTCATGATTCCAAAACCAGACCGCTCATTTTAAGTTCGAAGACCTTAGAATGGCAAAAATCTTTTACATCCCAGCTGTTTTATGCGACTACACCAGATCTGAAAGATGCCTATTATTCAATTCCCACTGCAACAACGAGCATATGAAGTTACCTATCTTAGATTTCAGTTTTCGGGTGAACTTTTCGAATTTACTGAATGACTTTCCGATCTGAGCTCAGCTCCCTATGTTTTCTCTAAATTCAGAAGATATGCTGATTGATCCTTCAATAGAAAAGGGACAAAATATTCTTGTATCAAGAAGACTGGAATTGACACGAACATTTTCTCAGCGTAGACTCTACGACATGCTTCTACTTCAGCAGCAAAACAGAATGGTGTTGCTATTTATACTATCCGCCTGACAGCGGGATGGACCGAAGCATCTGAAACTTTTGCAAAATTCTATGATCTGACTGTAAGGAATGACAATGATTTGTTCGCTAAGACTATTTTGAATTGATAAAGATAGCTATATTATTGCCCTTTTTTATAATTTGAAAATAAAGTTGAATGTTCCAAGTTTAATGCTGAAACCCTATCTGCCGTGACATTCTTGAAAAATCTACATTGTGATCTTGAGGAAGAGGCACTAGATACAATTCCGATGAAACTTCACATACAGATAAGTTAGTTTGACCGTTGAATTATGATAATGACGTTCCAAATTCGTAAAATTGAAATATACATATACGTTGACTCACATAACTCACATATCTGGCGTTTAATTTGATCACGTACGTATAATGTGTGGTAATGTTGTTTTTACCCTACCTACGCCGAAAGTTTGAAGGTTTTTTCCTGTTTTGCGGAATTTCTTCTTGGAATTTCAAGATAGCGTAATCTCAGCTCAAAGTACGCACGCTTCAAACTTTCCTCCTACTGTGCTTTATCAATATGCTTGATACATGAAATGCTTTTCATTTCTTAATCGAACTAATTATACTTTTATTACTCATTACTTTAATTAATTATTCAATGGATCAATTTAGTAAAGATATCTGATTCCTGAATCATCTTTATAGCTACAACTGCTCATATCATCTATTAGTTAAGATTCAAAAACTATATAATTTGATTTCAGTAAAATAAATTTTTATTTATTACTTTATTGAATACGAGAAAAAATGTTTTTGTTTTTAGAGTAGGCCCCCCCCCCCCCCCCATCCCCACCTTCAAAGGTTCAAAAGTTCAAGACTCTAAGATATTGGAATGCATTTATTTCGTAGCCCGCTGAATCGGGATTGTCGAAAAATTACAATTATCCGCAGATAATATTTGAGGTTTTTTCAATCGTTCTATTCATTTCTGGAGCTGAGGCTTATCGTTGGATGATATCAAAGAGATTAGTTCCAGCTGATATAGCTCTACTTCAGAACAGGGTGCATCCCCTGGATCAACTACACGTACGACAGGGATGAATGTATAGATCGAGAAGCAACCCTCCCGTGTGATTACGGATTCACGCCAATTTTAGTTCACTGGTTGATTATCATTCTCGGAGAGCACGTTTTTTTTTTTTTTTTTTTTACACAAAACGACTTCTGAGTAATATCACTGATATTATTAATTGTCAATAGATTTGACATTTTTGAAGCAGGCATGATTCAAGCTGTCTCCAGCGGCTTGAATTGTGTCGACTCCCGACTTGATTCATGCCGTTTCATATCAAGTCGGTATTCCCGGTATGAATCATGACACTTTTTTTCTGGGTGAATGATAACCAATCAAAAGTATGATCCTGGAGCCTTATTCTGTGAAATTGTCACTTGGGTCATCGGTGAAATGAGCGAAATCAAGTCAATCTGCGCATGCGCATAGTCTATGTTTTCAAGAGCCTTATCAATATAGACTATGCGCATGCGCAGATTGACTTCATTTCGCTCATTTCACCGATGACACAAGCATGACTCAAATGACAATTTCACAGAATAAGGCTCCTGGAAAGTTTGGGCGAGACCAGCGACAAGCGAGATGGCCGAGAGACAATTTTGTGATCGTAAACAGAATGTTATACAGAAAGTATACGTACAGTAATGTTCATTAATGGCTTCGCGGTGGCTAACTGTTTTTTCGGACTTTTTCGGATAGAATCGAATAAAATAATATTATATTATTTTTATAAGGGTTGATAATTATTAATATTATAATTTCGACTATCGGCACATGAAATACGACTGAAATGGAGTCTCGTTTACGAAAAAGTCCGAAAAAAACAGTTAGCCACTGAGAAACCATTAATGAACATTACTGTACATATATTTAATTTCATTACAAGCCGCATTTTTGGATAATTGAAGAAGAAGAATATCTACGCCGGAAACAAACTAAGTATATAGGTACCCACTACTCGATTTCCCAACTTCTATCAATTTCCGAGCCAGTTTCAGAACCACCGACTCCTCAGACCTACAATTTTTACTACATTTGGATCCTGCATCTTTGAGGTTTAGACGAAAAAATCTTGGCCTTATGTTCCACTCTGTGACGTACGTAAGGAGGATTCGTAGTTGTGAAGCTTTACCCACTTACTAGAATAGCTTCTTCGAGTATTAGCAGGTCACTTATTCTGGAAAAACACCTAGGTGAAATTCACATCGAGCAGTCTTAATTCTTAGCTCGTACATTTTACATTATTCAATACATCGAAGATTACGACCATTCAGATTATTGCACAATTTTTCAAAGAACACTCTCGCGATTATCCAAATACCAGTATGTTCGACTGCGATAACTCCAATATCGCCCGCGGGTCAAGGTGTCAATTCGGTGCTCTATAAATTCGTCGGACAGTCAGTTCACGCCGTATTCAGCTGCCGTTCATCTTATCGTACAACAGTCAACGATGGCGTCCGCATTAACAGTGATCGTACTTGGACATGCTTTTTTCAACTCGTCCCCCGACACTTCCCAACCTCAACTCAATTACACCGAGGCACCCAGGATACCTGAAATCTCAGTTCTCATCCAGTCGCTGATCAAGCCAACAGCTGAGCCAACAACACCCACGCTGGATCGCGAAATCAGACGGCGTGACTATACGTAAGACAAACTTTTTTTTTCAATTTGCCTGCCTCGGTACTTATCTCAGTTCAGTAAATGTCATCTGATCCATTCCGTCAATCGCATCGACTGTCGTCGAAGACCTACGGCTTACAGATGCGATAGCTGTAATGCCCGGTTTTATAAACGAGGGGTACTCATCGACCCCGGGGTAAATTCCACCCCAGGGGTAGCGCTCAATTTTTTCGCAAAAAATTGAAACATCGCAATGGCCGTGCATCTACGCTTCTACCTGCACGGCCATTGCGAACTTTCAATTTTTCTCGAAAAAATTGAGCGCTACCCAGTGGCGCAGCGGGGCGCGGGGGGAGGGGGCGGGGGGGGGGGGGGGGGGGGGGGGGGGGGGGGGGGCAGAGGGGGTGCTCGCCCCGGGCGGCGCTTTGCTAGGGGCGGCAAAGTCTGAAAAAATTAATGAAATAAAAATTTGTAACAAATATCTTCTTTTTTTTTTTTTTTTTTTTTTAAAGTTATATTTTCTTCCAATGTAGGGGAAAGGGGTGGAAAATTTGGCATCTGCCCCGGGTGGCAGGATCCCACGCTACGCCACTGGCGCTACCCCTAGGGTGGAATTCATCCCGGGGCCGATGAGTACCCCTCGTTTATAAAACCGGACACAAGTGTCTCATTCTTGATTTGGTGTACAGACAGGATACCCTAAACGCCTTAAACAAAAGCTGGTTTGACAGATGAAGTGACACAAGCATCACCTGTTTCGCAGCACTCTGTCGCGGAAGCTCTCATAAGCCAGCTTCTGTCTCGGGTATAATAGCCAACTGAAAAAGAGATTTTAGATGCGACAGAAACCGCGTGGTATCCTGTCTGTATATAAATTCAACCGTGTTATTTATACACCGCAAACGATCAATTCTTTCGGGAAGTAGTGAATCATGTGCCACATCTAGAATATGAGATTTGAACATGCCGGATAATGAGGCTGCCATGTCATGACGTCAGATTCGTGCTTGGATTGCTAATTAGAGACACCGAATTACCCTATAATAATGGAGAAATACCCATATGCATATTTATAGTGAGATTGTTATCCTTTTGTTTTTTTGTTTATTTGCTGAATTTGACGCGATTTGATGAACTATTCAGTGTCACGAACTTTATTACGTTATTTGCAGATACACGCCCGGTATTGGTGCCCACAAGGTCCACACGACAGCAGTGTCTTGGAACACGGCTTGGGGGATTTGCCACGACGAAGGTGCTCACCTGACCATCATCAACTCTTTAGCCGAGTCACAACTCATCAGTCGGCTCCTCCAAAAAGCAGCGCCTGGCCAGGAAGATGCTCATATTGGCTTTCATGATCTCTTTCAAAAGAAAAAGTGGGTAACACTAGATGGTCAATCGCTGGAAGAGGCAGGATTTGACAAGTGGAACACAGGTGAACCGAATGATGCGGGCAAGGCTGAACGTTGTGGATGTGTGCACAAAAACGGCCTACTCAACGACGATGACTGCAATACAAAATACCACGTTTTTGTTTGCGAGTTGCCTAACGGTGGCCGGTAGATATACCTACGTACTGCTATAATCATTGCATCAATGGGTCCCAAACCTGGAGTGATGAAAAATTTGAAAACTGAAAGAACGTAGTTATTAAAGTTGTCGTGATTTTTTACGTATCAATAGGCAATTGCAAGTTTAGCTGAAATAAATATCTAGAAATTGTACCACCTGTATACGAATATGAGGGGATAGGCGTGATAACGGTATAAGTCGAGTTATACCGTTTTTCCGAAGATCGCATAACAATAATCAGTGACCATAGATTTACATTGTTTATTTATTTGATAAAAATGAGTTGAATATCGCAAGGTTGGATTGAACAGCTGTAGGTTTTCAAATTGAATTTTTTCATTTATGGGATTTGTTATAATTTTTATATTCATCAATATTATTTTTATTCTCCTTTGATAATATATGTAATGTACATTAGATAGTAAGAATTTGAAATTAAATATTTTGATTGAAAAAAAAAAAAAAACTGAAATTGACAATAAATTTATTTTCTATTTTTAAACTCACATCAAGATTGTTTAATTCTTTAATCCTATACGATCATCTTTGTTATACTGTATTAGATAGAAACATCGAAGTGATGTTTTTGGATGATCACTCGAAACGCGAAACATTTTGGGTATGGAATAGTACTTTTCTTTACTAGTATGAAAGTGTTGATTCTCGGACGAGTGTGAAGTTTTTCGCGCGAGCGAAGCGAGGGTGACAATCACACGAGTCGAGAATCATTTTTCGCACGTGTATCGTGTATTAAAATTGATCATGCTTGTTTAATTTTCATTCATAATTTGATATTTATGAGGTAGAAGCCTTTTTCGAGGACAAGGCAGTACCAGCACCGCTTTTAAAATTTGAATACCTGTAAGAGTTGCATAGAACTAGACGCAGTAACGCAATGCTCGAAGAAGTGGGACAATTGAGAAACTGAAATCTACGAAATAGAGATTCAATAGTGTCTAAATATCTCGAAATCCATTCATTTTGATATTTTATACCCTTTTCTGTGGGTCCTGAAATGTTTTACTGAATATTTTTCGGTACATAAATTTGAAGAACTTTCTTAATAGATCTAAGGAATAATTTCTATGAGCATGATGAAGTCTGTATTCCGATTGTCATCAATGTAGAATCGATTCTCGTAGGTGCTGGACCAGAAGAATGAGAAATAATAATTTAAAATTTGCTAAGCCAGCTGAGAATACTTTTATTTTAATCATCCGACTTTTCCTATGCGTCTCGTATAGATTTTAATTTTCATTTCCAAGTACCTGACGGCGGAAATTATGTAGAACGAAACTCTATGGAGACTATAAAATCATCAAACTCTACAGCGATATGTATACCGCGGGATCGACAACTCTAGTTTTAAACTGCTTGTCGCTTTTTTTTTATTTCATACATTCAGCATCAAGACAACGGAGGCGCTTCTCTTTAAATTATATTGCGACGTCTTTCATTCGATAATTTAAATATCACGAAATCGGTAAACGGGGTGACAAATGGTCTCGCAATCTCGCGGTTGAGTTGAAGAACTACTTTGCCGCAATCATCTTGAGCGCCTTTTAATATGCAATCTTTTCTACATGAATGGCACGCGGGTTGCTTATCGTGAAGCGCACCAATATTTGCGGCAAAAGTAGTTCGTCAACTCGACCGCGAGATGGCGATACCATTTCGCACTCCGTTGGATCGACTAGGAAAGGAACAGCACTGACCTAGGGTATGCGCACCTGTTGCGGGGTCGGTGGCCCTTGTGGCGTCAAAGAGTACGCATGGGGGGTTGCGTTAACGAGACACAACCTCTCGGATTGTGATGACGAATCGTGTTAATAAAAGTAACAGTAAACTGCGTTCGAATCAATTATCGATTGTTTTTACTCTATTCCAGATATGTAGCACAGCCCATATCTACTATAGAAAAATCAGCATGCTTAGTCGCAGAAATAACAATACTTCTCTATGATTAAAGTAGTGTATTTGATTTTCTGATGATATTACAATAAATTTAAAGTGATGCATATAATATCCATGCGATTATTTGTTTTTCATTATCTACGATCAGTCTCTTGGTCTCTGAAGGAATCTTGAAGCAATTCAAATTTAATGATTAGTCGATCGGGAAAAGAAATGGGAGAGTTTAGAGATTGGATTCACACATCGGTTTTATCATGCCGGACAAACACTGATTGCGATTCTATTGAAATACAAATCTGGTAATTAGGGATAATTAAGACGTGAACTGCAGGTCAGGGTATCAAAAATTTGGTTGTTTTCCTCAATTATTTTTGATATCGCGATAAATTTGTAGTCGTCAGCATGATATTACGCAACACTGACTCTTCTGACGTTATAAAATATATATAATATGGGTCATTCTTTTACAAACCGAACACTTTTAAAACTTGACATTTTAAAATCGTCTGAAATTTTTTTTACAACTTATATGCATCAAATTACTTCACACGTATTTCAGGATTTTGCTGGATTTTTTTTTTTTTTTTTTTTTTTGAAAATATCCGCACATGAATTTTTGATAATTTGCTGGATTTTGTCCCATCTTCTCCTACTTGAAATTCATTATCTCCAGTTGTATTGATCGGATCAAGGTCGGCCTGGTTTCATTTTACACTCTGTTACGTGAGCTTTCAAAGTGTATTTAAAAAAAAAATTTTATTGTAAACAAATTATAATTATTAACAATTTGATTATTTAAATAGTCTAAACATGCCCTTCCCCCACCTTGAATCCATTTTGAAAAATATGATTTTGTTCATTATTCTCTCTCATGAATTTTCGAACTACCAAATATTTCCACCTTTTTTGAAAATCTCAAAAATTCTCAAAAACTATAGGATTCACTACAAACATTACGTCACTAATCCCATGATGGTGCGATTTTTTCCTTCTTTTTTCAACGTTTCTAACATTTTTATCAACGGGACTGTGTTCGAACGTTCTGCAACTATCCACAAATATCTTAGTCAGTTTATTTTTCATCCCCATCAATTCGCAACCGACCCGATTATGAAACGTTTATCTCCTACCTCTTCTATTACCTTTTTCGACATTGCGGATGAACGAAAAACCGTGTTGATACAAATGTTCAACTACCACCCGACCGTCAAATTACAACGCCGCAGGAACTTTTTGAATGGGCTTCATAATTAAATAACTTGCCGAATATTGCAGTTAGATTTTTGTCCCAACATGACTATGAAATAGCGAAAGAATTTTTGACACACCGTTACGAAACGGCGAAAAGAATACCTGCAACGCAAAAGTTACATTGTATAATCCCTCACACCGACGGCGTAGTTTTTGTAAAAAAGGTATCTTCTTCTGATGAGAAAAGGTAATTTAAAATTCTAAAAAAAACATAAGTTTTTTTTATCCCCATATTGTGTTAAAACATGTTTCAGAATCCACGCGATTTTTAATAAAAGAAAAAATGAACATTCGGTTGACTGTATGGAAATTTTCGTGATGTAATACATTTATTCAATCAATAAAAATATATTCTAATTGCGATGAAGAGTGGTGAGAAGATTCATTTCACCTTTTACATCATTCTAACATGTTTGTTATAGATTTAAAATCGATTGAGATATGTACGAGGATTCGGAATGTTGAACACATTCCCGTTGATAAAAATGTTAGAAACGTTGAAAAAAGAAGGAAAAAATCGCACCATCATGGGATTAGTGACGTAATGTTTGTAGTGAATCCTATAATTTTTGAGAATTTTTTGAGATTTTTAAAAAAGGTGGAAATATTTGGTAGTTCGAAAATTCATAAAAAAATAACGGGTCAATCCAAAAATTGGGAACAATTCAGCAGACCGTTTTGGAGTTGGGAAAATTGTAGAAAACATTTTGAAGTCGATCGGAAATGGTGTGGGGAAATCATTGGTCGTGTTAGTCATGATTGTATGAGAAACGTTGAAAAAAAAAAATAGAAGGAAAATTTGCACCATCATGGCCTTGGTAGCGTGATATTCGTAGTGGAAAAAGAGATTTTTGAGAATTTTTTGAGATTTTTAAAAAGTATCGATCTATTTGGTAGATTGAAAAATCATTAAAAAAAAACGGGTCGATCGAAAAATCTGAAAAAATTCAGGGGACCGTTTTAGTACTTGAACAATTGTAGAAATTTTTTTGAAGCAAATCGAAAATGGTGAGGGAAATTCATTGGTCAAGTTGGCGTGGAATTCCCCATATATATTTATGTTTGAAAAACTGCAATTACAAATGTATACGTGACTTTTACAATAAGTAATAGGTATATTTGTATCAATGCTAAAGCAATAAATTACAAATTGATATACAAATAATCAATTGTTTATTTCCCACTTTTCCCTCCCTGCTATTCTTTATTTCACACTTTAATTAACGTGATATGAAACAACGTAGAAAAATTGAAATAAAAGGTAAATTAATTTTCAGCTACTTAGGACTGCATCAGTGTATTATTTTTCATTTTATCGACTCTGCTTGAAAATGTACAAATTCATGACAAGACTGATTAGAGACATGCATATCTGCACGCATGCCTAATAGCTTGTACGCTATTGGTTTTTTCCCGCCAAAAATTTTAGCACACCTCCTCGGGTCGGATGTTCTCCTGATACCAGGAGCATTTTTCGACTTAATTTTTTTTTTTTTTTTTTTATGACGTTGGAAATAAAAACCAATCGTCGATCTTTGAGCTGCTTTGAAAAGCATAAATAGTCAATTCAGTCGTTTCTCGTTTTTTTTTTTTTTTTTTTTTCAGGTATGACGGCCGAGCCGAGTTCCCAAAGACACTATCGTTTCTCGTTTGCCTACCTTTTAGGCGCGTGATTATCCACAGAATCGCTCTGTATATGGCAACGTGCATTAGGACACTAACGCTTTTTCCCATCAAATATTTCAGCATGCCTCCTTGGGTCGGTTGTTCTCCTGAATTTATGAATTTCTATGCAAAGTTGATAAAATAGACAATAATGAACTATCGTATGGAGAAGTAGCTGAAAATTTATTTATATTCCATTATATGTTAGTTTCGCTGTCACACATCTTATTCATTGGACCCTAAAATAAAGGGTCGCTGTAAGAGGGAAAGTGGAAAATAATAAAGCAATTGATGATCGGTATGTATGAGCATTTATTATACAGATACAATTCTATTTATCATCGAAGTTATGTGTATAAATTCATAATTGTTTTCTTAAGATTAAACATGTAATACATACAGAGCAATTCTGTGTATAATAACGCGCCTAAAAGGTAGGCAGGGGCGGATTTATTAGATCAGCCGCCCTAGGCTTCAGAAAATTTACCGCCCTTTTTTACAGTACAAAAGCGGGATAGGTGAATTAGTAAGCAAAATCGACGAATTGTTTTGTCAATATTTTTTCTTCCACCGTTTCATTTTCGTGCAGATGAAATTCGCCACCCTAAAAAAAAATGTTGAATCTCAAATTCAGCGCCCCTCCAATATCTGGCGCCCTAGGCTCTAGCCTACTTAGCCTAGTGCTAAATCCGCCCCTGAAGGTAGGCAAACGTGAAACGCCTGCATTAAGCAGATCAAACATCGACGATCGGGTTGCATTTATTACGTAATATATAGGAAATCATTTTTCAAGAATCAATATCATCAAATTTGACTACTTTATCCAATCAGAACCTGAATTTCAATGATTTTTCTAACTATAAGTAATGAAAAAAAAAAGTTCAATCAAATTCGTGAACAAAAAAAAAAATATCCAATTGACCCCGACGTGATTTGAACACGCAACCTTCTGATCTGGAGTCAGACGCGCTACCGTTGCGCCACGGAGTCTGTTATTCGATGAAGCATATTATCTATATTAACCAATGTAACAACCAGCGATTAACATATTGTAGTCTGTTAATTGTAGAATATTTCTATTTTTAGAATATGCTTTATCCATCAATCAAGTTTTATCAATCATTTAAACAAGTGGAGTAAATGAACGAAAAATAACAAAACTTCCATCTTTATTACGAAACGGTCATAAATCTTTGAAAATATATTCTCAAAAGCATAAATAGTCATAATACATCAATACAAAGATTGTATACCTCCTAGTGCATATTTAAATAACAATTAATCTTCAGTCCGTCTGATTCTCGGTTTATATTATGTTCCTCGTCATCCACTTAAATACAATTGCTGCGCTCTATGATGCGCGTTGAACGCGATCACAATCCGTTGCCTAGCAACGCGACGCCATTAGCTTAAGCCACGACATGACATAGCAGCAACAGCAAACCAAGCTGTCAAATATCTTAAAACTTTCGTGTTTTAACAAAAAATAAAACATAAAATAGAAGATTTTCATTATACGAATGACACAATCTTACTCGCATGTTCTGGTTACGCTATTCAATCGCTCGTAACATTATCTCAAAAATTAAATTTACAAATTTTAGAAACTTATACGGTGTTCACCACGATCCTGGTGTATTCTATGTCAAATTACCAAACGATGGAACAAACGGTATGTCATTAAAACTTTATCATCAATAATAACTTGAATTCAATTCAATAAACTTAGAAAAATATCATTTTACCCGTTTAAAGACCGAGCTGTACTTCTTTACCAACAAACCAACACCGTCCTAGACATGTATGCAGTTAAAGTATCTGAAAAGTACAGTGGTAAAGGTTTAGGAAGATTATTAGCCGAGGTATAGAATATTTACATTTATTATAATGTTTAAAGTATTAGTATTTCTATATCTTATCTTATCTTATCTTATTTCCATTAAATGATTATTATTTCAGGCAGCATTCACTTACGTTATTGTCCGTAACTATCGCATGTATTTGACTTGTACATACTTACAACGATATTATCAAACAATTAAAAGTCAACATCTTAGTGTATACGTTATTGGACCACCAAACATTTTGGGAGGTCCATATCCTGTGTCTATGTCTCCTATTATAGAAGCTGATAAACTTGAAGGAATGCCTGATCCTACAGATACAGACAACATGTTCAATAAGGAGTGATACTGCATTTAGAAATTGAATTACTTACTTACTTACTTAGAAGTAAGATTCTTTTCTATCTGCATTGATGAGGAACAATATCTTCTTGTTATTTCAAATATGCTTATAATCAATGGTTTTAGTTCATAGGTAAAAGCTCTTGAAGAAACGGAAAATATGGACGAAACGGAGTATAAAGCACTGATTCAGTGGTACTGTAGACATCACTGTTACAATGGGATGTTATCTCATGCAAAACAAGCCTGCGATGCTCATCCCTCGAACGAAAATTTGAGGATTTTACTTGCACTAGCTTATGCGTTGACCGGGCAAGGCAGAGAAGCTGTTAAAGAAGTATCAGGACTGATTGGCTATGGCGATACAACTTTAGCTGCACTTTTGACCCAGAGCTATGCGCATAGGATTAATAACAGTGTTGATAGAGGAATTTTGACACAGCTTGATGCTAGGATAAGAGAAGATAGAAGAAAGGCGACTCCTCAAGCGTTAACATTAGCTGGAACGGTGTTGTTCTTACTTGGAAAGTCTGAGAAAGCTAAAGAATATGCAGACAGAGCCTATAAACTTAGTCCTAGTAATATAGATGTTCTTTTAATAAAAGGATGGATAAATTTGTACTTACCAAAGGATGAAAATGTCGGTAGATTTGTTGACTATTTTGAAATAGCTCTGAAACAAGACAAAAAACATCTAAACGCTTTACTTGGCTCAGCAAAGTACAAAGAATATAATGCCGATCATGAGGGTGCGATATCTATACTGAACTCAGTCATTGTTAGATATCCAAAACTTTCTATGCCATTAACAGAGAAAATGTTTAATCAGTTAGCGATGAAAGATTGGGAACAGGCGCTGGAAACTGCGAGTAGAATATTGCTGCTCGATTCCAATAATACTAATGCTGTGAAAATTAAAGCTATCGCTACTTTATGTAGAGACGGTGATTACACCGAAGGTTTAAGACACTTGCAGACTTTATTCAGGAACTTATCCCTCTCAGAGCCCAAGAATACTCTTCTTCTGATCGACGCTGTACAGTTGTTCTCTAGAGTGACGGCAAGAAACCCAGCTATTCTTTCCGAATTGACAAAAATCACTGAAAAATCCATACAGCAGAATCCCCAGAATGGCGAGCTGATGGTTGAGTTGGGAAATCTGAATGTATTTATGGGAAAATTGAAAGACGCTGAACACTGGTATCGCAGTACAGTTAGAATCGATGAATCTTCACTGCCAGCGTTAATGGGACTCGCGCATTGCCAGCTACTTGATAATTCTTTAGGAGCGACTGAGTTGGCTCGTCAGCAGATTGATTTTCTCAGAGAAATTCAGGCCAACGCAAGCAGTCCTGAAATTTTATACATGTCGGCTAAACTCAGCAGTCAAGATTCTAGTACAGCTGTTAATTACTTAGACATGGCGGCGACTATATTGCTAGAAAATTGCCAGGGAATTCCTTACGGTTCTGAATACCTAAAAACATTGAATCCGGATTTTTGTTTAGAAATTGTCAAAGAGTATCTAATATATTTACCAAGCACATCAACTGGCAGTAATACTCCAGAGAAGAACGCCTCTAACGACACATTGAAAAAACAGTGTTTAAACATTCTGGAAAAAGTTTGCGACGCTTGTCCTGGACTAGGAGCAGCTTTGATGATGCTTGGAAAGGTCAGACTGCAGAATGGGAATTTTGAAGGAGCCTTAGAAGCGTTGAAGACATTATTAGACTCTGTTGATCCGACTAGCGCACCAGCCCATTTATTAATGGCTCAAATTCTTGCTAGGCAAGGTAAATACCAGCAGGCTTCGCAGAGCTTGGAAGTTGGATTGAGCTATAATTTCAAAGTTAGAGACGATCCGATGTACCATTTGATCATCGGATTGGTTGAGAAAGATAACGGGGATTTGAACAGCTGTATACACAGTTTACGCGTGGCTATGTCATACGCGGGATTAATGCCTGGCGAAGGTGTGTCTACTACTTCAATACCGACTGCTGATAAGGCGACGTTGTTCTTGGAGCTTATATCAGCCTATAGTAAAACAAGACAGTATAACGAGGCAGTATCGCTGATGGAAGAAGCTAAACTCGAACTATCTGGTACCGTTGAAGAAGGTAGATTGGCGATCGGCAACGCTGAGCTTTGCTTGGACATGGGAGATATCGATAAAGCGATAAATTATTTGTCAAAAGTAACTCCAGGCGAGCCTTATTACTTACAAGCGCATACTAGGCTCGCTGAAGTTCACTTAAAGTGGAGAAAAGACAGAATTGCATTTGCCAAATGTTTCAGGTGAGAATGATCATATTAAACTAATCAAATTCACTCGCTATTCTGATCTTCTAATATCTTTACTCTTCATTTCAGGGAATTAGTAGAGCATTCTCCAGGCTCAAGAACCTACAGTATGCTTGGGGATGCTTATATTGCAATTCAAGAACCTGACCGAGCGATCGAGGCCTACGAACACTCCCTGAAAACGAATCCCTCCGATAAGGTCTTGGCAAGCAAGATGGGAAAAGCTTTGGTGAAAACTCATCAATACGGAAAGGCGATTAGCTACTACAAGGAAGCAACGAAACAAGAGGGTTGCGGGGATCTCAAATTGGACATGGCTGAATTGTTCATGAAGATGAAACAATTTGATAAAGCGGAAGCCACTTTAGCACAAGAATTGCAAGTTGAGTCTCTCAGCCAGAAAGAATTAGTATAATAAACAGATGAATTCTAATTTCTGATATCCTCCTTTACAGATGGTCGTAGCTTGAACGACTTGCAGAGCTTGGAGCTACGCACAAAGCAGCTACTGCTGTTAGCCAAGGTTCGCGAAAGAGCAGGCAACACACAGGCTGCTCTAGCAACTTTAAGAGAAGCCAGGGAGAACCAGAGCCGAGCTGTTCAAAGAGCTGCTGTTACCCCCGGGGCAATTGGACAAAAGGAACTACTCGCTCAGATATGTTTGAGCATGGCCGAGCATGCCTCAGCTTTGAGAGATTTCGACCAAGCTATTGTACATTACAAAGAAGCGTTGAACCACAAGCCTGCTGATACTAAAGCTCTCTTATCAATGGCTAAAATTTACATGCAGGTATTGTATGGGCTCCGATTTCCTCAATATTGAAATAAACATGTTTCCAATCTTGTTACTGATTGGATTTCTTTGCATTAGGTAAACGACTTGGACCGATGTGCCCAGAGCTGCACAGCTCTACTGACCACAGATCCAAACAACGAATCAGCATTGGTAATGATGGCTGATCTTGCCTTTAGAAAGGTCGATTTTGAAACAGCAGCTTATCATTTTCGTCAGCTGCTTATTCGCCAGCCTACATATTGGACGGCTTTGGCTCGACTTATAGAAGTCTCTCGAAGAACTGGTGCGGAATTTTGTCCTTAGAAAATATCTGCTTATAAAATGTACATTAGTATGACTCTGATTAGACTCTGATTAGACTCTGATATAAGTATTCATATAGTCTTGAATCAATCCCTAGGTAATATGGACGATCTACACGAGTGGATAACTCGCGCAGAGTCAAGCATTAACGGCTCTAATCAAGAAGCTGGTTTCTCCTATTGTGCTGGACTCCTGGATTGGCGTATTGGCAAATTGAATTCAGCCCTTCGTCACTTTAACGCTGCACGTCGAGATCCGGAATGGGGACAACAGGCGATTTACAACATGATAGACATCTGCTTGGTTCCTGACGACGACGTAGCGTTAGCAAACGATGCTTTTAATGACAATGAATCAGAGTACCAAGACTCTAGATCCTTGGCTTTAAAAACAGCCCAGCGTTTGCTGCAGGTAATATTACAGCACAAAGAGAATACGATGAAACATTTTATGTAAATAACTGAAAATTTTTGATTACAGGAACTGAATCCAAAAGGAGGAATTCAGGAAATGCTGACCCACAGATTACTCGGTAATTTTTACCTCTTGGCAACAAAACAGAAGTCTAATATAGAGCGGGCTTTGCAAGATTGTACATCATTGGCGAGTCAAGATGCTTTGAAAGATCACGTCGGTCCAGCTCTAGGTTTAGCTATGGCTCATATTCTTTTGAAACAAACACCAAGGGCGAGAAATCACTTGAAACGAGTTAGCAGAAACGTTTGGTCGTTCGAAGATGCCGAGTATTTAGAAAGATGTTGGGTTTTATTAGCCGACATATATGTACAGTCTAGTAAATACGAGCTTGCTAACGAATTGTTGAAACGCGTTATACAGCACAATGCAACTTGTGTTAGAGCGCATGAGTTAGCTGGTTACATCGCTGAAAAGGAACAAAATTATCGTGAGGCATCTATGCAATATGCTGAAGCATGGAAGTACGGCGGAAAGTCTAAACTATCCGTAGGTTTCAAACTCGCTTATTGTTACATGAAGAGTAAGGCCTTTGCAGACGCCATTGAAACATGTAATGAAGTTTTAAAACAGAATTCCGATTATCCGAGGATCAGAAAGGACGTATTAGAAAAATCTATGAATAATTTGAGAACGTGATTTCGGTCATTTGGTTCAATTAATAAGATAAGACTGTTCCGTCCTTTAGATATAATATTAATGTTTAAAATAAACTGTAGATGTATTATGAATAAAACGTATGTGAACAATTGAAAAGAAATTTATTTATTATTTATTGACTTTCGTAAACAATTCGCAGAATCTATTTCACCTCGGATTGATATTCGATATCTCGAGAACGGTTCATTTTACACAAAAAACTGTAGAAACCTTTTCTTTTGGAAATTAAATTTCCTAACTTTTTTATTCGAAACTTTTTTTTCTAGCACCGATATTTTCCGAGTTATTTTGTTCGAAATGCACAGACTTTCCTATTTTCGTCTTCTTTCACCTTTATCTACCTCACCGTTCAACTTTATGGAATTTTACTAATCATCAAACTTATAGATCATTCGATTATCTACATCTTTTGTCTGAAACTTTTTTCTCTACTAACAATACTTTTGTAGTTATTGCTCAGTTTATCGATCGAACTCCGCGCTATCGTCGCGTCGTTACGCTTGTTCACGGACGCGCTGTTACATGTGTTAGTATAATACACACTGATGCCATAGTATATTGCGTTGATGGCGCAGAGTTCGATCGATAAACTAAGCAATAACTGCAAAAGTATTGTTAGTAAAGAAAAAAGATTGGGACAAAAGATGTAGATAATTAAATGATCTATAAGTTTGATAATCGGTAAAATTCACTAAAGGTGAACGGTTAGGGAGATTAAGGCGAAAATAAGACGAAAATAGAAAGGTTCGTGCATTTCGAACAAAATAACTCGGAAAATATCGATGCTAGAAAAAAAAGTTTCCAATAAAAAAGTTAGGAAATTCAATTTACAAGAGAAAAGATATCTACAGTTTTTTTTGTGTAAAATCAACCGTTCTCGAGATATCGGATTAAACGCGTTATTAGCTATGTATCGACTGGGCTATGATATTATATTGATTGAATCGAGATCCCACGAAAAATCTGCGAATCTCAATTGATCTAATAAGCGTTCGAATTCTTAGAACATAAAGAACACAATTGTTTAATGAATTGATCAATTTATCGCAAGGCCGTTGATATAGGGTTTCTTTCATATAGGAAGGTCGACATCTAAAATACGAGTTTAGTGATAACTCTGATATGTATCAAAATATCAAGTGGTTTTCTTGGAAAAGAATTTCAATTCATTGAAATAATTGCATTCTAAATTGATTTATAAATCAGTAGTCATTCCCATTACGAATTGGTTTTACCACTGGTTCATAATCTTTGTGTATAGAATAATTTGGTTTGGTGAGTATGCGTCTTTGTGTGAGATTATTTAAGTAATATTATATAGTCGCAGATTAAAAAATGTCCTCGACTTAACTATATTATTGTCTTTAAACTAGTGCCAAGGTTCTGATAGCGCCGTTGAAAGTTATTAAAAATTTTAATACCACGAGGAATAGTTGTGTCAAGCGTTTATCTATAGGTATCCGGAAATCGAGGTGCTTATACTGTACAGTTAAGCTGTTATTTCAAGATCAAGCAAACTCTGTATTTATGTCATGCAGTATATATTATATATAGGTACATATTATTATATAGAAATCAGATTGTAATATTTGCTGATACGATATCTAATAGTCTGATACAGGGATCTATTATACGTAGTGAGCTCCCTGCGTTTAAAATTCATAAATACGGTAAAATATCATAGGAATGACTAAAAATACATAAATAAATGAATAAATAAATAAATAAATAAATAATAGAAAATAGGATTTGATAAGGTAGTTTCTGTTTCATATTATATACTGCGTTCTTTTCGATAATCGTTGTCCAGTTCTTATCGCATGTTTATTTTATTTTTATTTTTGTTTTCAAATCCAGTTTTACGCGATTTTTATAATACTATAAATCGTTGCATCGAGGATCTATGACCTATGTGATCGTGATTGATATTTTTAAAAGATGCCGGTATTGCACTGAATTTTATTATATAGGTATATGATTATGTTGATAATATGCTTATTCGTTTATTACGCATTTATATATATACAATATATATGGTGAAATATATACCGAGAAGAAATCTTGATACTGCACAGTCAAAGTGCCTGACTGCGCATGCGCGAGTTTCGTCGTCCGCTGAGGCAGGTTAGCCATCCCGAGTTTTAGCTGTCAAACTTTGTTTTTGGCGGCGATGTAATTGATACGAATTTTTGAGGTTATAATCTCAAATGACACTTTTATTTTGATAATTCACGTTAAATAAAAATGAACAATAACATAACCTCAACTGACTAGTCTACGCGCGAAAGTTTGACAGCTCTTGCTTCATTTCTCGCAAGTTGGCACCCCTGCCTCATACGTCATAATATTATCGCGGGACCATCTCACCGACCAATAAAATTGAATTATTTGGCGCATGCGCAGTTAGGCGCATCGACTGTGCAGTATCAAGGTTTCTTCCCTGTATATTAGAATAAAATAAATATGATTATATAGGTATATATATATATATTTATTCAACGTTTATTATATTCTATCGGCTATTTGTGCATGCTTAGATGTTATACATATTTAATATTTAATAATTATCATTTATTTCGTCAACAATAATTATAGGCGCGTCAATTATTATATGTCCATATCGCGTCCGCGATATTGGGCAATATTAATGAAACAATAACAAAATTCTAATACCCCAGACAGCATCAAAGTTCAAAAGACATCCATAGCACATCCATGGGACGTCGGTATGTTCATAGGACATCCATAGGACATATTTTGAAGTTTGATGCTGTCTGGGACTGCTATAATTATAACAATTCAAATAGGTATACTTTTAATTTAATTATATTTCTCTAAAGAAATGCAATGCCATCTATATAAATCAACAATTCTTTACACCGGAAGCTAGTATAATCCGTTAAGGTTGTATACCTTACTACAGTTTATATTTTTTTTAATTTTTCCTTTACATTTCTGCACAATCAGATATTAACGTTTATATTTTGATAACAAATTGCGCGGGGTAGATATGGTACAGATTAAATTTATAGTACCTATACTTTGAGTTATTCGTTATCGAAGAACTCGTCCGCGCTCTATATCTCACCTTGTTTGAAACATGTCGCAGCTTCAGCGACACAAACAGTGTTTAAATTCGTTCTATAAGCGGTTTATTTTTCGCTCAAAGATCCAAGTACATTATTTGAGTTGCTGCAACAGCTCCAC
Source organism: Tenthredo mesomela (assembly GCA_943736025.1). Classification (NCBI taxonomy): domain Eukaryota; kingdom Metazoa; phylum Arthropoda; class Insecta; order Hymenoptera; family Tenthredinidae; genus Tenthredo; species Tenthredo mesomela. The sequence goes on along the minus strand of OX031019.1, from coordinate 23,990,915 downwards.
AAGCAGCTAACATGCTCGCAACGCACACCACCGCGGTTGTGGTACCTGATAAACTGACTATTGTACCCAATCCACAAGAAAGAAGAAACTGGGCAAGGAATACCATCGAGGAAACTATGGCCACGTCCGTTCCGAGACCACGAACACCACCGCTTTGAACAGCAACACCTTCTGCACTGATTTCAAACTGCAAAAAATTGAAATTTTTATTCATCTATGTACTATCTCGACTCAAAAATGGAAATTGAGAATGGAATTACCGTCGATGATGCATGGTAGTGGGCAATCAAGAGATATGGCATCGTGAACAATGTGGAATACATCACACCAGCTGTCCAAGAAAAGATAATTACTCCTACGGGATGTTTGGTCAATGCCATCATCATCATTCCCGTACTGTAGAACAGCAGACCACATATGTACACTTTTCGGGCTCTGAAAATTACGGGATTATCTTTTCATCTCACGTGTGATTAGTCTCAGTGATAGTACCTATATTGATTGAGGCTTAGTTTATACCATAATCTAAGCGTTTCAATATTTATCAATATTGATTGATTAATCGATTGGTATAACTGGCTATAACTGGCTAAATCTCTATCACTGATATCAGTGATATAGATAAAATCCGGTTCTATTGTAAAGACCAAACGTATTTCATAAATATGGGAATCTCATACACGTAATATACTATTTTGCGGATATTAAATGTGCACTAACTTGTAACGTTGGATCAGTTTTTCAATCACGAGTGAGTAACAGGCACAAGATAGGGAATACATGGACATTCCCCAGCATCCGAATCGCACACCGGATTCATAAAGTTGTCGTTCATTAGAGCCGTCAGCAGCCTGCAGAAATTTTAGTGTCATACACTGAGAAAAAAATCGGGTTGATTCGAACAAAAATTGACTGTCTGAACTAACCCGGCGGTCACGGGTGGGGGAACGCAGATTCGGTTGAAACAATCAAAAATATGATCATTTCAAATAGCGGAGTTTGAATTAAATAAATTTTCAGTTGAATCGACTGAAACTCATTCAATGCGAATGAATATATCAACTAAATGGGTTTGGCATATTCAACCCTATTTTTTTCTCAGTGTAGGAATTTGATAAATCTGTTATTAATTACTTGCCTTGGGATCTCCGCCGTAAACTGCCTCACCAACAAAATCAGTGAAATATAAGGAGTAGCAGACGTGGGCCATCCAGCAAAAGAGATTTGTTAAACACAGCATCCTCATGCTGTGAGGCATGTACAATATGGAGAGGAGATACTCTCGCAGTGTAGTTCTGGGATTTGTATCGGTACCTTCTTCGAATCCGTGATTTTCGTAACCGGCTTCAATTGTCAGTGCCTCAGGAGCGATTTCTGGTATCATAGGCACTGCACCAGGTCTTTTCGGAGGTTCTTCGGTGGGAAGTGGCTTCATTAAAAATTCCTAAAAACGTGATATTCTGCACTTTGTGAGATCGTAGTTTTGTCAGGATTATATTTATTTCAGTTATGCTGATTAATTAGTTAACTAGCCTCGGTGTTTCCACCATTCGCGTCATCCTCTGTCGTCGTCAGGGTTCCATAGGATGTACATTCTTCGGCTGATATCTTATCGGACTCGCCTAACTTCTTAGTCTCAGACATCTGAATAGAAATACGTGGGCGTTAGTAGGGCGGTAATTTTTTTTTCCCTAAGATTTGGAAAATTCAGGTTGAACACACACCTTTTGATCATGAAATCGTTGATATTGATCACGTTCGAGAACCTCAAGAGGAATTTCTTTGAAACTAGTGATGGTGCAGAAGACGCAGATCACGAATATTATAGTAATGAAGGTGAAAGTGGCGTGCAAATGTCCCCCTAGCATCACACCCAGAGTTGTTGCATCCCAGTTGATTCCTCCCAGACCGTAACCCATGAAACCCCCTAATCCAGCCATGATAGTGAACGTGCTCAATCCTCGTGCATGATCCTCTGTGATTAGGTTGTGCAAATTGCACGAATTATGATACTCGGTTTGAACTATGAGCTTTTTTTTGTCACTGGTCTTCACAGTGGAGATAATTGTTATAGTTTTTCATTTATAGTACATAATACGTGCCTGGGACCGTCACATCTAGTAGATAAGCTCTAGCTGGACTTTGGCAGGCGTCAGCATCAAAATCCAGTAAAACTGTTCCTAGAATGGTGAAAAATATTCCCCAAGAATGCGAAGACGGAGATCGCGGAATGTTTTCGACTGAAGAAACACCAGACGTTCGATGACCCAGAGGAAGACTCTGGTTGACCACTGTCGGCGTATCTCCAAAACTGTAGCCCATATTTTCACCATTAGGAACTAGAATAAGCCCTGGGGAAAAGTAAAGCTCCTTTTGCTTGAATCTGAAGGTATAATAATCGGGTGAATTTCCTCACCGATAAAAACGCCGATCGCCAGTAGGAGAATAAACGGTCTTCTTCTTCCTTGTCGTATTCTGCATCGGTCACTAACGCTGCCAAGGATAGGAGTGACGAAAAAACCGACCAAAGGGCTCAGGGCCCAAACTAAAGTCATGTGCTGATGGTCCACACCGATTTTCAAAAGAGTTGGAGACACGAACGCGGTTTCAGCAGCGTACGAAAATTCAATTCCCATTACAGCCGCTGAGATTCGGACTAATTCACCTCTGGTCTTTTTCCTGTAACCGAGACAGCTTCTTGTTTTACAGTATCCTCCGATATTTTGATAACGACTTACCCACCTGTATATATGAGAGTAATCGTCGAGAGTCTTTTCGAGCTTTGGAGGACCCCGAAGATGATTCAAAACACCCTCGACTCCATGGTCCAGTGGGATGCTCTGCTTCCATTCCTTCCAGACGTTCCATTTCTCGCTAAATTTATCCCTGGCACCGTGAATTCTACCAGCAAATCCCTCGTATTCGTGCAGCTTGTCAACCATGGTGACTATAATTTATCCTTAACGCCGAATTAGATGAATTAGATGTATTTTAACAGCGATTTTGTTTGCTCCGATAGTTCTTTAGGTAATTCAAAGTACCAGATAGTACAGCAAACGTTGAAGATATGTTGCATCATTATTTGGAACAAAGTAATCACTAATGACCGTAAAAATTGTTTGCCTATTTGATTTCAGGTAACGTAAATAAATCTTTTCAAAGTTACAGGTTCATGATACGATTTTGGAGAAGAGCTACCATACAAGTCTACAATACCGAAGATTGAAATTAAGGAATTGTTGTATTGAATATGTATGTCATGCATTATTTCGAAATTAAATAAAAAGCCGATTATTTTCTGACATGCGTTTGTGGAACGATTAATACTATGTGCCGGAGAAAAATCCTGTGAAAATTTTATACGAACATATTACTATATGCGTTATTGGTAAATGTATTCGTATCACGTACTAAGGCGAATTGAATCACAGTAAGATTGAATCTACGTTCGGAATCATTTATCTCGATATTTTCTGCCACCGTATATATACATGATATAATTCCGCTTGGTGGTGTCATACTATACGATAAAGCTCCGAAAGTTCCGATATCGCAGTGATTTGATAGGCGACAGAACGTTTTCACCTGTTGAGATCGGGATTGTGATAATCCTGCGCGATTATCTTTATCGCCGATCAATTTCAGTTATAACAAACTTCCCTTATTACAAATATATATCTACCCCGCACTGTAGTTAACTATAAAAATGAAAGGCGATAACAAGAGTTGAAATGATCTACCGGATTTGTAATTTCAATTAATCGAATCGGCTGATGAGAAAAAACAGAAATGATACTTTTGTAGTTAGACAGGATCCGTGCATGGGTGAGTTTTTTTTTTGCGAATAGTGAATAACAACCAACCTTAAGTCTTAGTATATGGTACCTAGCTTGACTTCAATCCATTTTCTGCAATGTCGTTCCTAGTTAGTTTCAATTCGATTTACGAAAGACTGTCTCACTTTCCTTAGGCTAGCGGCAAAGATTACGTACAACCCCACGGACGGACGCTGCTCGACTACCACCCCGAAGCTTATACCCCACCTTCGAACAGAGCCTGGCGTCGTGACGCCGACGCGTTGCAAGTTTGAGATCATTTCAACAATAACTGATGTAGATTCGATGTTGGATCTAATTTTGGTCAACATTTATTAGAACTTGTTGATGCAGCGATATTACCTGGTGTTTCAAAAAAAAAGTAACAATATATTAGATCGTTGGTCGTAGGCAATAAATCATGTTGATCACCGTAGACCGATAGACAGACGAATTCGAATCTCAGATTCAAAAAAGTAAATTATTTTCATTGAAATTTCGAATGAAAATGAAAACGAAAAAAAAAAAAAAAAAAAAAAAAAATACACACGTTGGCTGAAATCGTCTTGAAGAAATGTTAGAATCAAGAAACACGACTTATAAGAGCTTCTTTAGTTCTTAGGTAACATAGCTGAATGAAGACTTATGACTGCTATTAAAACGTATAAAATCGCGAGCACATTTTAAGACAGACACACCTTAGTGTGCATACCTACTTTCATAGAAGATACTACGAGAATATTGTGAAAAAAGAACTAAAATTTCATCGAAGAATTATCGTCGTTATGAAATAAAGCAAAAAACGTTGGTATAAAATTTGCGATAATTTTTTTTTCTTATAGATTCAGGGAAAGCGAAATTGACGGAGGTGTTTTATGCCGCGGGTCTTTGTTTCGCCCCATTTACAACTGTGCAAATAGTTGTTGGAGGGTTTTAGTTTGTATTGATGCAACAAGTATATACCTACCGTCACGTTTCTATCTCTGGTTGACCTGCTTGCTGTTAATGGTCTATTGTGTGTATATTTCCACTAAAGGTAGAATTCCGTTAGATTCTAAAATCCATATACTAATCATTTCGACAAATAAAACAAAGACCCTAAATTTTAGGGAAGTATTCTCATGCGGCTGAGTTCCGAAGGGTGGATGTTGTTCCACGATCTGTAGGTACATTTTAAACCAAAACTAAAAAAACCCTGATTTGATTTCAAATTATTGCTTGTTACCAAAAAATTGAATACCTCAAGGATATAATTATGTATATACCTTCACCTAGTTTCTTGATAAGATACGTGAATGACGGATTGATATTTTCGAAAGACGAAAGCTCCGGAAAATGAAACCAGAGTTACATTTCCGTTCTTGGTATATATAATTTCCTCGATGGAAATTGCTCAGCTGTCTTTTCAGAATTATTATTCAATCGTCGTTCTCGATCAATTTTTCGACGTTATAGTATTCACCGCGAAATTACTACTACTCGAAGAAATTTTGAAAATTTTTTCAAAATTTTTCTCAATTCATACAAAGATAATTCAAGGAATCGATTAAGTTTTAATAACTTAGAAATGTACCAAGGGTAGGTATATTTCTTCACTTAAATACCTCGTAGTTTATATTCGCGTCGATTTGACGTCTGTCAAATCTCTTGCCATTTATTAGCCATTTACATTCGCCACAACCACCTGGGGTTCTATTTCACTCTCTTGTGACTTACGTTAATGTCTTCTTACTCGGTTTCTCCATTGTATTGTGACAAGGCAACGACTTCGCTTCCTTTTCAAGAAACGATCAATTTTCACAACAACATTTTCGCTAATGACTTGTATAAATAACAATTTTGCTTGATTATGAAAATAAATTTGCACATCATTTTTAAATTAAATTTTGATCAGAATTATTTACTTTTTTTTCACATGTGTTGGTACTATATACATATACACCTGCACATATATAGGAGAGGCGATTACGCGTAGCTTTTACTATAACGCGATACAACAACCGCCTAGCGAATAGTCTTAAATTATTAACACTAGCCGTCACCCAAATGAAGTCTTACAATCTTAGTTTTTTTTTTCATAGAGCAGCCTTGGCTCAGGCTCAGTGTTACATATGTTCGAGGTAAGGTAACAGGTAACAGCTTTCGCCGTTGGTTGCTCCAGGAAGCTTTCTACTTTGTATTAAATTCGCAACTTTAGGCTGACCCTGCAGTAACCATTTAACTAAACTGTAACAGAATTACAAATTTCTAGGTGGCAACATCGACCATAATTAAAAGTTGAACATATATAGAGTTGAATTCCACTTTTGGCGGATTTTCACTGTTCCTTCTGAACCCTCAAAGCTTAACTTATTTGTTTATTTATTGAAAAAGGATGAAGCCTGATGTGCAAAGGCTCAACCTTTCTAATAAAAAAAAAACAAAGAAATCAATTAATTAGAGTGGATTTGTGTCCATGGTCACAAATGACAACGTCCTAGAAAAAGTAGAAGCTTAATAATGATGCGGGAGGCCAGCATCCCAATCGGATTATGTTGTGTTTTCTCGAAAGAATAAAGACTCTGTTGCCGATGGTTCTCCACCATTAGGTATATTCATTGGTATGGATACTGTGGCTAGGTATAGGTATCGTTTCGGAATATGAGAAAATGAAAAAGTCCCTGTCTTGAGGGAGATAACAGAAGCTCAACGTCGCAGCTTTCTTTAAATCTTCATCATTTTATATGAAAGCTCGCAAGACTTATTATGTTTTTTTTGACGGGGTTAAAAATCGATTGAGATACATTTGAAAAAAAAAAAGAAAAAATTTCAATCTTGGGCCAATAATTATTTGCGTATAGGCTAAATTCGTCCTACTTTTACCGAGGGATGTTTAATTACTTCCCTGAGGCCCGAAGAAGAAATTTATGATCCTTGACACCCGAGACCCAAGGTTTCAAATTGCATTTATTAGCAGTTTAAAGTCTACCTAGTTTTCTTTTTTTTTCTTTTTTTTTTTTAATCCTGGTAGAAACGACGTCGTATAGACTTTAGAAAAGGTGCCTATTCGCTTGCTGGATGCTCGGCACTGGGAATCCGCACGAATGTCGAAGCGCGTAGGTATCGGCTTTCGCCTATATCTGGGTTACGGCCGAAGAACTTGCAAGCACGTGATAAATAATATAAATATAAATAAAATTGAAAAAAACATTTAAAAAAAATAAAATTGAAAAAAAAAAAAAAAAAAATATGTGGACAGATATTTCGAATTTTCTTCAACCTCAGAGTTTCATGGCGGATATTGTCCTCCGGCCTTGAATATTAGACTTTGAATGCTTTTCCCCATTTTTATACTGTTTTCTATTTTATTTTTTATTTTTTCCCTCTTTCTAATGAAGATAAATCGATTTTAGTAACGAGCTTCGCCGGTGGCTATCAATTTCTCTAGTAACTCCGAGGCCGGGCTGTTACGCAGCAGGAACAAATCCCCATTGGACGATATTGAATCAATTTATTTGCAATTTAAAAGCTATAGCCCGTTCACGGTAAGCTATACGACAATCGGGAATCTCATATAGCTTTGAATTCTGACTCAGGAAGTAGCGCGGGTCTCTGTCTCTAGATTTTATTCGAATTTGCATACATGATTTTCGCAGATATTTGAATTCATATAAAATAAAATTGCAGTTTGTTGCAATAAAATTTCAACGAAATTATTCTATGAACGTTTATCAGGAGACTTATATATTTTCTGATTAGAGTTTTGACCAGTCTAAGGCAATACTTGGAAAAATCTTTCGAAAGTAAACGTTTTTTTTTCTATTTTTTTAAAGGAATCAATCATTTATTAGAAATTCGGAAGATCCATTGATAGAATGATTCACGAATCCCAGGAACTCATTGATAAACGGAGAGATTATCCTGAAACTAGAATAGCGTGCGAGAAACCCTCGGTCATAGCTGATGTGAAATTGAAGGTACGAAGGTATATATTAAAAAAAAAAGAAAAAATGAACTTGAATTTTGAAATTGGTTAATCGAGTCGAGTTAACTAGAAGATAGTACGAATATGAGATAGACAGAGGAAGAAATTAAAGTTCATTGACATTGACTTGCAACGATCTATAAAATTGTCGACTTACCATATATAAGAAGTGTCGGGTTTAGTGTGGTAAGATAATATCTTATGGTAAATTCACACTCGGCAAATTAGCCTGACGATAATTCGTAGACAACAAACTATTTAGCATGAAACATTCCATTTGACCCTTTGAAATTGACCCAAATAACGTTCAATTGCGCGTAACTATCAAAAATATTCTCACACGTGAGCATGCTGCAGGGCAACGTCGTGCTAGCTATGCAGCTTCCTTCTCCTTAGAGAGATTATTTCTTGACTGACAAGAGAGTCGGTCGGTGGTGTAAATTATACGATTAACACAGTTTATATAATATATAATAAATAAATTAATATGGGCTTCGGTAGTCGACAACGAACAAAAGGTATGTACAAATATCTCACCCCTATAGCTGCATATACCTTGGCAAATAAATTTGGCAACGTTTTCCCCAAAAACTGTAAAATCTCACATTTTTTTTTCATTTGACGTCTTGTATCGTTGGACCTTTTCAAATTGCAGTATTTTTCATTTATTTATTATGATTTGAAAATTTTTTGCAATGATCAATCACTAGCAAAGTAGGTATGTACATATATATATCTACGCGCTTGAGCCTAGGTCTAGGTCACTTTATCCCCGACCTAATTCGCAATAGGCTTGGACACGTGTCGTATGTCCAAAAATACGCGGTTCCCTAAATCAGTAGGCGGACAGGTAAAAATACGGAAATCCAATTCCGAGAGCCACTATTAACACGATGATGATAGTTCCTGTCTTAAATTTTCTTCATAGATCATTAAATTGCTACGTTTTTGCCCTAAATTAAAAATATTTATGCATTGATCGTAGGGGCAGGAGCGTCGCTGGAAACTGAAGTGCAAAATGCAGTTGACCAAACAGGTATCAAATTATAATCAAATACAACAGTAAAATTTGACTATACCTCTTTTCTTTTTCAATAATAAAAAAGAAAATCATAACTTTCCGTATTTGAAATTCAGGTTTTGGAAAGTTTCATTACAAACTGTTCATCGTATGTGCAATGGTCTTCATGAATACTGGACTCGGTGTGTGTAGCTCCGGTTTAATTGTTCCGGCAGCGGCGTGTGACTTTAAGATGAGTACGATGGACAAGGGTCGTTTGACAGCCGCACCAATGTTGGGTAATTTATACTGCGATCTATGATTCAATTATCCTAATCAACGTGGCATAAGTAATTAAAACTTTCATCGACATTTTTCGGAATACCTTAGTACTACATATATGAAGATATTCTTGAATTTCAAACGATAAAAATCTGTCCAATAAAAATACATGACAGCGATTGGTTGACCGGCAAGCAAACGTCCTCCGAGTCATATATTGTATTTAAATTAATAAATTAATAGCTGTTTCTTCCGCGTCACGCTCATCAATTATACAGGTCAAATAATCGGAGCCAATGCTTCGAAGGTCAATTCTTTAATTCTCCATAGTGCGCTAACGCGATTTAACCCATGAGCATCCCATGGTCAAATGTATTTGATACTCTACGCTGTATGAAATTGCCGTATAAACAATTCCGAGCAATTAAATATCATTATTCAATTAATCGTATTAAAAATTCTACTGATTTGAGCAAAATAAATTAACAAATTTCATTCCAATTGATTATCACGAGTACCTATTACTTGTATCGTATCACATACAGTGTTGCGAGTCACTAATTACATTTGTAATGGAATTACTCATTTAATTACCCATTACTTTGATAATGTGTAATTAAACCGAGTTTAATTACCCATTACTTTGGTAATGGGTAATTAAATCGAGTTTAATTACACATTACAAAAGTAATGTGTAATTAAATAATCGAGTTTAATTACACATTACTTTGGTAATGTGTAATTAAATGAAGTTTAATTACACACTACCAAAGGATTGGGTAATTAAATAAAGTTTAATTACACATTACCAAAGTAATGTGTAATTAAATAAAAATTCAATTACACATTACGAAAGTAATGAGTAATTAAAAAAAATTTAATTACAATTTTCACAACACTGATCACATATTATATATGGTTACAGGTATGGCCTGCGGTTCTTATTTCTGGGGATGTTTGGCAGACATGAAAGGTCGAAGAGTTGCATTACTAGCAGCGCTTTTCCTCGACGGTCTCGCGGGTGTAGTATCGTCTTTTGTGCCAAATTTCTGGGTCTTTACTTGCCTCAGGTTTCTCAATGGATTTGCGTGAGTCTTTAAGAATTTTGAGTTTCCCCCTCGTATATAGTATATAACAGATAGCCAGAAGTAACAATCTTGACCAATCTATAGTCTATTTAATTTCTAGCATCACTGGACAATGCGCCATGCTTTTTCCATATCTCGGAGAATTTCAGCCCACTAAACTCAGGGAGAAAATACTTTGCTGGATGGAGATGGCCTGGACTTTGGGCATCACGGTTGTTCCTTGTACGTTTAACGAGCAGATAAAGATCATCCTCATTTTTCACCCCCGAAGAGCAATTTGACTTTTTTTATTCCTCTCTACTTCTAGTATTGGGCTGGCTGATCATTCCAATGAAGTTCCACTATACATCAGGTAACTTTTCCTTCGCATCTTGGAACCTCTTTGTTCTCGCTTGTGCGGTGCCAGCCATATCGGTTGGCATCGCGATGCTCTTCTTCCCTGAATCACCAAAGTACTTAATCGAAGATGGCCAGGAAACAAAAGCGATGAGAATCCTCGGTCAAATGTATGCAGAAAATACTGGGAATCCAGCCGAAGATTATTCCGTAAGTTTTATGTGAATTCTATCAATTTTTGAACACTCTTCATACCACACATCTTCATAATTACAGGTAAAATTTATAAGGAGTGGGGACGAACCCATGAACGAAAGAATGGGGGTAGTCAAAACGAAAAGGAGAAAAAAGGACCTGCGACAAATGTTATGGGAAATATTAGTGAACACAATGACTATCCTGAAACCACCATACCTAGTCACTACGCTATTAACCTCCGCAATTCAGTTTGCCATGACATCGTCTTATTACACATTGATGGTATGGTTCCCTGAACTTTTCCAGAGGTTCGCCGAGTTCGAGAAGCATCATCCAAACGATTCTGCAAGAGTTTGCGGAATCGGCATCGGCAGAATGGTGAGTATATAAAGTTAGGTCTTTACCATAGTGAGTAATGATCTTTGATCTACGTTGAAACTGATTTTCAGACTGGGGAAAGCGACGACTTTGGCTGCGACACCGAAGTTCAATCTTCGGTTTATACTCACACCATATTTCTAGGATTGGCTTGTATCCCGACCAGTATATGGCTCCCCTTGTGCATCGGTCGACTAGGGTACAGATTTTTTCTCGGTAAGTTACTCGGTGATCGTGATCATGAGTGTAAAATTTCGTTACCCAATTACATTTCACTTTTTAGTTTTCAGCACGATTTTTTCCGGGGCTACAGCCCTCGGTTTATTCTTCGTAACGTCATCGCTGCAAAATCTGATCCTTTCTTGCATATTTGAGGCATTAACTTCGATGGGTGTCAGTGTCGTATATTGCATACTTGTGGATTTTTATCCGACTCATTTGAGGTAAGATCAGTTTGACTTTATACCAATTATACCATTTAATAATTAAACATTCTCAGGGTAATAGCAGCATCTTTTTCCGCTTTATGCGGACGATCTGGAGCTCTTCTTGGTAACTTGATGTTTGGCTATCTATTAGACCTGCATTGCGTTGTTCCAATTGCTGCAGTCGCTGGTCTACTCCTTTGTAAGTATTGCAAAAAAGCTCTATCACTTCTTGGAGTCGATTCTTCAAGTGCTGATTTTAGGGCTTGAGGATTTTCGCAATCCATAAATATCTATATACCTATTTACCTATTTACAATTGAATTTCTTTCTTTCTTTTTAAACAGTTGGTGGAGTACTGTCCTTTTTCATACCAGGAAGACCCAAGATTGGGGTATTACCTGGTGCAGATCAGCCTGCGTGACGATCGTTTTTTTTTTTTTTTTTTGTTTGAGTCGAAAATTTACGTGTAGGTTGAATGATCTTTGCGAAATTAAATCGGAAGAAGTCTGCCTAGAAAAGTGAAATTCTTGTATATTATAAGTTGTATCGACATTATGTTTTGGACAATTCTAGGATCAAAGTATTGCGTTATTATTAGTTTATCCTATTATTAGGACCATATTTATTGGGTTGAATTTTTCGTACTTATGGTTTAATTATAGCTGAAATATTACAACGTAATATATTCACGATGTAGCAACGTATTGAAAATATTTGTATATTACCGAACGAACCAAAACGAATTGAGCAGGAACCGCATTTTTCGGATCCAACATCAGGAGGAAGAATGAAATATATGATGTAAGCTTCTATTCGTTTGTATTCGACAGGGTGGAGGGGGCAAAATCAAAATTACGTCGCAATTTTAACGACGATTTTATCAAAAAAAATTTCCAACAAATTTTCAGACGTCACATTTCGCACCCCACTTCCCTATGTGGGATAAAAATATCTCAGACTAAGATAAGAATGTATTAATTAAGCAATTAGTAGAAATATTAATCAGTAAGCTGAATCATCTCCCGCGAAATTGATAAATTCAATTTGTCCCCGCGTTTAGATTTCAGACTAGAAATAAAGCGGTTTTATATCGCTATCCCTCAAAACGATCTCGATATAAATGTACTAGTTTTTGATTATATGATATACTTCGATAATTGCACTGTGATATACATTTGATAGATATGATCAAAATTTCTGATGCAATGTCTGAGTATAGTCCAATCATACAATATTTGAGAAACATATTAGATATCGAAAAAAATTTCGAAGTAACATAAAAAAAGATTCGGCCAATTAGTAAAGCTTTATATTATTTTCTGACACCTGCGCTGAAATATTTTATGAAACTCTGATTAACGTAGGTATACCTTCAATAAAAACTGGGATCTAAGTTTATTCCAGATTTATCTCAACCTGCCATCCCTGCATGCAAAAGTATCGTTTTTCGACTCGAAATAACTGAAGGTGATACTCTTTCGTCAGAGACTCGACTATGCGAATATATTTTTGATGTAAAGTTTAAAAAATATAAAAATTTATTCTATGAATTACCCAGACGATGAATATAGGTACGCGCTTGCTAATCATCAAAGTTAAACAAGGCGCCAAGAGTCCAGGCAAATCAGATATATGTCTGGAAATACCCAGATCTGGAAATATCAGCACGCATCAATATAATTATAGATATAAATATGAAGTACTAATAGCGATATACGCGGAAAAGTTCGTAAGTCCAGACATGTTGATAATCAGACTGTCTGCTCAAAAAAATTATTACATCGTGTAATTAAACCATGATTGTAGTCTAAAGCCATTTTTTCCCCATGTTACACAGCGACTGATGCGATGTGAAACGAATAAAGAGTTTTTTTCTTGCAAAATTTTAACACTAGTGGCGTTTTCGATTTCCCATTTTCAGCGTCTCATAATTTCAGAGCTTAAGATACGAGAATGAAATAAACAACTGGCTGCACTTCTGCATCTCCATTTTATTTCTCAATATTTTTAGAACAAGATTATTGGGTTTGAAATTCTTTGTTTACTTAACTCGAGTGGTTCTGTATACTTTTAATCATATCATTAATAGGTCTTTCGGTAATAGTAATCGGAGACCGACGATATGCGCAGTTTGGTGCAGATTGTGATTTTGCAATCGGATAATTCGATCTGGAATTTGATACGCCATACCGAAATCTAGTGTATACTAATTGCTATCATAGCTATATATAAGCTAATCGACGTCATTTTCATGTATCTATGTAAATCTATATCTACAGAGTGATTTTTTTTAATCGCCCCAGGCTGATAACTACGAAACCAAGCAAGATACGGGAAAACACCTCAGACAAAACTTATAGGATATCGAGGGGGAAAGGATATGGTGCAATCATATATTTTCTAGGTGGAGGCGCTAAGCTGCGGTGAAGGTCAACTTGATTTTTTTAAATGGAATGGTATAGTTTTTTTCACAGAATCTGAAAGAGCATCAGATTCCGCATTAAAAACACCTGAACAGATATTTTTTAAAGTTGATGGTTTATGAGATAAGAGCTGGGCAAGTTGAGTCAAAATAAGAAGTTCAAATTACCTGAATACTGTTCTTAAGTTATTTCGAAAGTTTCTGAAATACTTTTCTACTTGGAGTTGTCAAGATTAGATATCACGGTCAAATAAGTTGAGGTCAATAAATTTTATTAATAATGTTATCATCATTACTGTCATTTCTGGGTTCAACCAGTTTGTACCAACTTGTAATTTTTATTTTCCATAAAAAAGTATCTCAGACACTTTCGAGAAAACTTAAGAACAGTATTCAGGTAATTTGGACTTACTCTTTTGACTCAAGTTGCTCAGCTCTCATCTCATAAACCATCAACTCTAAAAAATATCTGTTCAGGTGTTTTTAATGCAGAATCTGATGCTTTTTCAGATTCTGGGAAAAAAACTATACCATTCCATTTAAAAAAACCAAGTTGACCTTCACGGCAGCTCAGCGCCTCCACCTAAAAAATATATGATTGCACCATATGTTTTCCCCTTCGATTTCCTATAAGTTTTGTCTGAAGTGTTTTCCCGTATCTTGCTTGGTATCGGAGTTATCAGCCTGGGGCGATTAAAAAAAAATCACCCTGTATATCTCTGGAAATACCAATATATGATTGTGAGTATAGTATAATAACTACAATCTACATGGGTACAATGAATCACATACGTCACTCATGCACCACGTGTACGGATATAATTAAGATGTTTATATGATTATAAAGTATTGCACAATAATTGTTAACGAAATTTCAAAATCATCATCTGCAGATAGGAACCAGATTCGCTAATGAAGATTATCTCATCTAATTTTAGCGATCAGAGTAAGTATTTCCCAGGTTTGACATACATGTGTGGTTTGATATGGCAAAGACTCCACCTCTTCACATTGATGATATCTCGTTTTCTCCGATTCAGGGCCCGTATTGTCCGAATAGAGTGCTCATTAACTTGGAGCAATGTAAGATAGTTGATTACGATACTGATAACAATTTTAGATAAATACGAGCTGAGATTTCGATACATTAAACTCCTCCTGCATGCTGATCGAGATAACACTTACCCTGTACTATGATGATAAGGACGGGGTCGGAATTGTTGTGATGGGGGTAGTGGTGGGAATAGGGTTGGAGGTGGGAGGTGGAAGTCAGACTTATATATATGATTGAAAATTGTGGACTGAAAGAAAATTTTGACATTGGTTATAAATCCACTAATTCACTAAGTTCGTCGTAGTCAGTCCTAATAAATAAATAAATAAATAAAATCGGTAAAGCGGCTTGGCCGGATATCCTAACAAAAAAAAAAAAAAAAATAAATAAATAAATAAATAAATAAATAAATAAATAAATAAATAAATAAATAAATAAATAAAAATAAACATCATTCGTATAAATCAGTGCTGGTTGTTTAACACGAACCAAGAAAATTATCAAGACTTAATCATGGGTAAGGATAGATCCAGATAATTTATTTTTTCGAATTCTTTAAACAAGTATTGCTTGAATTTTGTGGTAATTGTATCTTTCGAATTATTTTTCTGCTTTATTCATCCCACTGAATTCTTTCTCGGAAGTACCTAATTCTCTGTTTCGGGAAAACCCCGATGTCGACAATTGAGACAGTTTAAATTATTAGAGTATAGAATTATTCAGGAGAATAATAACGTTTCACAGACTCAAATTTTATGCATATGGGGCTTTCCACGCCAACTCGACCAGTGTTAAACCCCGACCATTTCGAAATCATCTCAGGTTTTTTTTCAACATTCTACTCAGTGAAAAATGCATCCAGATTTTTTTTCAGATTTTTTCATTTAGCGGTTGATTTTTTATAAATTTTTGAATTCCATTGAGAAAGCCCTTTTTCAAAAATCTGAAAAAATTCTCAAAAATCTAGTGGATGATCCAGAACAGCCCCCCATACTCAAAAATGTGGAAAGAATTTTTCTTTCATTTATTTTCTCACCTTATTAGGATTTTAGAAATTTTCAAAACTAAAAAAAAAAATGAAAATACCGGCACTTACAATTTGATCCACTCATACGATTTTTCTCATACGATTGAACCCAAATTTATCTCTGACACGGTCAATTTCAGTTTCGAAAACTTCTAAATTCCTAATAAGGTGAGAAAATAAATGGAAGAAAAATTCTTTCCACATTTTTGAGTATGGGGGGCTGTTCTAGATCATCCACTGGATTTTTGAGAATTTTTTCAGATTTTTGAAAAAGGGCTTTCTCAATGGAATTCAAAAATTTATAAAAAATCAACGGCTAAGTGAAAAAATCTGAAAAAAAATCTGGATGCATTTTTCACTGAGTAGAATGTTGAAAAAAAACCTGAGATGATTTCGAGATGGTCGGGGTTTAACACTGGTCGAGTTGGCGTGGAAAGCCCCATATATATATGGGGTATTCGACGTGAACCGGATCGGTTTTTGGCAAAAAAAAAAAAAAAAAAGAGTAAAAAACGGGAGGCTGGAAATTTTATCATTTCTTTGTGGTACTTCAAAATAATTTCGGTGAAAATTTCAAGGCAATCCGTGTGACCCTTCAAGTAGAAAAAAAAATGGAAACACATATTTCCCAAGTTTCACATGCTTCGCTGGTTTTTGAAAAAAAAAAGAAGATAAACGGAAGGCGCAAATTTTGGTCACTTCTTAGTGTCACTTCGAAGTAATTGCGGTGAAAATTTCAGGGCAATTGGTGTGACCCTTCAAGTAGAAGAACAAAGAAATCGCATATTTTCAAAGTTTTACATGGTTAAGAATTCCGAAAATAATTGAAGTGCTACATATTTCGAAGGAGCTCATTTATGCGCGTAGAATGCACTATGGAAAGTTCTGATTTTGTTCATGCTTGGCTGAGATAAGTGGAGTTGAAAATGTAGTAATTAAATTTTTGTTATAATTATGACCGCGATATAAATTGAACCAATTATTTTTATGCTCTGTAATATTGTTGGGGACATCTCATGTAGTAACAAGGAATCTGAATCTGCATTGGCGTCAAATTCGATCACCTCCTGCCAAAAACCGATCCAGTTCACGTGGAATATCACATTTACCTTTTATTGCTTAGAAAGTGATAAGCTCTGGCCTTACCAGTTGTTCGAATCTTATTTCTGGATAACATCACATGTATCTTCGCCAAGCATAAAATACTAAAAAAAAAAAGTTATTCAATAGTTAAAAAAGTTAACAAAGTTAAAAGTAAATTCTGAAAATAGTCTGAGCTGTTTGTAAGATTGAAACTAAATTTCATCGAGCTTGATACATTCTTTTACGAATTGCACTAAACGGATAAAGCACGTCAAAAATATGAGATTGAATCCATTAAAATAATCAGTCATCATTTTTGTCGAATTACGATAAAGTGAAATGTCATCATCATATTTACACTTTTCTCGTTATTGCAGGACGCGCATCGTTGGAAAAAAATATCCAATATGCAGTTGATCAAACAGGTAATTACATAATTCATTGTTATATTAGTTCAATCCGTGAATGTATTCGCGTTTATTAAAAAGATAAATACAGATTTAAAATACTTCACTATATTTATTTGTCAATGATTAATTTCACGACAATTGGAAGACTGGTTGATCAGATGTTCGTTCTACTGGTCAAGTTCAGAATGTAATAACTTTAGTAGTCTCAATAAAAATTTTACTTTACTCATCGATTTATTTAGGATATGGAAAGTTCCACTACAAATTATTCGTCATCAGCACACTGGTGTTCATGAATACTGGATTCGGTGTTAGTAGCACTGGGTTGATTGTTCCGGCAGTGACCTGTGACTTCGAGATGACTACGATGGACATCGGTCGTCTGGCCGCTGCACCAATGTTGGGTAAATTGACTTACCATATTTCCTGAATCACTCCATTTCGATTCAATAATCGCAAAATAACAAATTCCGCCTCGATTAGATCGTTTGTTATAATAATGTCTGATCCTTCCATAGGTATGGTGTGCGGTTCATATTTCTGGGGATGTTTGGCAGACGTGAAAGGCCGAAGGGTGGCTTTGCTGGCATCGTTATTCCTTGACGCAATTGCCGGTGCTATATCATCGATGGTACCAAATTTTTGGGTTTTCGCTTCTCTCAGATTTCTCAATGGATTTGCGTGAGTAGAACAAAAGAATAATCATCTTTTCCGTCTATACCAAAATACCTATAGACAAGAGAAAATAACAATCTTTCAATAACATACAACCCTTCTAAATCTATAGTATCACCGGACAGAGTGCAATGATCTTTCCATACCTCGGAGAATTTCAGCCCACATATTTGAGGGAGAAAATATTGGCCTGGATGGAGATGGCCTGGACTATGGGCATCACTATCCTTCCATGTACGTTTATTCATCTTTTATCAAACCAGCTACAGCAGAATCCCTTACTGGCTTTCTGAGATCTCGATGTCTCCTGTGATCTTTCGGCTGATTTGCTGAAAAATTGGATACAAGGGTTTAAGAAGGTCTAAAACGTTGAATATTTTTTTGACTCTAGTATTGGCCTGGCTGATTATCCCGTTTGAATATCGCTACACCTGGCAAGCATTCTCATTTTCTTCGTGGAATCTCTTCGTTTTTCTATGCGCAATGGTTCCCTTGTCAATTGGCATTGGGCTATCGTTCTTCCCCGAATCTCCAAAGTTCTTGATCGAAGATGATCAACAGCAGAAAGCTCTCAAAGTGCTCTCGCGAATGTATGCCCAAAACACGGGAAATCCCCCCGAAAATTATCCCGTAAGTTAATTACAGCGACGGTTTAGACATCTGAGAAATTATTTCTACTATTGATTCTACCCATTGAGCTTTCTTTTTCTCACTTCGTATCATTTTCAGATAAAATTCATATTGAACGGAGACTTACCCATTGATGAAAAAATGATAACAGTGACTGATGGGAATATCGAATCTCCAGAAATAACAAAAAGGTCAAAAAAAGGGGTGAAAAAAATGATAACAGACATCGCAGAGCACACAGTGACCATTCTGAAACCACCTTATCTGAGCAAAACTCTATTGACAGTTGTAATACAGTTTTCCATGACCTTATCCTCCTACACAATGATGGTCTGGTTTCCAGAAATATTTCAAAGATTTGCCGAATTCGAGGACATTTATCCTCATGAGTCTGCGGATGTTTGCACTATAAGTTCAAGGTTGCACAACAATGAAACAGACACAGATTTCGGCTGTGACATGCAAATCGCATCATCAGTCTACCTGTTCACTATCTTCTTGGGATTGGCTTGTATTCCGACCAGCATTTGGCTTCCCTTATGCATCGGTAAACTGGGGTACAAATTCTTCTTGGGTAAGTTTCCAGATTATTATAACAATTTTTAACATTATTTTAACGTGTAAAAAAATTTGCGAGATTATATAAAAAAATAAAAATAAATAATAATCACAATAAACTGTACATCGATTAAATTGGAAAATACTAAGACAATACTGATTGGAAATTTGATTTTAGTATTCAGCACCACAATCTCTGGTCTCATATGCATTGGCATGCTCTTCGTGACATCCTCATTACAAAATCTGATACTTTCGTGCATATTTGAGGCATTGACGTCTATGGGCATCAGTGTCATTTATTGCATCCTAGTGGACTTTTATCCGACTAAACTCAGGTGAGTTTATTATAATTCTATAACCAATGTCTCTGTGTGTGAAGGAGTGAAGGAATAAAGCGATCAGAAAACAAAGAAGAATGAATATTTCCATTCGTAACCAGGAATCAAGTTATTGAACGAAATTCCATATTTTCAGGGTAATTGCAGCCTCTTTTTCTGCATTTTGTGGAAGATCTGGTGCGCTTATTGGAAATCTGATGTTCGGCTCTCTATTAGATATTAATTGTATCATTCCGATAGCGATGGTCGCCACTTTACTGATTTGTGAGTATTTGTCAATACTTTAATATCTTCATACAATTTGTGGAATAGTATTTTCGATTCTGGACTTTCAAGTGTCAAAATTTAACTGCAATTTCAAAACAACGTGTCAAACGTGCGAGATAAGAAAGAAAAAAATGGATTAGATTAAATTGTATTAATAAATTTGATCAAATTTCGTCCAGTTGGGTATAAATTTTGGGAAATAATTAGATCTAAATAGATCTCCCGAGATCGATTCAAAATTGCATTTATACGTTTATGCGAATTAGATCGAAGCAAATGTAGCGAGATCTAAAAAGATCGCCTGAGATCACTCGAGATCTGTTGAGATCTAATTTTCCCAAAATTTAGATCCAACTGGATCAAATTTTACACAATCCATTTTTTCCCGGGAATTGTCAATGCGTTGAAAAAAAGGATTGAACAGATTTTCGACAGAAAAAAAATGATTGAAAATATCGATTTTGGAAATCTGTTGGTAAATTTGGAAATCTAAGATCGTATTTATCGACGGAGTAATTTGAAATCTCATTGACACGTACGGTGATAGATAATTAAAGTCGTCTAATTATCCCGCAACTTCGAATGAAACTAAGCTTTTTTTTCTTTTCATTCTTATAGGTTCTGGAATACTTTCCGTATTTTTACCAGGAAAAGAAAAAGATAGTACAACGGACGTGATACCGGGAACGGTGATAGTTGATCGGAAATGTGACTATAAAAAATGTATTTTTGTACGAATCGATAACTGGATGAAAAAATGATTACATTTATTCGTACCCGCATGGTTCGGTCGAAAAAGGCGTAATTTTAAGGTACATATACTATACATAGATATTACACATATCTTTATATTATCGACTAAATATCTTTTACACAAAGCGACGTTACCGTTAGAGCAATTTTTTTTTAATCTATCCATAGTTGTACACAGATATATTAGATACACATTTACCAAATCTCAATCTTATCTGATTAACCCACACATAGGTATTTGAAATTATTCGAATGACAAGAACTGTTGATAATTGTGTATTAACGCAATTTTATTTTTTTACGACTGGCTAATACGAATTTTAGAACAATTCTTCGATTAAATCATCGTCTGTATAATATACAGAGTGTCTCGTTGCAATAAATTCCTTAGAAATAAATCTTTTCGACAATGATATAAAACTGAGAGAAAATATACTTCGTCTAATAGTTACGCGATTTTTTTTTTTTTTTTTCATTTAAACGACAAAATTGATTCAGTTCAGAATAAAATTACTCAAAATTTAGCAGATTGATCGAATTCAAGATTTTGATAATTCTTAAATTTTACCCTATTTCTCAAATAACGAAATGGAATATTATTTCTACGCAATTTTGATATGCGCGATAAAATTTATGCGACCATCAGTTTGACTAAAATATTGGTAGCAATAAAACTGAAACTGCTACTTCGAAGGTTCAAAATTAATACTAAATATTGATACGACAAATTGCCCAGATATGAAAAGCTTAGTTCCAGACAGGCCTTCTAATTTTTTATTTTTTAATGACATATAATAAAAACAGTAGCTTGTTGTTATTAAAAGTGTGATTCTTAAATTTTTCAGGGTAATGACGCCGTCTTTTACCTCGTTTGTGTTCAAAAATCAAGGACGCTGTGTTCCAAAACTTGATTATCCAATATGTGAACCTGCGACTACACTTATCACAAATGGGATTAACACGACCTACCTACCTGCACTTTTCGATCAGATTGAAACTTCATTTTAATTAATAACTGACTGTGCATTAAAAATGTGTACTTATTATTATTATTATTAAGAATTAAGATTATCATCATATCATCAATAAATAAATTAACTTTCGTATAATTTTATGTATATTTTCCTGTCTTTTATATACCACAATCAATAATCCCATAAGACGCTGAATACCCAACATGATTTTCTTCTAAACGAAAATTCGACTCTTTGAAATAAAAAAAAAAACCATAAATACAATAAAAATTCGAATAATATTTTTTTTTTCAATGGGTTTTTATTTTTTTTTTTCAAATCTGTATAAATTGCGTGAGATATTTTCAAAAAAAAAAACTGCAATAATTCATAAAAAAAAAAAAACAAAAAAAAAAAACAAAAAACAGAACTTTGCTCGTGTTTTTATATACGAAAAGGAAACTTTTTAGGAGGCGCCTGAAAAAATTTAATTTTTTAACGACCACTCTGATATAATACGTGCACAAGTAACGAAGTGATGGGATCAACGAGACGTACAACCTATTATGTCACATATCGTTCGGCGTATATAGAAACGCGATCTAATCGCACGCGGCATGCAAACTAAATTGTTAAATAGCTTTTCTGCGGTTATATGTCTAACGATCTCAATGGTCATTTGGTCCGAACTAATTATAGTGACAAAAATAATACGATTCATTGGTAAGCATATGCAGTCACACGCTGTACTCCGGACAGTATATCTAGCTAGATGACTAGATGTAGGTATAGGTACCTACTAGCCGATTGCGACACATTGCGTTGCAATTATAGTTTCAAACCTGAGCTTACGGTATAATTAAATCTATCGCATCTAGAGGCCAGCTCACGCTTATACTGACCTGACCGCCTTTTTTGACATTGGTCCATATACTTTGTCTGAGACGAAATTTTCATCTATTTGATCACGGCGCAGGGTACGATTATAACACCGCAGTGTCGAAACGCGGCATTTTAACTACAAAATTAATGATATTTAACGAGTAGTGATTGATAAAAAAGATTAAAAATCAATTTAAAAAAAATTTAAAATTAATTTAAAAACAAATTTTAAATTAATTTAAAAAAAAAAAACAAAAAATTAAAAATTAAATTAAAAAATTAAAAATCATCAAATATAAAGCCAATATTTTAAATGCCAATACATTATACCTATATCCCTATGCGAAATCATTGAAAATTAAAATCTCCGATGAATCAACAGGAACCGTGTGAGTTATAAAAAAGAAAGGCTTTTTATTTTATGATTACAATCTACAGCCGCATTGACATCGATTTTTGATTACTCATACTGTTTTTTGTTCTTTTTTTTTTTTAATTTTTTTTTTCATACCAATATATATAGGAGAAATATAAGTATATATTTTTCGCTAATTGTTATGTTGTGACGGATAATATATATAATTACCGAGAAAAGTTGTGTATAAAAATTATGGAATTACAGAAATATATGAAATTCGTTATTTTTTGTTAATTATATTAATAGTTTGTTTAATTAACGATATCCGCATACCTATACTCAGTTCGCGTATCGACTATGATTTCGCAATCATTCAACAGTATAGAACGAGGCCATCCTCGATTCAAACGGAAGTGATATACAAAATCGAACTAGAAACTTGGAGGTAAATTGAAGAGGTGAACAACGTGGATAAAAAAAAAAAAAAAAAAAAATACTATTACATACAGAGAAAAAAATAAAAATAAATAAATAAAAAATAAAAGCAATTCGGTAAGATATGTCAACATATTCGAATTTAACACCTGATACCTATAATAA
Organism: Tenthredo mesomela; assembly: GCA_943736025.1. NCBI lineage: Eukaryota > Metazoa > Arthropoda > Insecta > Hymenoptera > Tenthredinidae > Tenthredo > Tenthredo mesomela. The sequence continues at coordinate 23,967,413 of OX031019.1, read as the reverse complement.
TTATATATTACTTTTTATACATTAATAATAATAATAATTTCATTTATAATTAACGTAAGATCACGTAATCGAACGACATTTATTGTCTGGTTTAACTTTTATATCGACACTGAATTTAACCAATTGGTTTATCAGATGTACGCATATGCCTACATAGAGTTATGTATGAATGGACGTATTTTCACACATCGCTAATATATATCTGGGATATATTTTTGTCTATGTATTGGCTGTACAATTTTATTTTTATTTTTTTGTCTTATTTGACTGATAATAATTACAGGTAGTAATGAAAAGTATTAATTATTATCTGAATATTGGATAAATTTTTTCAGAATTTTTCAAAAACTATTTTATAATATTCATATACCAAAATGTTAGTATAGGTATACCAGTTGTCGTATAAAATAAATCACGAAATGACGTAGATGACATATGTTAAGGAGCCTGTCAATAACTCTGTGTCAAATAATTCTCGATGTATACGATAGACGTCAGTGATTGATATGATTGTCGTTACAATTTACAATATAACTTGCCGACAAAGATTTGCTGATAAATCAAACACGAAATATACTTGAATGATAAGAAACACAAGTACCGACGATTTTATGCGGCTAAGATAATATCCAAAAACAATTTTGATTAGCAAAAAGTGAAAAAAGAAAAAAAAAAAAAAAAAAAAAAAAAAATGTCACTCGATTAATAATAATAATAAGGCGGATATTACTCCTTAGTTTTTTATTACGCAAATAGTAGCAACCATTATTTCACATAAGCCATCGACACTTGTCAAAATCTTCATTGACGTAATACAACGTTGAATAAATTGATAAAGAAAATTAATAACCAAATCATTCGTATCACGGGAATTATTATCTTAAGGGGACCAGTACAGCAACTTTTCGAGAAATTATCATAGTCCGAAATTAATTTGTTTCATAACCAAAGTTCATTTCACATGAAAATATTTTTCTTTTTCAAAATCATGTGTCGTAAGGATTTCAGAGCACAGTTGGACCGATTCAGGTCATCTTGGATTCATTTTCTTCAGAAAACAAATCCTCATCATGTGAATGTGGGAATTTTGAAAAATTTTCATTTTGGCCAAGTTATTTAAGAAATGAGTGATAATAATTTTTGTAAATTTGGTAAATTGATCACAACTTATGACATAATTTTTTATTTTAAAATTCCTACATTCACATGATGAGGATTTGTTTTCTGAAGAAAATGAATCCAAGATGACCTGAATCGGTCCAACGGTGCTCTAAAATCCTTAGGACACATGATTTTGAAACAGAAAAATATTTTCATGTGAAATGAACTTTGATTATGAAATAAATTGATTTCGGACTATGATAATTTCTCGAAAAGTCGCTGTACTGGTCCCCTTAAGTTATTATTAAATTGAATTTCTATTCATCGATTCAATACTAGTTTATTATTTTCAATGATTTTAATTAACCCAGTCGAATTACGTAAGTGGTTTTTCATTTCATTGAAAATATGATTAGCCGTTGAATCAGCGTTGAGATAAACCATAAGATTCGCGGATCTTTCATAATCTAAATTAATTTCATTCCTCGATTCATTTTTTTGTCACAAATAAATTTTCATCGACTAGGTATAAAAAAATCTCGGAATAATTATACACTTGATTAATACCGTTTCTGTTTTATATTAAATTTTAATTTTTCAACAGGTGCAAAGGTTTTCCAAGTGCTCGAAAACCGAAGAAACTTCACACAAGCTCACAGAATATAATTAATTTGACGAAAAGTGCGGATAAAACGAACTCCAAAATTTTTTAACACGCATCACCTAACTAGCCGATACATATTCTTATTCGAGTGATATAAAACGATAATTCTCTAGCTCTTTATTAACCGTATAATTCAAACTGAGTTATCTTTATAAGATATACACGTATATATATTATACAGTATTTATGTGCTTACCGATTTTTTATTATACAGAAGCCTCGTTAGGTGGTACATACATATATATATATACCTACTTGATATAATAAAAAAGTAAGAATAAAATGAATAATATATTGATGATTTAAATCGGCTTCAATCAAAACCGGGACGTTCAGGTATATCTAGAAAAATCACATCGATATATCTTTGAGTGAAAAGTCAGGTGTCAAGTGATTAATAAGCTTTAGTTAAATTCCTTATATAAAAATAATAATTTTGCTCTCCGATAAAAACGATCAGATACGGGGTGCGAACCAATGAGCGAGGGGAGCCGATATTCACAAAGACAAAACCCGCGGACCCGCCGGAAAATACCACATTATTTAGTTTTACCCGCGGGGGTTTTTCGTCTGTGGTCCTCAAAATCAAGATTCTTCTGCACAGAGGACTGCTATTCACGGACCGCTTACATCGCACGGAATAATCATGGGTATGAATTTTTTCATCAATTTTATACACAAAGAAAGTGGGACACCCGTAAAATTAATTTTTTTAAACATTTATTTCCTTATATTTATATAATTTTTATAAAATCGGTCAAGGGATTCGCTAGCGGTAATAGAAAAACACGATTTTAAAAGAGTTTCGATGTCGCGAAATTTGTTTCTTGGGAAGTGAGATTTTTTTCCCAAATTTTTGCACGATTTTTAAATCAAATGTGGAAGAGGTAGCAGTTTGAAATTATATGAGTTCATCATTAGTCATTACACATAATATTTAATATAATATCCGCATGTGCCCCGTTTTTTAATTATTCCAAAAGAACAAGTTGCGGCTGTAAGATTTTATACACACATTCACAAGTCAGACTTTTTGGATTTTGATATAGAACTTGTATAACTACCGTGCGAGAGCTAGTTGCGATTTTTTTTTCATCGCATATACTAGCAGCTCAGATAGAATGAGAAAAGTAATTTGCCTCTCGAGGATACCTAATCCTGAAAATTTAATTGGTATATTAGTCATCGTAGCAAGTAGAAGGAAGTATCAATTAAATAGACGGTATAAATTCTTCCACACGATATATACTGACGCACACTTTAATTGTCTAAGATACTTATACTGTTCAAACGAACGTTTCCTTCAATGTAAAAAAAGAGAAAAATAACAAAATTCTGTTTTGCACAACTGAATAAAAAATAATTACCGTGAACTTCACTTTCTTATCATATTCTTCGCAGGGTTCGATTTCTTGGCAGATGGAGGCGCCGACTTCGAACATGCCATCACCGTCACAGGTAAGAGATTTATACATAAATTCATTTCTAATATTGCAAATGATACTTTTGTTCATTTTCTATCTTTGAACAACGATGATAATTGCTCAAAAAATTCTGCAGAGCTTTTTTTTTTTTTTTCAATTAAACAGACATATACCATAGTCTGATATAATTAACAGTCTCTTAATATACGAGTTGGAAAATATTATGACAAGTACCTATAGGTGTACAATTTTTTACAGCATTTGTTCGATAAGAACGATCTATCTTATTGTAAATCGAACAAAGGCTACTTATACTTACCAAATTAATTATTTCGTGTTAATAAAAGACTTAAATTATGTGTACTAATCCTTAATTATTGTTCAAAAATTTGTCTCCACTGTGTAAAAATTGGATGAACAAAAATTTTTTAAGTCAGTTTGTTTTGGTGATGAACAATATTTCTATATAGAAATTTATTATAGTAAAAATCGTTGTCCTCTCTATCAACGGAAGTTCCATAATAACCTTAAGTAATAACCAAGATAATCCATGACTTATTGGAAATAAATTGACGTACAGTTCGAGTAAAGCCATCGGATTATCGCTAATCTTACAACTACTTCACCTTGTTTCAAAATACGACAATAAATGTATATTTTTATGATGATTGATATTTTATGCATTATAATACGAAATATAAATTCAGGATTTTATCAGGATTTATATCGGTGTAACAGAGATCGATAAATTCAACGAAATCATAGATCGACCCTCACGGAAAAAACGCTCAAAAGAACACTCAAAATAACCATTAAAATAACACTCAGTAGTGACTCTCAACTAAGGTGTACTTTCCTACACCTAACTTGGGTGTTGACTCTCGCAGTTGAGTGTTGACCCTCTGTTGGGAGTTCGACACTCAAAATTTGATAGTCAACTCTCAATTTGAGAGTTTGACACTCGAAATTTGGGAGTCAACTATCAATTTGGGAGTTGGACACTTGAAATTTGAGAGTCAACTCTCAATTTGGGAGTTCGACACTTGAAATTTGGGAGTCAACTCTCAATTTGTGAGTTGGACACTCGAAATTTGGGAGTCAACTCTCAATTTGGGAGTTCAACACTCGAAATTTGAAAGTCAACTCTCAATTTAAGAGTTTTACACCCAAAATTCAGTGTTTACACTCAAAAATTGAGTGTATTTTACGTAAGGGAAAACTTGCCGCATATTAATCCAAAATGATATATTCTTACATATAGTTGAAATTCTCGTTTACAGGTTTCGGAAAGTTCCATTACATGCTTCTTGCAGTATGTGGATTAATTTACATGAACACTGCGATCGGCATTACGATATTATCATTCGTATTACCAGCAGCAGGATGCGATTTGGAGATGGACTCGACTTCGAAAGGATATTTAACAGCCTCTCCTATGCTGGGTTGGTTTACTTTTATTTATACCTACTCAGAAATATAGTCTGATTTCTCTGTACATTATAGTGTTATTGATTTTTAACGTCCAAGAGCACCGAAGCCGTAGATAAGGCCTATTACAGGATTCTAGGCTGGCTTCGACAATACGAAACATTGAAAAGTTGCTACGTAGATCAAACTGCCTCGTCAGAAAATCTGCTTAAGGAAAAAATAAATCTCCGGCGTAGGTCATGGTCGAAGAGAAAAAAAAAAGAAAAAAAAAAAAGAAAAAATACCAGAACCCTAACTCGATTCTTTTCAGGTATGGTCATCGGCTCCTACCTTTGGGGATGCTTGGCTGACACCAAGGGTAGAAAAGTTGTGTTAATCACAACCCTATTAATGGATGGGGTCGTCGGTATAATCTCGTCGTTTGTACAATACTACTGGGTATTTGTGGCGTTTAGATTCCTCAATGGATTTGCGTGAGTATAAAGTGCGCCTCTTGCAGCTGCTCATCAGTATAAGAGGGTACATTCAGAAAAAAGTCTTGTTGACACAACCAAAATTTGGGTTATTATATGCACAATCACATTTTTTGTTCAGTCAACCAAAAATTTTGTTGGAATAGCCAAAATTTTGGTTGTCCCAACGAAATTTTTGGTTGACTGAACAAAAAATTTGATTGACTGAACAAAAAATGTGATTGTGCATATAATAACCAAATTTTGGTTCTTATTTTTCTGAGTGTATAGAAAAATAGATAAGAAATAAAAATAAAAAACGACTGGATTTTTTTTTTTCTCTACAGCATAACCGGTGCTATGGGAATCTGTTTCCCATATCTTGGTGAATTTCAGCCAACGAGATATAGGGAGAAGATTTTATGCTGGATGGAGATGTTCTGGACAGTTGGAGTGATCATTTTACCCCGTGAGTTTGATGATAGAATATTTTCCTCATTATACCTACGTAGGTATCCTACACCTACCTATATACCTATAGTTTGAAATTATTTTATCACCGAATCTATAATCCATGAAATTGCGATTAACGATTATTTGGTAAACATGTATTTCTTTCATGATCAAAAACCCGTGTAATCAGTGATATGTGTATAATTAGATAAGCGTACCACTTGAAACTGCGAGATCTTAGATAGCGGTGAACTCATAAGAACCTCTATTCAATCTTTAGTTATCGCCTGGCTGATCATCCCGTTGAATGTCACGTACCAATCTGACATATTCTACTTCCATTCCTGGAATCTCTTCGTTGGTATCTGCGCTCTACCTTCCATTATGATCGGTCTTTGGCTATTCGTATTTCCTGAGAGTCCAAAGTTCCTTTTAGAATGCGGAGAGTACGACAAGGCTCTGAAAGTGTTCCAATACATTTATTCCCAAAATACTGGAAATGACCCTGACACATACCCGATTAAATCACTACGAGAAAAACCAAACTCCCGAGAGAAAAGCCCGAGGAAATTGAAGTTGCACAAACGCAAGGATCTCAAAGTCCTATTTTCTGAAGTCTGGGACATGACCAAGGCTCTATGCAAGCCACCATATCTCAGGAATACTTGGCTTTCGTGCGCAATTCAGTTTGGCCTTACCAGCAGTTATTACACCCTGATGGTTTGGTTCCCCGAGTTATTTACCAGGTACATAAAAAAAATCTTGATTCCATTCAAATTAAGGCATGTGTTTTCGGTTTCATCTTCCCACACATCTTTGCACAATATCGTACTCTTCTCCTCTTCAGGTTTGAAGAGTACGAGCACGAACATCGCGGAGAGACGGTTTCGGTCTGCATAGTATCTTCTATGGAGGATAACTCGACTTTAACAGATCCTTACGGTTGTCAAGAAGAGATTGCTACCACTGTCTATCTCCACACACTCTACATTGGCCTCGCTTGCATTCCTGGTTCGATAATACTTCCGCTTTTCGTTCATCAGTTAGGAGCAAAGTTTTTCCTGAGTAAGTATACCGATCTGCGACTACTACACTGAGTAAAAGGTCTTGTTGAAACAACCAAAATTTGGTTATTATACGGTCAAAGAAATTTTTTTTGTTGGGCCAACCAAAATTTTGTTGGGCCAACAAGAAATTTAGTAGTATCAACAAAAATTTCGGTTGGCCCAACAAAATTTTGGTTGACTGAATAAAAAAATTTCTTTGACCGTATAATAACCAAATTTTGGTTGTGTCAACAAGACCTTTTTCTGAGTGTACATATGAAAAAAAAAATTTGACTGGACCTATAATCCCGCTTTGTTATTAATTTGCAAAATTTATCCTATCCCCCTTTGCAGTTGCCTCGCTAATTATTTCCGGCGGTGTAACAATCGGATTTTACTTCGTTGTAAACGGGGATCAAAACTTGATTTTATCATGTATATTCGAGGCGTTAACGTCACTTGGAATTTCTCTTCTATACTGCGTGATAGTCGACATGTTCCCGACAAATCTCAGGTGAATTTTAATTCATTATAAGTAAAATGAAACAAAAAAAAAAAAAAAAATTATCGACCAGGTATAAAATTCGTCGAATATTTTTATATTTACCTTCGTATTCTTATCATTCACAGAGTAATGGCAGCCGCTCTTTCGTTGACTATGGGTCGACTTGGTGCCTTGGTTGGTAATCTGGTATTTGGTTACCTGATCGATCTCGCCTGCGTTGTGCCAATCATACTTTTCGGAGCGTTCCTATTCAGTAAGTAAAATCGCATGTTTGATTTTCGAACATAATTATAATAACGCCTTTTTTTTCTTTCTGTTATAGTTTGCGGTTTCTTATCCTTCCTGCTACCAAAAACTGGAAAAGAAACCCTGGACTAAAACCATATCTAGGCAAATAATTAATTATCACTGCAATATCATATCTTCGTTCTCATTAAGCTTTCGGATCATCGTCAATCGAAAAATGACATTCATTCACATTTTCATCACTTCATCAATGTCATATCTATAACTATTATATATATAAATGAAATTAATAAAACGTCGATCAAACACCACGTTATCGTCCATCAAATTTCAGTATACACATACTTAAATAAAATAGTTATTCACGATATGGTTAATGTTATAGAGAACTGTATATGTCTGATTGTCAATAAGATAATTAGGACAATGCCCTGATTAGGAATATGATTTTCGCCTGTAAGACTCTAATCTATTTTTCAGGCTACAGATAAACTCTGTTATAAGTCTGAGTACCGACGATATACATATGTAAATATAATAATAAAATTTCTATACACTAATCTATCCACTGGCTATTAATTTTATATTCTATAAAATCCCGAATCCCGATGAACTTTTTTCTTCGTCGATGAATAATTTTCAAGGATTTATACCTATGGTATAATTATGTGAAAAGGATAATAATAACGTACATAGCTGTAATAGATCGAGATATTTTACAATATGAGATATAATGGATTTAACTTAAGTTTCATTATACATATTAATCTGACATTATACATGATTTGTGTATGTATGAGCAGTGCTGTACATCTAATGCTTATATATAACCGTAACTGTGTGTGTGTGTGTGTGAAATGTATTAGTATATGAATTAAAAAGAAATTTATTTTTCTCATTCGTTTCACACAAATTTCGTATACATCTATTTATAAACAGATTCTGATTTGTTTTTTTTGTTTTAAACAATATATTTTATGTACAAGCACATTTATTAAATGAGAATTTTATTACGTATATAATAATAGTGATTTTGTTAACTTATATATACTACACACGATATATATATATATATATATATATATATATATATATATATATATATATATATACGCATATATATATACAAAATAATAATTCTTTGCCATTTTGAGGTGAAAAAAAATGAGATTTCTCTCGATCAGGCTATAATAAAATGCAGAATAGTTTTTTCTCGCAATAAAGTGACTTTCATATGCTTAATTGAACCATAATAAATCAATAAATCAATCAATCGCAGATTACGCAAAAAAATAGTTTCAACGTATAGAAAAAAATTAAATTAAAAAGGAGAAAAAAAAAAAAAAAAAAAAAAAACGGAAATCTATAAAATGGAAGAAAAAAATTGATACATGAATAGAGTTCCGTCTTGCCATCGGTTGGGAATGAGACGTCGAGAGTCTATCGTAGTAAGGTAGGTGTATATAGATAGTTGAGAAAAATCAATATTGCACTCTCCCATAGTAAAAGTTCGGCGAAAGCTTATATAGGTACCTCTATGGCAACTGAATATCTTAACAGGTAGGTATATAATATCTCAGACGTTACCAGGTGAAGAAGTTATGGGTCTTGTTGATAGCGTCGCGACGTTCACTGCAGTAGCGTCATCGGGCGTCGGACCACCGAACATTAAGGGTGCAGCGTAATATGGCAATAGGGGATATTGGGCGGGAGGAAAATACGTGGGAGGAAAAAGACCCTGACGTTGGGCTATTTTCAATCTAGATGTTAGCTGCTTTTTCCATTTTGTTCTACGATTTTGGAACCAAGTTTTTATCTGTACCTCCGTCAGGTTTAGAGATTTTGATAATTCCATCCGTTTGCTAACGCTCAGGTACTTGTCGACCTGTAAAAAAAATTTTTTTTTAAACGCTGCGGATGAAAAATGGAATTTTTCTCTTTATTATCCCTAAATATAATTAAGTCAGTGAAAATTAGCCAACGATTATCTATACCTACTTTAAATTCTGCTTCAAGTCTTTCTAATTGCTTGGCACTGTAAGCTTGACGTGGTTTCCTGTCGATTCCAGGTTTCCGAGATCGTCTACCGCTGGGTTTTGGTGCTATAGGTATTATAGAAATTAGAAACGTATATAAAATATCTGGTTAAAAATTTTCACTCATATTAGGATCGATTCAATTTAAAGATTCATCGGTAAACATTGAACATTGATAGTAAAATTTCGATCTATATAAGATATATAAACACGTGTAATCTAAATGATATTAATTCGCGATAAAAGGGCTCGCGTCATTACAGAAAATTGATAATAATCAGGCTACAGGTGGCACTAGAGATTCGTGTAGATTTGTCAAAAATCATGTAATGACGATTAATCACGTTATCAGAAATTCGAGTAGCATATTCATTCAATTTTTGTTAAATTCTCTATAGAGCATTAACAAATTTTTAAATAATAATAATTATTACAATCAGTTATTTGAGTTTAGATTTGAAAATAAAATTGCATCGATCCCTGTACAATTCGAAACTGTCGGAAAAAATTTGTCATTCAAATTTACGATAACGTTAATAAAATAGATATGATTAAACTATAGTATGATATTTGATGGTTTAACAAACGAGGATATCGTCAGATAAATTAACACTATTTCCAACCCTCGTGTGGTATTAAAAAAAAAAAAAAAAAAAAAAAAAAAAAAATTGAAAAAATTGAAAAAAAAAAAAAAAAAATGAAAACTATCCAAATATAAGGGAATGGGAATGGGAATTACCAAATATCTAAAATATGTGGGATTGTTTGATTAACGTGTGACATCTTAGAGTCAATAAAGACCGCCTAGTGGCAACAAGGTGGGCAAACAATTTACGCTGTAGAACGTTTGGGTGCGATTATCGTTTAGGTGTCAAAAAGTTTTACACATTTCCGTTAGTTAGAAATTTAGATACATTATTAAATGATTAGTATTACTTATTTAATACAATATACAGAAAAATTAGGTTCGCCTCTTTTTCTTCTTCTTCTTCTTCTTCTTCTTCTTCTTCTTTTTATAACAATTACACAATATATCACATCTGTATATATATAATATATGAATTATGATAGCATTATTTGCTCAATTAAATATCTTCATTATTTTATTCATGCAACACAATATATTTTTCATCATATTATATTATATTTTGAACAAGAATGAATTATACACGATCTGGTATAGTATTTAATTTTATCATTCGAAACTATGTATAATATGTATGTACTTCAATCGTAGGTATATACCTACCCAGATGCGTTATTTAGTTAAAATTGTGTGAAAAACTATAAATAATAATTTGCTCAACACCCGAAGACCATTAAAAGCTCGTAAAAAAAGATTTTTTACTTCACGGTTTCACAAGTCTCAAAAAATTACCGAAGAAGATACCGTGAGTAGTTTTCTTTTTCTTTTTTTTTTCTATTTCTTTCCTTCCCATTTTTTTCTTCACTTTTTTCTTTTTCATCTTCATCTTCTTCTTCTTTAGGTTTTGTTTGTTTATCTAATAGATTTTTTCTAAAAATTGCATCGCTTTTACGAAAAAGAAGCCCCCCCAGGTATTTTGCCCTTTTACTATATAATATTATCCCCGTAGCTGGGATGGTTGCCAGAGGTGGTATTTACCGAATGATTAGACACGATACATGGTTCTTCATCCTCGGTAAGTATAGCTCAGTTTACCAATATGTCACGTGTTTGAATAAAAGTTTAGCGTTTTTACAAAAGGCTTCTTTTTTTTTTTTTTTTTTTTACTCAATCCACCTGAGAAATCTCAACCCTAACTACGAAGAATTCCCTAAATGCGATGAGAAAATCATGAAAATAAAAAAAAAAGAAAAGAAATTTACTTAAACACGTACAGAACTAATTTGCTTCCGAATAGAAATATCTTGGATTTGGATTTTACATATGAAAATAAACAGCTACATAAATAATAACGATGTATGGTAAATAATTTCGATTCATTTATGCAGAGAAGAAGAAGATGAAGAAGCAGAATAAGAAAAATAAAATAAATTTCCATAATTTATTTAACGTATCGAGTATGAAGTGGCACTTGGTCATTAACCAATTACTCCAGTGTTTTAACGAATATATATTCATGACTGAATATTTGCTGATAATATTCGCTGAGGAGTTAAAGATTTCTCAGAATACCTTACCAAGTAATGGTTTTTGAACGTCGGGTGGTCGTGCTGCGCTCTTGAGATTCTGGATACATAAGATGAGCGGAACAGGTAGGTACACAGATATTGGTAGGCTACAGGTAGAAGGGAAAGGAGAGCCGAGATGGGCAGAAGATTTACGAGTGTGTTCAAGTACTTAGCACCTCTCGCGAAGGTAGTTAGCGCAATACCGCCAATAAATGGGCCTCTGACAACATGGCGGACATTGAAATACAAGAAGAGACCATCATATCGTGTAATGAGAGAGTGAGTGGTCCGTGGCGGCGGGCGTGGCTTTCAATATACTATAATTAATTATTAGCATAGAATTTATTTAGAATTTTCTCGAATTTTTTAATTCAGTTCTGATAGAAAAAATGACGAAAATTTTTGCTATATTTGAAATTTGAATTTTGATCAAAATTTTCAATGATTCCTTTACTTCACTTCGCTTCACTTCACTGCAATATAACTCGGCTCTCCAGAGATGAGAGGAATCGAATCCCATACTATTGCTTTTCCGGTGCTCCAAGGATATATTGGATATGGAGAGAAACACCTTCGGTTATAATTTTCATAACTGCTTTCGGACACGCGAACCGACCATCAACACCCGCGGAGAAAGATACCCGGGAGTTTCTAACACCATATATGGAACAACGGAGGTGCGAAATTCGCCCTCGATTTATATCAAGGATATGATCAAACGGTTCATGTCATATACTACTACGACCCAAAACTTGATCTTAAATACTCGAAATAGAGGATATTGTGAAAACGCGTTTCATCCTCATATCAGCATCAAAAAATTGTTTCAATCATCGAGATTTTTTATCTTTCCTAAATCGTTGGACTAAAAAAATCTTCCCTTGCTTCATCAGATCATTCCTTCTTGTTAATCAATCGAAATCGCATAGACTCTGACACGTAGATGTCTTTTCGTTCTTGGACTGGTCATGGAGCACTAATAAATAATTTCAACATCAGAATAAATCATAAAATTTCGTTACCTTGTAAACCGAACAGTTGTCCCGGTTTAGATTGCGCGAACCATCCGCTGTAGAGTAGGGAAGCAGAGGCAAGGGATGCTGCAGAGTATCCTGTAGGATCTGCCAGCCCCGTTTCAGGATATGCCAAACCAGCGGTAGAGTAAATGGCACTGCCAATGGCTGAGGATTTGAGAATAAAGAGAAAATCTGTTGATGTAACATCGACGCAATGAATGGTATGATTGTGAATTGAAAATGAAGGATCATCAAGGATCATTCAAAGAGCTTTAAATATGATATACTAATAAATATGTTAAAATAATTCTACCGGAATGAGAAGCGGATATAGCCGTCGGCCTGACAAAATGTCCCCTAACTTCGTGGTCCTCTCTTTCGTCCTGGTCCTCTTCTTCCCTGTCTCGTTCTCCGTCGGTTCCAAGATCACCGTCGCTCCTTTGAGTCCTGCCAAGTATACTGTCGATTGAAAAAGCGTTTGAAACCGTCGCCGAAGAGTTTCTCAATTCTTTAGAAGTGGTTTGTGGATATTCCCTGCAGCTACTGCTGCTTGAGTCGCTTCCATATCCTGAATTAGGTTCCTGATTTGAAATTGGTGATGCTACAATTTCCTCCGAAACAATATCCTCGTGAGTTATCCGGCACGAATCTTTGTTGCAATTATTAACCGATCGTATTTCGCCAACGCTTTGTACCAGTCTGACTCCATGTACGTCTCGCACTTTTATACGATCTTCTCTTAGCTCCATTTCGCGCAAAATCATCAGCGATGATACAGTTCGTATGAAAAAAAGGAAGAAATTCACTTTTCTGCACAGCGAATTCGTTTTTATTTCACTTTATGATCAAAGATTGTTAAAAATCATTTGATGTGTTATTGATAATCAGCGCACTTTTGGTTATTGTTATTGCGAAATGAACATTTCGTAGGGTTTTTCCGATGATTAATAACCCCAAGTCCACTTAGTACTTATCGAATTTTATTTCGCAATTTTATTATAGCGTTTATCACTTTGTGATCGAGGTATATTTAACGTTTTAATTAAACTACGGCTAATTTCTTTATCCCGTATCTGTTGGACAGCGTGGTTCGCAGTGTATGACAGGTGGCACGTGTCCGTGCGGTCCAACAGAACATCCCTGCCTCCTTCCTCCCAGCCTCTGAGTCTTCTTGTCTCGCTGCGGCATCCCCACCACAAATGGAGTGGGACTTTCGTCGCAGCATCCCGCTGCAGGGGTCCAGCCTCTGAGATTGGAGGTGTACCCTTCTCTCCCTTCTCTCTTTCTTTTTCTTTTTTTTTCTCTCTCTCTCTTTCCCTCTCTATGCTATCCCACCATTGACATCCATTCGTGACACTCGATAGGAGTAAACCAGTAAAAAGGACGAGATTTATTCATGCGGGTTTAATGTTGCCATACCGTTTGCTACCGCCTAACACGTATGCCTCTTTATGCTATATTATGGAGGTATAGAGATCCCGGATAGAAAAGGATTTTTTTTATTTATTCATCAGTTTTTTTTACTTTTTTTTTCTTTTTTTATTCATTTATTAGAATCGATTCAAACTCCAAGAATCTAAACCAGAGATTTCTATTTCTATTTCTATTTTTCTTTTTCTTATTCTTATATTCATCATCTTCATCTTCTTCGCTTTTCTCGCACAGCCCTAAAGTCCAGCGATTTTTTTAGTTTAGGAGTTCTTTGATTATTGTAGATTTTTAGTCTCAGATCCTATTATATGTGACCTGCGGTTACAGCAGAGAAATATCGCTAAAGATTAAACATCGTTTGAACTATGACACGTTCTAACGATTATTTGGCACGATAACAATGATATTAAAAGAACCAGTAGATAATCTAGATACTTGAAAGGCGAGAATGATTGGCGAGAGGTTGTTAAGTGCCGAGTAACACGCTTGCGGAAGATCTTGCCAGGGTCCATTTCTTTTTTATAATTCTCGTTTTTCTTGTTTCATATCTCTTATTCTTCTTATTCTTATTTTTCTTATTCGCTTTAACCAGATCTTCTCTATATGCATTGAAGGACCAGACCAGATCCCACCCTTCCTTTTCTCTCTCTTCGCTTCTCCTTCGAGTTTAGTAACCGTAGTGTTGAGTGGCTGCTAAGATCCTTCAGCCCCTTTTTGAACCCTCTTTTCCCACTTCGACCTAAACCACAACCACAACCACCCCATCTTTTTTTTCTCTTTTTTTCTTTCTTCGCCTCATTTTTCCGTGTGATTTATATGTTTGCAACTCTAAAATGGGCGCTTTTCACAACATATTTTCCCCATCCTCATTGTATACTATATGATCAGTAACGAAATATAACGCGTTTAAACTTCTCGCTATTTTTCTTTTTCTACATTTTCCACGTTTATACTACCTAAAACCACGGAAATATTTCAAATGAAACGATACACTTTTTATCAAATAATCAAGATATTATTATTATTATTATTATTATTATTCACAAATCGGAGTATAGTACCTAATTATTAAAAAAAATTGTCAAATTTCAATCAGCCGGAAAAGTTTTTTTTTTTTTTTTCACCTTTTATCTTTTTTTTCTTCTCCTACATTTTTTTTTTTTATCTTCAAATTTTTCCAGTCTATGTGCAAATATTTGTTCGTTTACATTTACAATTTATTATTATACTATATACTAGCCAATTACATTTTTTGATTTATTTAATTTTTTTAATTTTTATGTTTCTTGGAATCGTATGAAATAACAACATTGCCTACGTATGTACTATAATATGGATATATTATATACATACAGCTACTTCTTTCGTATATAAACGTATTACGTATACGTATACGTATATATATATTCATAGAGGGGATTATTCCTGGTTGTGTAAAATGTTTTCGGATTGGCCAAGAACGCGCATGCTTTTTGCTGCAAGCACCGCCCTACCTTTTGCAACCCCTAACTCTACAGCCCCTTCGCGAGTTTTGTGTCAGCGAACTAATGGTTACCGAAGCCCTCTCTCTCTCTCTCTCTCTCTCTCTCTCTCTCTCTCTCTTTCTTTCTTTCCATATATATATTCTCATCTTTCTCTCTCTACGCTTTCATACTTCGAATCGCGAATTTTCACGTGATAGGATTAGCGCGGGGGTGGTTTCACAAAACAACCCCAAAACACTGCTTCACACGTTATCAAGCATATATACAAAAAACAGGGGCTTTCAATTTTATTTTTGTTTTTCCCTCATTGCTTTCACTTTCATATGAAAAAGTAAAAAAATAAATATAAGTTTTCCACACGGCGTGCGCAAAGTTCGATGTTGCATAAAATTTAACTTAACGCGCGCTGTGTGCGAGTTGACAATCAGACGAGTCGAGAATCATCTTTCGCACGTGTATCGAACTTCATTTTTCAACACAGCGCGCGTTAAGTTGAATTTTATGCACGCGGAGCGTGCGCAAAATCGAACTTTGCGCATGCCGTGTGGAAAAATACTATTTTATTATTAAATAGTAAGTACATTACGATACGAGTGCGGTAAAACATTTTCTGGCTAGTGTACGAGGTTCCAGCACGAGTCATTTTTTACTTTATCTCAAATCATGAGAATCCCTGCGCCTATAAAATGGGATTCGCTGAGTGCATATAGGTATTCGAGCCCCAAAAGCATTAGAAAAATGATTTGGTCCATCGAATGGGTATAAGCTGGCTAAGTTTTTGATACGTATCGATATTCTATCGTTTATCGAGCAATATCGAGCGTGTTTACCACCACGATATTTGTAAAGGTAGGTATATAGCCGTTTTCATGCCATAACTCTTTTTCTCACCCCCCTCCCCCTATCACGGTACATTTTCCTTAACACGCACAGATTTTTCCCCAATTTTGTAAAAAAAAAAAGAAAGAAAAAAAAAAAAAAAAAAAACTGTTTCAACGAAAATATATATAAACTAAAAGGGAAAATGTGCGGCACTCCTTCACTATATTACTTTCGTTTGAAACTATTACCTATTATATAGATTCTGGTTATAGAAAAACAGGCAACCCTTATGTAACCGAAACCCTATATGTAAAATAATCGAGCGAGTATATGTATAATGTATATGTAGGTATATAATATAAGTAAGTGTATATTTGTCGATGGAATAAATCCCCTATCATCTGATGACACCAACAACAGATTTAGCGGGGAGCAATATGACACCAATGATTAAACACGTTTATTAAAAACCACTTGCAACGCTCTTATGAATGTTTTAGGGTAGGTATAGGGAATGGACGGTAGGATATTCCCTCTGCACGAAGTGGTATAAGAGAGGGGTTATCCTAAGTGGGGGTAATGGGAGCTTTGTTCCCCTGGGAACAGCCTCACCTGTCTAATATCTCGCTAGAGTGGCTATATTTATGTACCTATAGGCTGCCAGTTACAAACCAGCAGAGAGATGAAAATTAATAGCTTTAGGGCAGCCAGAAAATCCTTAAGTATTCCAATATCGCAATAGCATAGCATATAGCCCACGAGCTCTTTCAAAGAAGCGATTAAGCCCAATGGGGGTCAGGGGAATGGTCAAATGCTTAATTTTCTTGTGCATCATTTTTTTTTTGTCAAACTAAAAGACAAAAAACGATTGTATGAAGAAATGAAAAATTTGCTAGAAGCCTGACACATAAATTTTGGGCTCACACCCTCATACAGGGTTCTGATGTTATTTTATTTTATTTTATTTTTTTTTTCAGGGGGGATGATCTTGATGATATCGTGTAAAGTTGAGTGCGAAGAGGGAAGAGAGTGTTTAGTAGCGTTCCACTTTGACCATACGAACCATCCCTAAACTCGCCCACGTTTCGTATATACCTTTTCCGGGATTTCTAGGGTGCGAGGGTGCGTGTTAACCCCCCTAATCGTGGCCAGGGTTCAAGGTACGCCCGCGTACCGCGCGCCCGCGCCCGAACCGCGTGTGATTGATCGTGCCAATTACATCTCGCAGCACGTTTTCGAAGGTGCAAATGCTGCGTGAGAATAATACCTCACAGCACCGGGTGGCTGACGCGTTAAATTTCTGAACCATCCATTTGTTCAGGATTTCTTCCTTTCTCTCTCTCTCTCTCTCTCTCTCTCTCTGTTTTTTCTACTATTTTTCTTTTTTTTTTCACAAAATTATCAAGCTCTTAGAAATTGTTGTCTTTGAATTTTAAGAACAGAGCCGAATACTCTGAAACGTTTTTTCGGTCACCAATATGTCGAAAAGCTTCTGCACTCAGAAAAAGGTCTTGTTGACACAACCAAAATTTGGGTTATTATATGCACAATCACATTTTTTGTTCAGTCAACCAAAAATTTTGTTGAAATGGCCAAAATTTTGGTTGTCCCGACAAAATTTGGTTTTCCCAACAAAATTTGGGTTATCCGAACGAAATTTTTGGTTGACTGGACAAAAAATGTGATTGTGCATATAATAACCGAATTTTGGTTGTGGCAACAAGACCTTTTTCTGAGTGTGTATGGATTTGAAATTTCGAAATTATGGTAGTTTTGAAAAATCTTTGAAGTAACGAGCGAAAAATATACTTCACAAGAATTTAAATAAAAAATATTAATATCGAAAACTGAATAATCGTGAAGACTGATTTGTGATTGGTTTTTTATTTTTTTATTTTTTGGGAACTTATAAATATCGTTGCGAATTATTATAATGACCGTGAATCGGTATTTGAGTGAGTAAAATAATATTTCCTTAATTAACACCTAAAATGCGTATCGGAATTATTTTGACATAGTCAAAGTCACCAGACTAACAATATTTGAGTTTATGAACCGCGCACGAAGTAAACGTTACAAAAATCTGAGACGGTTAATGCAAGTAACACATATTATGCGGTACGTGATATGAATATGAAATTATTCTATATAATAACGAAGAATCGCGTTATTTCACACGCT
This sequence comes from Tenthredo mesomela, assembly GCA_943736025.1. Taxonomy (NCBI): domain Eukaryota; kingdom Metazoa; phylum Arthropoda; class Insecta; order Hymenoptera; family Tenthredinidae; genus Tenthredo; species Tenthredo mesomela. The sequence continues at coordinate 23,948,970 of OX031019.1, read as the reverse complement.
CAAAATTATTATACTCACAAGTTTCCGTATATTCCGTAGGATTTAACGTACTGCTTACTATACTTGAACCTTTCCAGGTGACAGCCCATGGACAATTGCAGTAATTACTTATGCTGGCTGCACAAATTACCCGAAGCTTCGAACCGCGTTGTTACATATCGCGTCTGGTACAGTTAACAAAGATTTTCTCATCGTCAGTACACTCGGAGTTTTTGTAGAAATAAGATTGCTACTTACTTGTCCTTCCCGACGATGACGGACCAGATTTATTCATATCGAATCATTATCTCGTTCGGTTTTTTATTTCCCATCATTTTCCAAGCTAATACTATCCAAGAATGTTACGACGACGGGGCAGAGTTTTGCATATATCAGGAAGACATTCTCTCGGTAGATTTACTGCCCGATTCATTCCTCCTAATTGACCAAAAAACTAATTCCACTAATCAGAATTTACGACGAATTGAAACCAACGGTACGATCAACGAAGCTTTCAACGCCATGGGTTTTCACAGGTAAGAATTACTTAAGGGGACCAGTACAGCGACTTTTCGAGAAATTATTATAGACCAAAATCAATTTATTTCATAACCAAAGTTCGTTTCACATAAAAATATTTTTCTTTTTCAAAATCATGTGTCGTAAGGATTTCAGAGCACCGTTGGACCGATTCAGGTCATCTTGGATTCATTTTCTTCAGAAAACAAATCCTCATCATGTAAATGTAGGAATTTCAAAATAAAGAATTATGTCATAAGTTATGATCAATTTACCAAATTTGCAAAAATTATTATCACTCATTTCTTAAATAACTTGGCCAAAACGAAAAATTTTCAAAATTCCTACATTCACATGATGAGGATTTGTTTTCTGAAGAAAATGAATCCAAGATGACCTGAATCGGTCCAATGGTGCTCTGAAATTCTTACGACACATGATTTTGAAAAAGAAAAATATTTTGATGTGAAATGAACTTTGGTTATGAAATAAATTGATTTCGGACTATGATCATTTCTCGAAAAGTCGCTGTACTGGTCCCCTTAAGAAAATTTTTCGGCCTTTGAATCTAATTTGAAGAATATGCGATTTCAACGATTGAGAAGAACGGATCAGTTTTCTATTTTTTCTTTTCTTCTTTTTATCATCATCATCTAATTACATTTTCAGGAAAAAAATGAACGAATTTTTATGCCACGGATTTTTGGCTGTACAAATTTTGACCGAGGTAGGAGTTACCAGAGTCAAACGACGCCTTGACACTTCGCAGGAAAATTCATTACTAGTGGAATACATTGGTGAAAACAACGTTACTATACATGATAAATTGCTCTCTGACGAAGGAAGTTCGAAGTACAAAGACTGGCTGAAAAAGTATAATGAAATGAATAATAATCATGAGAATAAATGATTTGAATACTAATTGATAGATTTTATAGATTTAAAATGATTTCTTAGCAATTCTATATCCGCGAGAGTTGGACAAAAAAAAAAAAAAACGAAAACAAAATCCTAAAAAATCGCTTTTTCCAGAACGACTACACTCGACGATATTTATCAACACTACGCCCCACGATCTAAGGACAAAAAAATTTCCAAAAAAGATTCAGCCGATCGACGGTACGACGACCAAGGCGAAGAATACGACGGCGCCGTTACAGGATATGCAATGCCAGCGCCTGTTCCAACGGGAAAAGTTGGGGGATTTTACAACCCGTCTGGTCCAGGTGGGACAAAGTCTTTTTAACTTATATATGTGCAGGGATAATAAATTCGACGAATTATATGATCATTTATTTTCATTTTTAAGATCATTTTTCGTCACCTTCTGGTCACCACCCTCATCAAATGGACTATTTCGATAACCACGGTGATTTTTACCCTCAAATTCACGAAGAGCATTACTTCATACCAAACCAACACGAGAATTATCATCACCATGAAAGTCACCATGAACATCACAGACCCAGCTACAGCCACCATGGAAAAGGAAAAGGCCACGAGTTATCGCTGAGAGATTTTTTCGAAATCGCACTAACTGCTCTTGCATTTTTGGCATTTGGGCTGTTCATTTTACAACTGATAATGAGCATGACGGTAAGAGGCGTCCGCGGTTAGAATTTTTTCATTTTAATATGAAAAAAATAAGGTTTCATACTTTTTGACCGCGGTGTAACGTGTTTATCATTTTCAGAATGCAACCACTGCATCAGCGGCGGCTTTTTTGCAAGCAGATATAGACGGGACGAGATTTAAGCGAGAAACTCAACCGGTATTTTCCCCCCTGAGTTACACAGGTAATCAGGAATTGAACGAACTATCACACCGCGTTTTGAGATCCATAGAGGCGGTTTTAGTCGCTGAAAATGACGGGGGAAATTGTATCCGTAAAATTTTGTGCGAGGATAATAAACACTCGAGAGAAATTACGGGCGGAGGAAGAATTTGGGTTCCAGTATGGAGGTCAGTATGCAATTTTATACTTTATACCACATTTATAGAAATCCTAAAAAACAAAAAAAAAAAATCACTGAAATTGAAATTAAAAAAAAAAAAAAAAAAAAAAAAAAACCAAACGAGTTTACGATTTTTCTTATTTTTTTCATTTCAATCCTTACAAAATTTTTCAGCTTAGGAATGAGCTGGTTGTCTGGTAGGATGCTGCAGAGATCACCTTGGTCGACAACGTTGGGTTCTCTAAAAGCAGCCGTATTGGGTCTCGGTGGTGCAGACTGTGCCGTTCTCTTTCCCGACTGCGATATCGAGCAGGAAGTTGCCAGGAGTCGACGCCGACGTCGACGTCGACGGAAGAAATAGGATCGGCCGAGTTTATACCTACATTTACCGGCTGTAGGGATTCTTCGATTTTGGGAAAATAATTTCACCCTCGATAAATACCGACGACCAGTTTCACGCACCTTTTCAATACTCGCAGCCGATACTTCCGCGATTTTGATATTGACCACAGTTTCAATCGGTCATTTAACGATTTTCGATTTTTTCGTTTCAAACATCGACAGCTTTTTGATGAACAATTTTTCTTCCTTTGGGTTGAATGAATTTTTTGTTTCAAATTATGTATAAAAAAAAAAATAAAATAATAATAAAAAATATGTATGGATAAATTATTAAATAGATCTAATTATTATTTCATCCGATCGAAATATAAAAGTTTGAAAAAAAAAAATAGAAATTTCTGAATATCAACCGATTTTTTGATAAATTATTTATATTAAGCGTTCAAAAATATTGATTCTTTTATTTCTAAAATTTGAGAAAATAAAACGATTGAAAAATATTCGCGAGTTATTATTATCCTAGGATGTATTATAAAATCGAAAATATAGAAAAGAGAAAAAAGTCTGAAACCTGAGGGCGTTAGAGCGATAAATAACGTTTCTTGGAGGGGGTAAAAGTTTTGGCATAAATTATGTAGCTTCACCGCGCGCCATTATGTCTGGCCGGAAGTTTTTCGACTTCTGTTCGAAGGCTCGCTGTCTGCCAGTTTTAAAATACTATAGAACTGAGCGAGATATATACCACAGCAGCAGCTAAGATCTGCAATGGGGTTTTAATACTAAAGCTATAACGCCTGAAATTTTCGGAAGAAAACTGCTCGCTTTATGCACGCCGATCGCCAGATATATACGAAAGATCCGAACATAACTTATGCCAGATTTCATTTAAATCCGAAAAGGTAGTCCGAGTTTGAATAGCTAAAGCCCAAGTCCGGTTCATATGTCCAAAAATTTGACGCAAGATATTTGAAAGACTGTATAACATATTTGAGGCATTCCATACCGAATTGACTTGGGCCTGACCCTCGACCTCTCGGATTCGGTTGACGATTTTTGATCTATATATTTAAAAATTGAATTCCATTTTCATTTCTTTTTTTCTTTTCTTTTTTTTTATCTCAACTTCGCAGCGAGGTGATATAGCGAGTTGATTTAAAGTGGGAAAATTTTTAGAGCAGTAAAACTTTTTTTGTTACATAATTTTAAAATTCAGTTTTAACCATTTTTAAAACTGTGGAAGACGTAGGTATAGGTATAAGGTAGATCGGTAGGGTAACTGCAGTAGATTGTAGAAATGTTTTGAGAACTTTGAAAATTCGTTGTAAAGTTTGGTTATTAATTCTTGAAATTTGTACGCAGCTTGATATTTGAGCTGAGTTAGTAAGTTCGCGATGGAATTAACCCCCCCGGTCTAATCGAAAAACGCTGGTTAACTTAATTAACTTAATTACACTAATATAATCCACAAGTCGAATAAGAAACGTGTCAAAGAATATTTGCAGCATAAGCTTATCCGCGACTCTCTATAGTCAAATCTCTTTTCCTTCCACCCCTGCAAGCTTGTGCGTCTTATATACTCCGCCATTCCATCTTAGGGTGGAAAAGAAAATTCTGTGAACTTTGTATCTGGGTCATCAAGCGAATCTAGGGGAGTGTTACGAGGTACTGATTTACACTTTTTTCATCCACCTATACAGACGTATCGAGGACTAAGGATCAGAAGGGCGTAGCCCACAAAAAAAAACTGCGAATGTTGCTAGAAGGGTTCACGTGTTAAATTTTCAGATATAGGTACACCCTTATGGCAGAAAATTCAACAAAGTCAAAAAAATGTGGGTTACGCCCTTCTGGTCCTAAGCCCTCGATATATATATTAGGGTATGCAAAAAAAAAAAAACAAATTCAAACGCACATCAAGATTCTCGTAGAGCATCTCAAATAGAATATCTCAGCCAAATATGAGCTCTTAATATTGATATTTAGAACTGCCTATTTTAGTTACTAATTTTAGTTACGAATTTTAGTTATTGAAATAGGCAGTTCTAAATATCATTATTAAAAGCTCATATTTGGCTGTGATATTCTATTTGGGATGCTCTACCGAAATTTTGATGCGCGGTTGAAAAAAAAATTGTTTTTCCCAGAGTCATATGTCTCCATGACGCTATGACTCAATGTTTATAGGCGAATATCTCTTAATCGGTGAGAGTTAGGAAAATTTTATCTCAGTACTTTTTTATCGAGCGTGAAATTTCCTATAAGAATCTATCTTCAGATAGTTTCTAAATCCAACCGCTTACGAGAAAAAACAATTAAAAAATTTTCCGATTATTTTTCACATGTTATTCAAATCAAAAATGGGAAAACTGAGTTAGGCAGTTCTAAATATCAATATTAAGAGCTCATATTTGGCTGAGATATTCTGTTTAAAATGCTCTACCGGAATCTTCATGTGCGTTTGAATTTTTATTTTTTTTTTTGGCACACCCTAATATATATATGAATATACACTTGAATATTGATGCTTTGGGGAAAGTTATATCATCCATGACAAAACGGGAACTCAGCAGCTTTTCTTATATTATATATTATGGTTAAACCGCTGTGCTTTATACCCCTCGAACTTTTCTTCTTATACAGATTAATTTCATCGATCGTAAAGACTGGTGTGTTCTAGTGTCAAAATTAAGCCATGAAATTGAAAAGGGCGACTTATTTGTTATACTAGACGTAAAAAAAAAAAAAAAAAAAAAAAAAATTAAAAACCATTTTGAATAAAAACGAAGAGCTTGCAAGCGTCCAATCAACTTTGGGCGTTAATCAGTAGAGACACAAAGTCGGCTCATATATTGTGGGCATAGCTGGAAAAAAATTGAAGCAAAAAAAAAATCTAAAAAAAAAAGGGACAAAAAATGTAGAAACAAGAGTTAACAAAGCTCCCCTCTTCGTATTCATTACTTCGCAAGCTCCTAAGTTGAACCAGAACCAGCAACGTATGTATGTATATATACTGATATATATTTTTGTATGTGTGTATGTATATCTAAAGTATATGTGTGCATAGGGTGGTCTTCTTGTTTAAGCTTCCAGGGTTGGGAGCTTGACATTTATTATGAGGAAGGGAACCGCGCGGTTCGCGTGGTATAAGACTAGAAATAAAAGAAAAAACTAAAAAAAAAAAAAAAAAACTAAAGAGAATGAAAAAAAATATGGAAAAGTTCTGGCTAGGGGTGAGGGTATATATTTTGTATTTTTTTATATATTTTTTTTTCTGAACGGGGTTAAAAGAACCAATAATTCATCGATAAACGAATATATAGGGACAATAATATGCAGCGACTAAAGCGATCCGATTCCCGCGACGTAACATACCTATACGCTATTCTATACCCTGAAAACTTTATTTATCGGGCCACTTATCAAATTTGAAAAATTTACGATCATCCTACACGTCACCTCCGGTCTCTTTTCACAAAACGTCGAATACATCGCCCGGGGCGACCCAAAATCGAAAATCAATTTTTCATTGTTCCGAAAGTTGTTATACTATACCCGCTGAATTATTATTTATTTATTTATTTTTTTGATTTTCTGTTTTATTTTAATATCAGAAAATAGAAAACCTGTAATTTTTTATATTGACAAAGGTCCTGCACCTCGAAATCATTCTATTTTCCAGCGTGGTAATACGTTCGCTTGAAATAGAAATAAAACTAAGAAACGAATGGCCCCCGCTGGATAGAAATAAATAGAATAGATGGACCTGCGGGAGCCCAGGAGAACGAGAGAATAGATAGATTTTAAGCTATCTTCGTTTTCTGGGGCAATTTGTAGCCCCTGACCTCAGAATTGGCACCTGGAAAACCCAGCTAGACTGCAGTATGGAGGTTGAAAAATTGTCGAATCACTGCGGAAAAGTAGAAGCTATATATATAGATAGAATATATCTATATCTATATATATATATATATATAAATGTTTACATCATAGGTATATAAGTATTTGAAAAGAAATTTTACCCCTAAATAAAAATAATTTATCGTACAATTTTACACCTCGTAGTCAAATCTTTCGACTAATCTTCAATTAATTCGTTGTGTAATTAAACTCGACAAAGATTTATACGCACCGAAATTACACTTAATTAAAGTTACGAGAAGGAGCACTCACCACTTCCTGAGATAAAAAGTTTATAAAAGTTGGCTAGACCAAGGAAAGAGATGGTCACACGAATAGATATATATATATTTGTATAATGATCGAGGTTGTTTCTAATAAGAATGAAAAACAACCCTAAGAAATTTCAATTTCTTTACTATCTTGACGTTCATTGACAGCATAATGACAGTCGAAACCCGCGGGCTCATAGGTATTCGATTTTTCATTTTATCAAAAGAAATATATTTATACTACCGTGTGTGTGTGTATCTCTTTCTCTGGTGGTATCGGGCAGCATGGATTCAGGTCTCGGTTCGATACCAACCCTCCCGAATCTCGATACTATTGAAAAGTTAAGGGTTCGTACACAAACACATGGGATGAAAATTTATTAAACAAACAAATTTTCCGTCTTGATACCGTCAATATATACCTACCTACCATTCGCATTCACGAACCGAGAATAATAATTATTTAACCACCGTGTCAGCCGTGGTGTTTACGACAACGACCCTCGTAAGCTCCACCAACCTGTATAGCAGCAGCACAGCAATAACGGAAATTGTCACGAGTCGTTAACGGACAAGTATGTGGGTATAGGTGACAAAGTATAATCGCAAAAAAAAAAAAAAAAAACGAAAAAACAAAAGGAAACAAGAAATGTGAAAATATATTAGGCGCGTAATAAGTGGTCCGGTTGATTAATTTTAACAGCAATTTTATTGCGGATGTACACAACGATATATATGGGGAAGCAAATTATAAAATAAAATAAAATAATATAAGATATAAATGAGGAAATTATCGAAGGGGGATGATTTTAGCCACGTGTGAACGTAACTCATTGGTTATACAGGCGAATAAAATATGCATTAAAGCAGCTCTGTGGTAATAACGGTCATCTGGTATCCTAAAAATCCTCGTTTTTCAAAACTGGGTATTCAACCCCCAACATGGATTTCAGACTCTTGGGATTTTCGATGATTATGTATGCGCGTTACGTGCTGCATATATTTGCATTACGGTTCCACGGTGTAAAATACTAGTGTATTTTCAAAACCACGCAGGACTATATTTCACGGTTTTCTAAATCCCTCGAAAATAATTGCCAAGAAATTATCAATATTTCATACGAAGTAAAATTTTCACCGGTGTTATGCGATTCGATTTTATTTCATCCCCCGTTTGTTTTTCAAAAATTTCATCTCTTCCTTTTCCGTACCTATGGATTTGTTTACCCTCTGATCAATTTGCAGAATGAAATCGTATATTGATCATTGAACAATTTTATAGTCTTATAATATTCGGCGAAAAAAACACTTTTTAATGTTCTGCGAAAACGCCTCCTACTGCTTACTCCAGTATTTCCTGCCACAGTCCCGCTTTTATCCTGTCCCAGGGCATGAATAAATCAGTAGGGAAATAAGGGTGCTTTCACACATGAACAGCGATGTTGTCTTTAACAAATACTTAACTTTTTTTTTCTTCTTTCTTTTCTTATTCTTTTTCCAATTTTTCGCATTCTTTAACCTTCGTCAGCTGACACTTTGGACTCGTTTTTTTATTTTTTCTTACTTTTCTCTCTCTCAACAGATAGCGTCTAGCTTGCTATTTCATTCTCCGATTTTATCCCGTCCTATCCCCACAATCGGTGTCAGCAATATTCCCCAAAGATCTTACACAGCTCGTGTTATCTCACGCGGAATTCTATCTCTCTCTCTCTATTTCTCTCTCTCTCTCTATCTCAATCTCTATTTTTACTTATTAATAAGCCGAAAAAATTGTTGACATTTACAAAAAAAATTTAATCGTCACACTATACGGATGATTGAACAATTTGATTTTCATTACTTTCCGAGAAACTCGTTTGAAACGATTTCGAATTTTTCCGAAGTAGGTACGGTTCAAGTTTGTAATATTAAAATTCCGAAAGGTCGGAATGCAGAGAGTGCAAAATTCCGAGAGTCCAGAATCCCCGAAAGTCCAAAAAATCCGAAAATTTCGGTCTATTTCTTATTAGGATGTGAAATTGTGAAGACTAAAAATAGTTTATTCTAGTCGAGACCCTCAGCTTCACGGACACCAATTTTATTTACTCAAATCGATAGCTTCACGATGTCATAAATATTTGAAAACTTTTATTTTTTCAAAAAGTAAATCTCAAGAAGATTAATTTTAAGAACGCACAAGTGTGGATTCCAAGTTTCAGAGGTTCGGCTTTTCGGATCTTTAGCTTTCGGAATTTCAAAGCTCCGGTGTTCTTCGTTTCAAAGTCCTTAAAATCGGCGATATAGCTTTTCTGAAAACTGCGAGTCATTCATACTGAAATTCCGAATTTTTAACGTTCGAGCTGACTTTTAAAATTCGGAACTTTCAACTCGACCTCGAAACGAGAATGGATATTGCAGCTTTATAAGAAAGATTTTTGTGCTGCTATAGCAATATGTGGATAGGATTTATCCCGTGTTTGTTATCCGAGAAAATCGAGTAGATATTCACTACTACCTACCCGGTCACGAACGGCAAACAAATTATAATAATTAAATATCGATGATCGTTGCCGCGTATTCGAATTTTGATGTTAGAATGGAAAATTATCGATTTATAATGTGCTTTTCGTATGCCTTTAGTTTTTCCCTGATAGGTACCTATATAGCTTGACGACTCACCGATGACTGGCAAAATTGATTATGCCAAAATTCTTTCATATATTTACGATAATAGATGATCGATGAGATATTTTGTCGCAGTCTTAAACCATATTATCGTTATATAAAAAAATATGCCTATCTTCGTGGAAATTTACTCAATATTTGAAACACACCTTATATTATACATATTCCCGGGATCATTCTGAGGTCTCTTTTTAAGTGCTCCCTTTAAGGAGTTTAAAGGATTTCCGTAAATTTTGCATGGATGAGATTTGGGTCGTGATTGTTAGATGGGCTTTTGAGATTTCGAGCTTAGAGGCGTTCTTTTCGCTCCATTCAACACCGGAACAGTGCGAATCCAGGAAATCGTTGAATTCCTACCTTTCTTACATTTTCAAATAACGGTCATCCTCCACCCGTCAGATTTGAACAAAATCACGGTTCAATCGCAGAAGATGAATTTTTGTATTTTTTTTTTTTTTTAATTAATAGAATAATTGCAAAAAAATAAAAATAAAAAATTGGAAAGTCTTTCAATTCGTTTATTTCTTATATCTTTCTCTCTCTCTCTGACTTTTCCTATATCTCTAAACGAATGAAGTGATGAAGAATTTTCGTAGTCGATTTACGAAAACCTCAATACACTTCCACGAAATTCACGCGTTTGCCTGAGGGGTTGAGCTGCGAAGAATCCCAAGTCTTGGTGGTGCTGATCCAATGAAGATTTTTGGGCCAATGCCAAGTCTTCTTCGATATAGGTAAGCGCTAGGGTCTTCTTCGGATTCATCAGCCCACTTGACACCTTATGTGTGAAACGTGCAGTGGCCCACTGAACTTTTACCGAAAAGAAATGTGTGCCGACGAATCTTTTTTTTTTCCCCGATAGTAAAATCGCTAGTAAAACGTTTTATTTCGACTATATTTATATTTTTATATAAAAATATTAAAAATTGAAACCAAAACAGTTCAAAGTTATATGGATGTTTGAAATCGTTCATAGCTCGACAATAAATTTCAATAAAGTAAGAAATCAGATCGTCCGAAAAATAGTTCATCGGAAGAATTTGTGAAGGGAAATATAGGTATTACATTTTTCAAATATTTTTTTTTAATGAAAATCTATGTGTACTGATATCTCACAATTTGTCTGCGTGCTAAATGAATTTATACCATTTTTTTTTTTTTTTATAACGTCGTGTCATATGAAATGAAACTGTGTTGGATTAAAAACTGCTTTTTTTTTTTTTTTTTTTTATCAGATGTTATAAAACCTCAGTGTTTTCAATCAATGATACAATTTTATGGAAAAGGGGATTCTAATATCCCGATTACTTCTCAGTCCGTTAAACCCAAAGGGTTAAAATCCCGGTTTTGTCAACTAACAATTTGTTGGAAAGCAGTTGTTCCCAACAAAGCAAAAGGTTTCATTGTTTGAAAAATTTTCATTCTTTTTTTTGAACACGAAACAAACTGTGAAACGCGGTTTTATCAAAACGTTGCATCAGCTCGTGAGCTTTTCTTCCAAAAATGTGCAAAATTGTGATCAGGAAAAAAGAATGGCTTAGGAAAATGATGTCCCAGTAATTTCTTGATCAACATTTTCTCGCTCTAACTCCATGAGTTCGATATTTTCCATCCAATGCTATTATAACATCGAGCTCTTAATAAATACAGAAGAGAATATCACGAGTGCAGTTTACTCGATTAAAGTCTCTTGGCTATAAGAATCTTAAATTAAAGTTAATTGGTGCGAATCTTGGCCCTTTTTTTATAAGTGTTGGTAAAATCGTATGCCTTATAGGAACTAATCGTTATATGGGTATCGCAACACCACTTCCTGGATGAAAGAGGAATTAAAAAATATCTGGTCTCCATAGCAACGCCTCGTGTTTAAGCTCAATGAAGAAGAAGAAGAAGAAGAAGAAGAAGAAGAAGAAGAAGAAGAAGAAGAAGAAGAAGAAGAAGAAGAAGAAAAAGATGAAGATGAAGAAGAAAATGAAGAAAAAGAAGAAGAGGAGGAAGTGAGGGATGTGGAGGACGCGAACTCAGCTGCTAAGAGCTAGTGAATATTTTTCTGCTTGGGGCTTAAGTGAAGCAGCGATCATTAATATCTTTTCTGCCACCCATCTAGCTCCCATCTTTTCTTATCCCCCTTTTCCGGGTTTTGCCAACATCTTATGCCCTGTTCTGTAGAGAAGAGTCCTAAGAACACCGCCTAACTACACTTAAAACAATTTTAGCTCAAGTCACGTAGTGAAGTGAGCATTTTTACGCTTCGCAAGAAAAAAAGAGAGAAAAAAAAAAGCTTCGAGATATATATAATTTTGTGTTCCCTCTTCTTTTATAATCCAAGAACCCGCACGATTCTACCCTCAAGCTTATTCCCATAATACGAACTACGCGTCGAGCATAAAGAATTGTAATCGTGTTTATAGTAAGCTCTGATTATATTATTGCGCTTTCTTTTTTCTTTTATTTTCCTTTTTTTTTTTTTTTTCGTTTCATGAAGAATGGGAACCGATCAAAAAGCTTCTGGCAGTTCTGATTGATACAAAATTTCATTAACTATATGAAAATGTTGAATACTGATGTTGAAAAAAATTAAAAAAAAAAAAAAAAAAAAAAAAAGGTAACCAATATGGGAAAAGCGCAAAAACGAGGAATGTCAGGAGGTATTCCTTAGCCCAGTTCTTTTTCATCTCTCGTAATTTCGGAACGAAATCTTAGGATGGTAACAGCTGATGTTCTCCTCGGCGCCTCTTTGTCCTTTGGTTCTGTATCCGCGTCGTCGTACTGTCGGGCCTAGTGGTATAGGTATGGGTATGAGTTGGCGTTGTCGTTGTCGTTGGCGTAGTAGTTGGGGGTGCGCGCGCTCGCGCATTTTGGTCCAGGTCTCGCAGCATCCCTTGTGGTACTTGGTGGTAGCGCGCGGTGGCGCCCTCCCGTCGACCAGCCCCTGGCCGTGGTTCAGTTCAGTCGCGGGTGAAGTGCGTGCGAGGTCGGTTGCGCATCAGAGTGTGAGAGCGAAGGAGAGAGAGCGCGAATACGGGATAAAGAGAGAAAGAGAGAAAGAGGAAAATAGGGAAATAGGGAAAGAGGGAACGGGAGAAAAAAAAAAAAAAAAAAAGGGTAGAAAGCCGGAGGGAGAAAAAGAGAGACAAGGAGGAGATAAAACGTCAAGAGTGTACCGCGGTCAGGACGCGAGGTGTTACGCTGCTTAGGTCAGTGTCTTTCCTGCCCAACGTTTCACCCTCACTTAATTACTGACCCCCAACCCCCACCCCCACATCCACCTCCACCACCAACCCCATCTAATCTCATCATCATACTCCGTGAAAATTGAGCAATTTTAAACACACCCCTCCGTCCGTGTCGCGATGTTTTTACTAATTTCATAACGGTGAGTATTATTAGTGCGCTTGCGACCGCACGGAGCGAGTTATCGTTGTTGGCAAAGTGAAACACCTGCATCCTCGTGTGATATATATATAATATCTAGATACACCTACGTGCATACAAAGATTTGCCAATTATTATTGAATATTTAATGCACCCAATAATATTGAGGGTAATAAGATTTATCGGGATTAAAAATTATATCGTTCAACACGTTGTTTAATTTTCAACGAAAAAATAAAAAAAAAAAAAAAAAAAATTATTTTCAACCCCTAGGTGGAAAATTTTACCTTTTTTCTAATTATTATCTTCACCGATTAAATAATTAATATAATTATAGTGCAAGAATTTTATATAAATTTGACTTCTTTCTTAGTTTCGTTCAGTTTCATCCCTATCGTTTTTTTTTTTTTTTTTTTTCTTTTTTTTTTTATATATTTATGCGGTATGATTACGATATCCGCGGGACTCTTGGATATCGGGCTTTGTGCAATCATTGAAATAATAATGAGGAAAATAATTATAATAACAGAAGTGCGCGATCTTCACTTTTACTCTTGTCATTTTCAAACTTTCTCTGACGTATTTTAATTCGTCTGTAACTGCTACCCCTGTTTTTTTCGGGGTGATGTTCGGTAGCTTGGAAATACAATTTCCTTGAATAAAACAGGGGGGAAATAGGGGCAGGGACAGGGACAGGGAAAGGGAGGGATAAGGAAGCGAAAATCCGGGTTCGGGTTCACTTAGATATATAGGAAATCGGATTTACCGTTCAATTCTTATGGCGATTGCAAACTTTCAGATAAGTTTGAATTCAGTACCTACATAGTCGGCCTCGAGCGTCCAGGCGCTCGCTACTCGATACGTTTCCAATTGCCCGCGATACAGTCGACGATATAAGAAAACGAAAGGAAGAAGAAAAAGAAAAAAAAAAAAAAAAAAAAAAAAAAAACTAGAAGAAGAAGAAGGGAAAAAATAAAGGGAAAACTTTAGCCGATTCAACGGAACGGAGGTGAAGCTTCAATACTAACAATACTGCATTCAGTCAAAAAGTCATAACTCGCGAATGCACCGTCGGTGTTATTGACATTCCGTATTATATACGGAAAATCGTTCAACGAATGGATTTAGTTTTCTTCTCTTCTTCTTTTCCTTTCTTTTCTTTTTTTTTTCTTTCTTTTCTTTTTTTTTCCTCTTCAAATTATATGAATTCAGGAATTGAAGAATGCGATTTAATCGTCTTGAAATTTAAGTTCGTCGGATTCTTGAACGGTGTTGGACTTTTGTTCTGGCTGTTCGTCGTCGGATTAACGCGTATTTCGACTCGATTTAATTCCTCTGCGATAGATAGATAGGTGTGGGATCTACTATACGTGTGGGAAAAGTCAGAGTGTATAAAGGAAAAAGTAAAAAGAAAGAAATAAAAGTTATTTTCAAGCCCTTTTTTAAATTCCAACCCTCGCCTAACGTAATCTCCATAGCTTTCACAAACGCCCAAAGAATTCAGACAGCGTTCGTTCGCTCTAGGCCTCATACCTCGGCATCACCTTTCTGTCCTAAATCGAAACTCCGAATCTCGAATAATAAGTATCCGATCTGTCTCTCTTATTCTCTTTCCCCATTTACTATACCACATTTTCTTTCTTTGTTTTTCGCCCGGAAAAGACTTTAGCATATAAAGACCTCTTCGTCTAGAATACGAAAAAAGCAAATAAAAAAAAAAAAAAAAACATTTCCAGAAGTGCGAGAATTCAATTTCTTCACATATATCTGTTTTTTTTTTTTTTTTTTTTTTTTCTCAATCTACGTATTCACGTATAATACCTTACCTATACTAATAGTACACGCATATATTATATGACTGGTTTTCGCGAAAAAGTGTTGATAACAAACAGAAAAAAAAAAACAAAACCAACAAACAAAACGCAGGAAACAATAAGTGGATAACGTGTGATTTTTTTCGTGTCTGTAATTTTTTTTTTTTTTTTTTTTTTTTTCTGTTTTGGTTTTACAATTTTCTACTGTGAAATCAGGCAAAAGTCAGACGTACGTGTACTTTGGCGGAAATCAGTGACGAAAAAAAAAAAAAAAAAAAAAAAAAAAACGTAACGAAAAGGAACAAAAGAGAAAAGGAGAGAAAAAAAAAAGAAAAGAAATAAGATATAGCCGCGGTGGGGTAGATCGTGAGGGGACCACGATGTCCCCCATTATCGGGGAGACTCTAAGGGTCTGGCTTCTATCGGCGTTGGTAGTCCACGTCGCGGTCGCCGGAAATCCGGACGCGAAACGTCTATACGACGATCTTCTATCGAACTACAATAAACTGGTACGACCGGTCGTCAACACCTCAGACGTTCTTCGGGTATGCATCAAGTTGAAGCTCTCGCAGTTGATCGACGTGGTAAGTAACGATTCGAAAAAAAAAAAAAAAAAAAAAAAAAAAAAAAAAAAAAAAAATCATGTACCTTCTCAATTATTATTTTTTTTTTTCTTTTATCAAATTTTTGTTCCCTCTTTTTTTTTTTTTTTGTCTTCTTCTGAGGCAGGAGGAAAATTGTTGTGTTACAAACTGAGGAACGAGGCAAGGCGAGGCGAGGTGAGGGTGTGGTGCTTCGAAAGCGGCGATTGAGCTTTCGCGTGATTGATAATCAAGGCTTCTGCAGGGGTCGGCAAAAATTTTTTTATATTATTATTATTTTTTTTTTTTTTTTTTTTCATTTTTCCGTTTGATTCATGAAACGCGGTGAATCGGCGCCTCCTCCACCTTACATCCCCCCCCCCCCTCCCTACGGCGATATTTTCATCGCTTTTCTAATTACTTAACACCCTCGAAATATATATAAATATAGTATATACGGTGTTTCATTAGGGGCGCTCGATTTCTTTTGCGTTATAATTTGTGTTCAGTTTTTTCTTTTCTTTTTTTTTTTTTTTGGTCGTTTTTTGTGCTTTTTTTCTTTTTGGTCGAATACTGGTCAAACCGTCACTTGTTTGGGAGTGTAAATTTTATTTAAGCTATAATTTTTTTAGTCGAAATTTTCCAAATTGAGTTTCTATTTTAATTAACGAAAAACACCATATCTCTCATAATATAATATATAAACTGTATAATTATCCCTGTCCCTTGTATATTACGACTTTTTATATTAAGGGATGTTATAATCACGTGAAACTGTGTTGTCGTTGGTTTTTTTTTTCTCTTTTTTTTTTTTTTCTTCTTTACAAAAAAGAAGAAAAAAAAAAAAAAAAAAGAAAGAGAACAGAATCGAGAAAAAATTTGTCTGTACAATTCTTGCTAACTAATTTTGGTAAAAGCTTGGCGGGTGTACATAAGGTGGTAATGAAAGTCTACCTCGCGTAACGTATAACAACGTGTAATATAAACCGCGCGGTATATATATAGGTACCGTAGCGACAAGGATCACGAGACACAACACATTTACCGAAAGAGAGAAGAAAAAGATGAAAAAAAAAAAAAAACAAACAAAACAAAAAAAGCTAAAAGAAAAATGTAACTGTCACTTTGATGCGGCGTTGAAAATTTTACGGGTACCTACCCACGTTTTATTTTATTCTTCATTTTTGCTGGTTCCTCTTTTTTTTTTTTTTTTTTTTCTTTCTTTCTTTTTTTTTCTCGTGTTGAGGAGAAGAGAGATGGAAAGAGAGAGAGAGAGAGAGAGAGAGAAAAAAAAGAAAAGCAAAAAAAAAATTTTACGACAGATTTGTAGCTTGGTTAGACGTTGGTTGATGGTTGTAGATGATATGCCCTGCAGGACTGGAGGGTGGAAAGGGGATGTGAAAAAAATGGGTATGGTATTACAACCGAGCTTCCACTTTAGTAGTAAACATTTGTTTTTTAGACACCGTCATTTCATTTGTGCTAAGCGTTGTGAAATGTTACGGTTGAACATTGCTCGGCAGGCATGTCTGGGTAACGTATAGCATATACGAGCACATATGGTATATATATATCATATTATGTACATACGTTTACTTTGAATGGGGTTTAAATTGGCAAAAAGTACCTAGGGGGGTGAGGCTTTTCTATTTTCGTCCGAAATTTTCAACACGCATTCATAATATGATAATCATCAAATTATTTAGAATTTATTAAAATTATACGATTGTTTAAAAAATCGATATAGATCGACTAGTAGGCGAAAGATATAGGTTTTTTTTTTTTTTTTTTTTTTTTTTTTGTTCAGGTCATCAAAATTCAAGAGTCATACATGAAACTTTGAAAGCCTTATATTTCCTTGTATGGATAGATCGATTGTAAAAACGAAAATAGCAAAAGAAAATCAAAAATAAATAAAAGAATCGAAAAATCTAAAAAGAAATAAAGAAGGGAAGAGAAAAAACGAAAAAAAAAAAAAAAAAAAAAAAAAAAAAAAACTACCCTTGTTTGCTGAGCCCTTGGATAAAAAAGTTGCAAAAAGAACGCGCGTCGTACGACCGTTGAGAATTCTTCGGTGCAGAAGAAAGATCCGTTGAGGAGTGAAGTGGAGGGTTATAACGGTGAGAGGAATGCGATGAGGGTGGAAGTGGGAGTGAATTAATGTTTCGGTAGGTATACTGTTTTATGTCTTTTACGCGTTTCATGTAGGCACCCCATTCTATGCGTGACGCTTTAAGAAGGATGCGAGCTACCTTATATATATATGTATAGTATATATTCTGAAAACACACCCGTCCCATATAATCCTACCCCCTAAACCGTATTTTTTGAAACCTTGTATCTAGATCGAAGATAAAATTATCTTCGACGAAATATCAGGGTAACCCTTTACCCTAAGGTCGTCTGCAATCTTGATTCCATTTCAACCCCCATAGATTTCGATGCCTTTTATAATCAATAGATACAATATATATATATATATATATACATATATATTTATAAATAAATGGACGTATTATTATCGAAAGAAAAAGTACGATATTTTCAATAATCTAATCAATCAATATTTTTGTTAATTATATTAAACGAGAATTATTGATATATAGTTGTGATGTGATAATGTGAAATTGATAAATGTTCTTTTCTGTTATCTATAAAATTGTTTCCATTTTTTTTTTTTTTTTTTTTAGTGACATATACGATTGTTGTTATTTTATACGTGCATTCAATGTGGTGATTCATGCAGCAAACGTATATATCACATATAGTTTGAAATTTTTTACACGTTAAAGCAGCGGAAAACCCAGTATAATACATTTTTTATACATGTAACATACACGAATATCTGTTGTATAGGTACTTTTACTCGTTCAACGAAGTAGAAATATCCCGCTGTGGTCAGACAGCGTATAGTTTTCCTCTAGTGAATAGAGCAGCGAAGCGGACGGTCGTGTATTTTCACTTTTTACATTTTCATGTAAAGTCTGACTCCGAAATACTCGTTTTATATCGTTTCAAACCGCAATTTAATCGTTTGCAATACGTGTTCTGTTATAAAATTAAAAGAATTTTTTTTAAATACGTCAGAGTACCTATATAGAAAATTGAAACAGCAAACACCAAACGCATATTGGGGTTTGAA
Source organism: Tenthredo mesomela (assembly GCA_943736025.1). Taxonomy (NCBI): domain Eukaryota; kingdom Metazoa; phylum Arthropoda; class Insecta; order Hymenoptera; family Tenthredinidae; genus Tenthredo; species Tenthredo mesomela. The sequence goes on along the minus strand of OX031019.1, from coordinate 23,930,430 downwards.
AATTCACAGGGAATCCGATATTTCTCTTAAATTTATTAATTTTTTACTCGAAAATAATTCATCAGAATAACTGCGAATGAATACATTTTCTTTTTTTTTTTTTTTCAAAATAATGACAAAAATTTGCATACGATCGTGCAGTAATGAATTCAAGCATACTTTAAGTTAGATGAAATAAAATAAAATAAAAATGTGTATAAAAATCTAAGAGAATGACAAGAAAAACATAAAGAAGGAAAAGTAAATAGTATCTATCCCTGATATGAGGGAACTCTGCCCTCGGGATCGGGAAGAGGACGTGCTACACATTGATCGACCATCTCGAATAGTCGGAGATCGAAAAGTGCCCGAAGGATAAAGGCATTGACGGTGAAATCTATGGCCTCACCGCACTATTGCAAAGGGGGATGAGAGAAATCGAGGAAGAGAGTCTAAGAGAGAAGAGAATAAGAAGAGTGGTTGGTCCAGTGAAGCCCACTCGTTTCTTCCCTTGTATACAAAACTCCCTCTAGCTTTGTTCAGGCTAGGGGTAGCGCAGGCCGTCATGCGGCATTCAGCCAGCGTTAAAGATAGGATGCTCGATTAATGCTTTGCCATTGATCGATGCGTGGTATACCTGGAGAAGAAAAATATCATAACGACGTCGGACCTCGGACTTCGGACAGAATTTTATTTTTGTTTTTATATGATTGACATAGTGCCGGGGGTTTTAGTTTCCGCAATTATACTGGTGGTGTATAAAAATATGGTGAATAATTTAATAAGATACGATCTTCTGCAGACGATTGCTGCACTTTAGGCAAAACGGATTCACCGAGGCAGGAAATAACCCCGTAGGTGTTGCGGAGCATTGATCGCCGGGGATTCTGGGGGGGGGGGGGGGGGGGTTGGAATAAAATTACTGGATTTCAATCTAAAACGTGCGCTGCACCAAGCCGGTTAAATTTATACACGTTACACTCTCCGGTATGGTGAATTTCTATTTTGACCATTAAACGTTTTGTCATATATGTGTAATGTGTATAATATATGTCCTGGATGCACCGGGTGACATTTGATCATCCTGAAAATATCCTCAGTTTCAAACATCAAGAATAATTAATAAAATATCAATTAACTAAATATTTCTTCTACTCTTATCGAGGACGGGGGCTTAAATTGGCTGCAGGCTAATTCTGATTAATTACAACGATTAGGAGACCAGATTTCTTGTCCTCCTACTGCATGTACCGGTACGTGCGGGAATTCATATCCAGATTTTGGTAACCGAAACAACTAACTCAACTCTAGGTTTATATATGTATATTCTATATACTATATACGTATGTATATATACTATTCTATGTATATGCCGATAATATTTGAATACAGAACTCTGGCAACAGTCCTGGAGGCGAACCACCTTGCCTTATATCCACCTACCTACGGGTTTACAAATCTACAATATTATGCAAAACAGTACTGATTGTTCTGTGCCTCTACGCAGCTGTGTATTGCAGCCAGGTGGGATCGCGGGATTATAGTTGGCCTACGTTTTGCCCATGACAAACTAGCTTAGAAATACGTATTACATACATATATACAATATGTATAGGTAATTCTGTTCTAAAATTCATTGCAACGGGGCCGGTTCGAAGTTCCAAATTTTCAAAGCTCCGAACGGCCAAATTTCCGAATTTTAATGCAACGAACTCACAGGGTTCAGGAAGGGTATTTCACCGAAAGTCTATGTAACCGATTAAAAAAATTTAAGAGCACATTCGACCATTCGGAATTTTAATTTTCTAAACTTTAGTCTTTCTGAAAATTCGAAATCGTTTAGAATAAATTCGAAAATTTGACCGTTCGGAGCTTTGAAATTTCGAAATTCTGAACCGCCCGATGAAACTAGGGGGTGAGTTTTGTTGAAGTTGATAAAACGCCGAGTAGAATATGATCAGAGTACCTACTTGGTACCGAAGAAATTTTACTGAGAAAACATCCCTTAGCTGATAATATGGGGCTAGCCTAATCTTGAAACAGCCGTTAGGATAGTAGTAGGTCGTAAAGGGTGCGTAGTACAGCATGACCGAAACATTATCTCTGAACTCTCGGAATTGCTTCGTGAAACTGAAAGTGTTTGGACAATCTTCCATAGCTGGTTTAAGGGTCGAGCCAATATTCTCATGCTCGACATATTTTTGTCGTAAAATTTCATCAATAGAGTAGATTAATACTTATTTTGGTTTTTGTTTTTTCTTTTCTTTTCTTCTTTTTTTACTTTTTTTTTATACTTTCAGTTACGATTTTGATGAACTTTTAGTCTCGGCGACGTGCCGACGACATCATATTACGGAAATTTATTCCTGTGGGTGAGTTTTAAACTGATTAAAGTTAGGTTTTCAAACAAAGTTTTGAATCCTACCCCGTTACCACGTGGCCCGCCGTTTTATTCCAATGAAAAAAAAAAATTAAATTTTTTCTTTTTTTCGTTTTTTTTTTTTTTTTATTATAACAGACAGAATTTTAAAGCCGGAACTTAAACCGACCTCCATTGGATTATAATAATATTTGAACATCTGCAGTCAGCTGGAATTTTTTTTTTTTTTTTTTTTTTTCATTTTATTTTTTTTCTCTTCAACTTTTCAACTGGTTTAAACAGATATCGCAAACAATTAAACAGAAATATTATATTTTAAAGGTGCGTGAAGGGTTTTTCGTTAATAAATATATCCTCGATTTTTTTCATCCCCGTATAAATATATATCTACTCGACGGTGATTACACGCACACATATTATAATATATTATATCACACTGATGGCACGTACAAGATTCGCGTTTTAACATAAAATAATTTAATATCCTGAGCAGGCAGCTCGAGGGATGCCAAACCTGAAACCATTCTACGCCTCACGTATTTCCTCTGCGCTATTCTATACCGTGCTGACGTCACATCCGGCAGTAGGTTATTTCTAGTTGTATATATTGTGTTATCCTAAGGGTACATATAGAAACTGGGTCTGATGTACATAATAACACCTTGAAAAGACTGAATTTTTTCATTCCATGCTATTCAGCTAACATGACAAATTCGGCTAAATTTATGGGGTAGAAAAAAAATTTTCCACAAGTAATTATCTTCGTCAGATGCAGTGTCGAAAAACATGTCGAAGGATTAACCGGGTCTCGTGTGATACTTAGGTGAACCTATATATACCAAAGGTGAAACTGACCCAAGCTTTCTATTATGATTCACGCGGTTTACCTCCGATGGTAGACCGCTGAACAACGACCCTTCGTAACTAAATTATCCCCAAAATGCTTTACCTCGCCCAAAATAGTTCCCCCTTCCCCCCGCCCCCCATTGGAATGTCCATGTCAGAAGACAAAAGCCATCTGTTTTATAGAGGGTCAGTGTATAATGATCAAAACGCTGCTCTCTCTGCCCGGGGTGGGTTAAGTGTTTTTAATATTTCGCGTTATGCCGTTTTGGGCCGAGGTTTGCAAAAGCCTGACTTTTCGGTACACATATCGCACGCCCAGAACAACACTGTAACATCTCAAAAAAATGCATTTTTAGGGGATTGCATTCAACTGAATGTAAATGCTATTAGATGAAGTCTCATGGCAATTTTGAAGAAACAAGATTTTTTTTAGATGTTACAGTGTGGTTCTAGGGGTACGATATGTAGGTACTTATGTTAAGTGACTTCATTAATTGGTAAATAAGTTCCGTGAAAATGCTGACATGTCCGCGTTTGAGCACTCGCCACATATAACGATCCGTTGTGAAAACATTGAAATTTTTGTCAAGATATCGATTCGAGAAGCTTATTGAACCTTCGCATCAAGGTCGAGTGTAGCTATCTCGGATGAGAACGATGAGATGAAAAGCACCTCGAAAGTGGAACTCGTAAGTGTTTTTTGGAGGGATAAAATTGCGATATTAATAGCGGGTAAAATAGGCAGAGATTGCCTTTCGACGGGCTGTTTTTTAGCCCCATTTTCTACCAAAAAGGGGTTAAACACTCACATCGTAATTCACCACCAACAGCATACACCTCTGGTTTATATTAAGTATAACAGACAGAGGCTGGTTCAAATGCTTTCGAAAGAAAAAAAAAAAAAAAAAAATGTACGAAGGTATAAGTACATATACCGACATTCATGCGATATAATTCCCACCCTTATTTTTACTGTATATTATGCACAATTACAGGGTTGTTATTGTTGGAAAATTACTACCGACGTCTGTAAATAAAAGTCGATTAAAATTGACTTTAATATTTATATACCGAGGGCATTTTTATTATAAGGAAATATACGTCCGTAACTTTGGTAACTAATTAACTTAAGGATATTTCTTTCTCCGAGACTATAACTTTTTCCTTCAATGGTGAGATAACCCGAAATTTTGAAAATAATTTCAAGAATTAGAGAAAAAGTGGAAAAAAAAACAAAAACAAGAATCGGATGATCGAAACTCTCGAACAGATCGCAAGTTATGAGCTTTCAGGGGTGAATCTGAAAGAGGCGTAACTCCGATTCTGCACATGAATTTAGCGATGATGGAATAATTCTCCGCTTCGAAATCGCATACCTATAATTCTATTTCTGGTGTAAGATGAGAAATTTTGCTGATTGTTGTATCTGTCAGATCTTATATAGCTAGGAGGGTGATAGGTGGTCGTATCGAGTTGACTGGCACGTTGAAATGGGGCAACTGACACCCGCATATCAAAACGAATATCGTAAAGCGAAGATGTGCCGTCATAACTTGAACTAAACAACGAGTAGCAGGTAGATATCAGAGATTTATGGGGAAGATATAATGGGCAAACGTAATTACAATCTCTGGGTGGCAGAACACTTCGTGTCCGAGATAAACGGGCCCGTCAGTTCCCCGGGTTGATGGGTGATTCCAGTCCCGTTTGCCTCAAACTACCAGCGAACCAACCAACCAACCAACCAACCAACGAACCAACCATCCTGCAACCCCCTCTAAACCAGACAGAGATGAATTTACCCAATGCTTATACTATTGGACGGTGATAAAATATTGGGCTAAAATATTTTTCCTGTTCAAGTTCGAAATCCGAACAACAATTTTTCCAGCTTTTAATTAACCGCGAGAACAATTTTCCATCATTTTTTTTTCACGCCCGTACCAATTAGCGGCGACAAGATATTATTAGGTCATATATATAATATAATATACAAATCAAGGTGCCGTAATATCACACGCCGTTTTTTTTTTACCTATATCTCACATTTTATATTTCCGAGTCTCGTACACTCAATTTTCTTACGTAAATTGACTACATAGCGCTATACGCAGACGTAACACTAAAATAACGTTCTTCCCACACGAGGAAGTATATATATATGTTCTTCTCCAAGGATTCCTTGTTCCTTTTTTCCAAAAAAGGTAAAACCCATTCTTTCCATTTAAAGAAACACGACAGTCCAGTTTGAACCTTTTTTTAAGAGGATCAGGATGCCTCATGTCTCTTCCGCTTTAGTATCTAAGTAAGCTTCGTGGTTGAGCATAAGTAATATATGAATTTATCATCAATTCCACGTTTCACAATTTTCCTTGACTGAATATCAACCCTGAATCATTTTCACCTGGTTAATACGAGCATTGATCAAAGTTAATTAGACGATTAAGTGATTACACAGTTTTATAAAAGCGTCAATTGAAAAGACTCCTGGCACAGCAGCACCTATACGCGAGGTGCTTTTCATCGTGGTCTCCCTTTTTTCCTTTTTTTGTTTATTTGTTCATTTTTTTTTTGTTCATTTTTCATTTTTTTTTTACATTTTCATTGTAGGTAGTTCAGTAGTGTAATTGAAATGCTAATTGCTGCCTTACTCGTGACGCAAAAGCACAAAGAGAACTGGGTGCCTTTTTTTAACTGACTATAAAGAGATGAGAAATTTCTATAGGATCCAGATGCGGGTGAGTATACGAAACTCCACTAGGTGCAACTTGGAAGTCAGATTGTCAGTCGCAGAATAATCACGTCTATTACAGATAATGCACTGCTGTTATGAAGCTATATGATATGCAAACTCAAACATCAAGAGCAATGAGAGAGAGAGCTGTGACATCATTACGTCAGGAATTGAATGGCTTATTAGTATTGTACCACCTGAGAATTATCAGCTTTGATAAAATTTTGAAAATTTCATTTCCAGAAATAGAAATCCTCATGGATTTCTTCATAAATTTCATTCACATATTCAATATGACAGCGTTTAGCACTCGCCTAGCTAAACTGGATATATAAAGTAGGAGTGAGAAGGGTTGAGGAAACTGAAATCGTGTGGTTGGTGTTCACGTGAGATGTAGGTAGCCGGGTAGGCAATATAAATGCCAAACTTACTCTATGAAATGGATCGTTCGGAACCAGGACAGCCGGCTTAAGCCGGTCGTTTATCACTTCGATCGACGAGTTTGGTTCATTGTTGCCTCTGGGAAGATAATTAATTATGTCATTCAGATTCCAACCCTGTTACCTTCATTAATTACATTATATAGCTAAAACCGGGACTGCTGCAGGGGGAGAAAAGATTTCGAAAGAAATTTCTACCATGAAAAGATTCGATTTCGATCAGAAAATTAGCACAAAAAAAAAAAAAAAACAAGAAAAAGAAAAAGCGGGATTCTTGACGATTGACTCTTCAGATATTTGACCATTTTCGAAAAGCTTATCTTTGATTTTAAAAGGATATGATAGCTTATGGAGAGATTGATATAACGTATTACACTGCATATTTAATATGCCATATGAAAAGAGAATCGGGGCAGATAGGCGGGTAGGTAGGTACAAGTTATGGAAGGATCGCTTCGAGGATCAGAATATTTCGATTAAATATAACAAGGGTAAAAATCCGAGACTTGCCTTTATATTTTCAATATTAGAAAGCGCGGATAGAAAACGATAGAAAATATGAGAATAAGAAGAAGAAAAAGAAGAAGAAGAAGGAGCAGAGGAGGAGAACCGCTTAGAGTGGTGCAGCCGGATTTTCTATCTCCCTCTCTCTCTCTCTCTCTCTCTCTCATTTATTAAGTTCCTACAGCAGAAACTATTGCAGAAAACTTGAGAGCAAGTTGGTGCTACAAATTGCTATTCCCACCAGGATAGGGTACTGCTAACTTTCTCATAGCGTCTTATTTCATTGCGTCGATATATATGTATAAATGTACGCATAATGTGTTACTTACTCGCTTTGAAAAATTGCAAAGCGAATCAAGAGAGCCGTTTTCAACTAAAACACTTGGAACTAGGTCGAAAGAAAAAGTTAAAGAGGCTGCGCTGCAGTTGGAAAATGGAAAAGATCAAAAATTCGAATCCTCTTTTCACGCTAGAGAGGGAAACGATTACCTTCTGCACACGATCACTTAACCCTCCTAACTAGATGGAATTTAATGAAAAGGTGCACACGCACGTGATTCCGCTGACTGAATGGATGAAAAAGGTCTCTTTGAAGTGAAGGCAGAAAGTGTGTTTCATTTCTTGGACAGAACCTCTCTCTCTCTCTCTCTCTCTCTCTCTCTCTCTCTATCTACACCGATGGGAAAACTCGTACGGCTCGTGATGATCGAGGAAGTATTTCACATCTACCCTTACTGTTTACTTTTGCCTCGGTGTTATTTCCTACGAGTCAAAGCGAGTCTCTCGATTTACTGTACAAACCGCACATATTTGTACCTCAGTCCCAACACTGTTTAAACTTTAAATATCAAAAGCAAGAGTTAAATTAATATTCATGGCACGGAGATTTTCGGGCTGGTGTGGCACCTACCAGCTCCTATACGCGTTGGAAAGTAATCGACGTACCCATGCCCTGGCATGGCCCTTCGTCGCGTCGTGTGGTCTGGGCTGTGGTCTGGTGTGGCTGTACTGCAGGGCAAAGGGTTACTCGTAATATTAGGGAATATAAAGCTGAACAACAAAGGCACCTGATTGCTGCCAGAGGCGAGAAACAATGCTGTGCAATGGGGATGGCAAACAATGAAACAACAAGCAGGCAGGCGCCGTGGCTGTGGTGAGAGAGTGCCAATCACTAGGAATATGAACATAACTACAGTCGAATGGCATGTATGCGCCCTATAATATGGTACACGGAAATATATCTAGGCATAATACACATGTATCTCCATTTTTGTTTTTTATCTTTTTCTTGCCAACTCATCTCCCTCGCGGATTACGACAAAAATATGTATGTAGGTATTACCTCGGAGTAGGGGCGCCCATGCCGGAGGCATTTGATTATTCTCGATCAGAATCCGGAAACTCGCTGTCAAAGCATCGCTCGATTCCTCACCCTTCATTTCATCTTTTGCGACATCTGCTCTCGCGTTTCATTGCCGGTTTTACGATTTTTCCTTATTCTAACCCTGCGAATCGTATAGACGAAGCCTTGATACTTTCTGGGGAGAATATATACATATACACCCACGTTTATTATATAATTTGTGCATCGAACGGTGCGGTACAGACTACAGCTTTGGTAAATGCAATACGATGCGCTTTTTCACATACACTCTTCGGAAAAATTAACGGGCCACCCTTGTTTTTCTAAAATATTGTCATTTTTAAAAGTTCTATAACTTCGAGAAAAATGAAGCTAGACGAATGTTCAAAAATGCATTTTCAAGCTCAAAATCTCATCTTCCAAATGCATTTTTGAAATCGAATCTACAGCTAACCGTATCAAAGTTACGCCACTTTGAAGCAACTCATGGCGAATCGGTAAACTGAAGTTCAACTTCCAACTGCTGTATGGGACGGTAGGATTTTTTTTTTTGGATTTTGGGAATAAGCATTTTGAAGATTACGATTTCCTTTTTAAATTTAGTTTTTAACTTTTGCTCTACGATTTTTCTGCGTCGAGTTATGCGGCATTGAACGAAAAAGCGTCCGAAAAAGTTTGACTCAATGTTACAGGTGAATGACTCATCGTAGGAGGATTGTTAAAAAACGATTTTGAAGCCCGAATCTTCCTCTTTCCAAATCACAACTGTAATATTGCATGTAATGTCTTTTTTGGGGTCGACCTCTACTCGAAGATGACCCTCTAAACCAATTAATGAAAATTACAAGTTTAACCTCACACAGCCAGCGTAATAATGGCGACATAGGTGGCCCCTGTTACGATTTCAAAGATGAAAGTGTCCTCTTCAAATTCCGTTTTTAAAATCTGCTCTATACGATCATTTTTCGCCGAGATATTCGATTTCAAACACAATCGAACGATGAACCAAGTTACCTCCGGCATTAGCGTCACCCAAGGTGTACCACGAGGAGGTTTTACGGTAGGATTTACACCTCGTGTATCATATAAGTATGCTTCGATATTTCCGCATCAAAGTTGTCTAAATTTTTTGAAATTCTGTCGACGTTTGTCGATAAAGTTAAAGTTTCGATGTTTAAGTTTAATCCTGGAAGCCAGTTTATAACAAGGCTTCCGCGTTAATTTTTTGTTCTTCTTTTTTTCTCTTTCATTTTTTATCTCATGTCCAACTACAGCCAGAAACTTTTCTTACTCTATGGCTCACGTTTCATCAGAAACGAGAAGTTCTCCCTAGAGGATTACCAAAGACCGTATTAAATAAGTTGCTCGATGGTTTTGGCTCTATTCACGCACGTAGTGTATATACATATATATATAGTATATACCTACAGACAGAAGTTTGCCCCCAGTTATCAACACCGATGTATAGTATCGTTTCCTCGGCAGCTGTCACGCGAACAATAATTCCAAGAGACAACCCTGGAATTATAAGCTCTTTTTTCACAACACACAAGCAACTAAGAAAGTCAATTAATTTATTCAATTTACTTTATATCACTCTTATATATATCCAAACAATTTTTTTTTTTTTTTTTTTCTCACATTTTATATCAGACCTGTGTTTGTCGACGATTCTTTTCACTCCGCACACCATGGCAAGAGCTTTTACCGTTCAGAGCACACCTGGGAGTATATGAGTTCTGACAACTTGAAACTTTTTCGAAAACCAGGGGTCGAGACGTGCTTCACTCACTCTCGTTTTCCATCACGAGAATTTTACTCCTCGCACTGTTTTACTCTGTATTTAAAATTACAACATTTATCATACAAGCACCGAAACCAATGATAATAATTAATCAGAGTGAAAAGAAAAATAAGAAACAGTAATGTTTTTTCGCGATTTTGGAAAATTCTTTCTACTTCAAAGTCATTCATACTCTGACATCTGTATACATATACCTATGTATACCGTATACATATGTCTATTGTTATAGTTGGATGGTGCGTCGCAAAGGTAGAAATAGGAGGCACTGTGGGTAGTCTCGAGTTATTTGTATGTTAATATATTTTGTGTTTGGCCTGGGGCCAACTAAATTGGCCCCGATTCGACTCAGTGGAGCAGTAGCAGTAGCTACCACGTACACAAAAGCACAATACAGTGGAAAAAGAGCTCCCTTGACACTTTTCTAACTATGCTGCAGTCCGGGCCAAATGTGGAATATCGCACGAGCGTGCAGCAGCACCGCTGTTATTTCATTTTATTTTATTTCAGTTACACTAGATGTCTGCTTCCAAAAATACTGGAATCTCCAGCTTATAAAAGATTCCCAATTTTTTTTTTTTTTTTTTTTTATCATATGTTTCTGTATAAGCTTCGAATTATGATTACAGTTAGGAAAAAAAAAGCCCTGCAGCGTCGTATAATATCATAATATCTATATATGGTCAGAAAAAAGCTTTGAACTGTTGTGTTTCGAAAACGGAATTTTCGTGAGGTGAATGATAACGCGATATCCGATTCGCTCTTCTTGCTTGTACGATCCATATCAAAAAGGATTCGTGATCGTTCAGATCAGTATTCTCATGACGTCAGCAACTATCTTATGGCGCCAGGCGAATAGTGGCTCCATAATTCAGGCATTGTGTTGTTAACATCAGGTCAGACTTGATCTGACTTATACGTAGCTATAATCCATATGAGAAGACGAGAAAAGGAGTAAAAAAATAAAAAATAAAAAATAAAAAATGAATATATATTTTGGCTCATTTTCGTTATTTAAATTTAAAATGAGTGAATCCGTCATTGATCGTATATATATGGAGTGAATTTTTTTTTTCACCTTGATAACTTTGCGACTTTGTGAAAGTACGCGCACCTTTAGTAACACAACTTCATCATCATCAAGATGATCCACCTCTGTTTCGTGTTACTAATCCTCAAAGAAATGAGACCGCGGGGGTTTTGTGCCGACGCCATTTTGAAAATCTGAATTTATTGCGCACGAGTTCCTCGCCTTACTCTTACTTAGCGAACTCCTTTATTTTTACCCCTACTGAATAATCCAGGAAATGTATTTATGGATGAGCTTTTTTCACCCTTATATTGTTCTTAGACTTCCTCGAGAGATACCAAGACGTTTAACATACATACAATATGCTGTATTTATAATAAATACTTTAAGCAATTTATACGCTGATTTATAGCTACAGTTATATTGATTATCAGTAATTGCACTAATTAGAGTCGTATAGGATTCTTTGAAAAGTTTGAAAATTACTGTTCAGCTTCAAAGCGCACAATCAGTAGGTATACCTCAAAGAGCCTCGCCGAAAAATGAATTTTGAAATTCAATGTAGACATTTTGCACGTACGAAATTTGAGCAAGTTCAGCATAGCGTGGAGCGATCAATAGCTAAATCAAATCATCTGAATTTCAAACATACATGCGGGAGTGCATAGCATGAGGGGAGAAAGTCTGAGGCTTTAGGAATCTGACAGGGGTAAGAAATTGGGGGACAAACTTTGCACGATTTGAGAGTGTGGTAAGGTGGTAGGTTACCTACGTGCTGAGTATGGGTGAAATTTGTTTTTAGAGATAATAGCACGCATGAGTTACTATATCTTCTCGTATAATGCAGATTCTCTGACATTTTTTAATTGCTAATCTCTCTTCGTGAGATAAAAAAAAAAAAAAAATTAGCTCGGAGCTTTTTCCTCTCCTTAATTCATGTAGGTACGCGAATAAATAATTTTCCAGCTTCTGGTATATAGGACCCTGAACCCCTGTTCTACTTTGTGATTAATAAACTTGATGGCTACACCCTTGTACTGGTTAGGGTTACAATTGTTAACGCAGAGTTTAAGTTCGTGTCGTCCGGTTGCTACAACCATTATATCAAGTTGGTTGGCTCAGGATTATGCGAACTTGCAGTGATAATAAACCGGAGTTGAATGTACCATGTTACCTACTCCTGCTCTGAAAGCCCGATGGCACATATAACTACGCCACTATAATACTATAGGTACTACCATCCCGTTACCAAATTAAATTACTTCACGTGAGTACCTGCGCTAGGTAGGTACTGTTCAAAGAAGCTGGATATCCGGAGGGCAAAGGACTAGGAGCTTTCCAAGGTTGAGACGATTAAATCACTACGTCCTGAACTGCATCTTCTGAGTATAGTTAATGCCTTAATCGCATTCCCCACGTCCCAGGCTGTGTTACTAAATCTCCAAAGACTGAAACAGGCTGTTCCCTCTCTTGATGATTAATGAAAAATTTCATTTTTCATTTTGTTCATCATTTTTGACAACATTCTGAGTCACATAATTATGTTTTCGCAAAAATGAACGATCACAGTACCACAGATAAATGATTCTAGAAATTCTACAAGTACTGGACCCTAAATCTTAGTTTCAACAAAGTGACGTTGAAATTTCTGGAGAATTTACTAGATGTTATGCATGGAGATGTTCACGGAGAGAATACAAATATCGCAAAAATGAACGATCACAGTACAGATAAATGATTCTAGAAATTCTACAAGTACTGGACCCTAAATCTTAGGTTCAACAAAGTGATGTTGAAATTTCTGGAGAATGTACTAGATGTTATGCATGGAGATGTTCACGGAGAGAATACAAATAACGAAACCGCACATATAGAAAAGGTTTTAAAATACTTGAAGGACGTGTAATAATGGAAGGTTTGACATTCCTCGAGCACCGCTGTCTCCGATATTCGGAATAAATCAAGCTTGAAACTTTTCCATCCATAAATAAACCAAGTTTCTGACTTTATATAGAGGCGGTTGTGTATTGTAATATAGATAGGTATATACACTGCACACAAACACATAATATATCAAACCTCAGCAAAGACCAGAAGCGCCGTTTCCTCTCACCAAGATAATATGCTGTCCATGACAAGTCCGCAGTCTGTTACAGACGTTGTATCTATCTGCTGTTGCCTTGTGGATGGTTTAGATGTATGTGACTTAGTCTTCGGCTAGCTGTTAGTCAATTTGTAACCAAGGGATGCTCAAATTGTCTCAGCAGAAATTTATCTCTTATCTAAATTTGGGGTGAGAATAATTCCCGATTGTCGAGATGATTTATCGAGCTGCTTATTAATCCAAATGAGATTTCTTCGGTTTGGAACTCGATTATACTCTCGATGTTGACACTATTGATTAACGGATTGAGAAATTTCCTATCGAACCTTTTCAGGCTTTGAAATCCTCCCCTAATTCTAATGTTAGAAAAATAGTTAGCCGTTTGAAAAGTGTTTGGATTAAATTATGCTTTCGTGAATCGTCGAGTGCGCCCTTTTTCTGTAAGCTATAAAATTGTACAATAGATATAACCACCGATAGACGCTGGTTGCTGTCGAAATTGCTTTCAACAAATCGACTTTCTTTATATCAAATTCGTAAAATTTTACGAAGAAAGTTTGAGGATTAAGGAATATATTAGCATATTGCCTGTTGCAGTCACAGTTCAACGTATTTTTAATCACCTGTATATTATACCTGTTGTAGATATTTAAATAAAAAAACTTTTCACATTAAGAAGTTATAAACATACATAGGAGGGTGGAAAGGGTAATTTATTTCATTGTTTTATCCCCATGATTATGAGTAAACATAACAAGCGGTGAAATTCGTGAACTCTGTTATGGGCAGGCGCGCGTGTCTCGGAAATTTACATGCCCCCGGAATTGAATCATGGTCGTTCGTAGCTTCCGGGTCCAAAATTGGGTCGAATGATTACACAATTCTCAGAGAGTTAAATCTCTTCGTAGAGTTAAATTACTTTGGGGGATAAGTTCCCCAGGATTTTACTTGACCTATCGACTGCAGATCCTTTATCCCTAAACATTTCAAGATAAGACAACAATTATACTGTCAAATCGGTTTTCCTATAGGTACCTACTACCATTTAGAATTCCCAGTTCTTGAATTAAACCCGGAATCCCATCTCCTGCAGATTCCCTTTTATCAATCCACGATCTTTCAACCCCGCCATCTTTTCTCCGTTAAATCTCGTTTACTCAAAGTTAATTAGACCCAAGATCCCACGGGATAGGTAGTACCTACTGGTATACCTATATACCAAACAATTTCTCATCCTGTAAGTTAACGCTAGAATAGAAACACCTTAATCTTTCAAAATTTTCGATTAATTTACCAACTCCCCTCAAAGGCGTCGGTCTTAATAAATTCGTAAGACATTTTCGAGTGTGATTTCATTATCTGCCCTTAAGGTATAGTTATTTTTTGAGTTATATTCATCTATATAACACAGCAAAAGAAAATGTAAGACTGTAGATCCAAGGCCATGGACCTGACATCATACCCCATTTACAACCCTGAAATATAGCCGAATCTCCGTACCACAACCACTTAAAGATGCTAATTTGTGCTAATCCTCGAATTGGTTGCCAGAATTCAAATCCCAACCAATTCTGGACGGATATCATAGATGGATATATTTCCATATCCCAGAGGAGCCATCACCTCACATTGTGGAACAACGCGTGAGGGAGAATAAGTGCTCGTGCACTATATGTTCCATTAAGTGAATAATTAACGAAATTTAAGGAATTTTCACATTTAAATGAAAGTGCGTTAATTTTCTCCTTCTTTTTTTTTTTTTTTTTCCTTTTGTTTTCCTTCGGTTAACCCAAAGCTCGAAATCTGAGGTAATATCGAGTGTATAAAGCAGCGGGAATAACCTTGCGATAAACTAGGAGGGTTGAGATTGGTTTGAGCCATGGAACGATAAAGAGCGACTTTTCTGCAATTTCGAGCTTCGAATGAAAGAGATAGGTTTCGAAGCGGCGAACGATTCCTCGCCTGCTTCCATACCTACTATCTACCACCTTTACCCCCACAAGAGAGCCTGCGGTTGTATGATTGCGAGCGAAATGTCCCGGGTCTTGGAATACCATACCGCGTTTGGAATAGGAGCTACTAAGGGAGAGAATAAAAATGTGAGTGAGGGAATTTAACGACCGAGGTAAAGCCCTGGCGATGATAGATCCTTTCGTGTCCCTAAGGTGTGCGGGATTAATTGTTACCAACAAAGAAAGGCCATCAATTACTAGAAAGGAGAAAAAAAAAAAAAAAAAAAAATTACCTAATGCTCTGCCAGACGAGGATATAATCGCAGGATACACAAAGCTTTTCAAAATTCTTAAATATCGTCACCTAACAGGGTTGGGCTTTGAAGCTCATCGCTTTTTCTCATCTTCTCATCTTTTTTTTCCTCCTATTTTATCTTTCTTCCAAAATTTTTTGACCCATAGAAGATAGAAACTCCATTTTTGTTAATTTAGAAAAAAGTTAATCACTGTGCATTGAATTGAGTTGGCCAGTATCCGCTTTATTTTACGATGCATTGATGGCTGCGAGAGGAAAAGAGGAATTGATAAAAGATCAGAAAGTTCGCGACGAACGTAGCTTCCGTTATTTGGGTCTTTGACGAAGGAGGCGGTAAGATGAAGTTAATGAAATTGAAGCCGAGGCGTTTTATTAAAAGTTGAAAATAACGTGATTTTTTCAGGCAGCTCTTTGTTACTTTGGAAAAAGGATTTGTACAAAAATAAGGTGGGTATAGGTTGCGTACAAGGTTTCGAGGGAAAGGAGAGTCGGGTAGGCTGATGCAATTAAGCCGGTAAGCTACAAGGAAAACTTCACTTTTCCTCAGACTTTTTACTGGATTTACTTCGTTATTACAAAAATTAACTTTTTTTATCTTTTGAGCTTGCCCTGTCCAACTTGGACACGAATAAGCCTCCAGGGCTTCGACCAATTTCCAAAGAATTATTACCTCAAATTAACGAACGATATATTAGAAAAGCTCGAATAATCCTAAAAACTACTAAAACTGAAACATGAAATTTCCCTTTCAATTTCTTTTTCTTTTTCTTATTTCTCATTTCTCATTTCTCATTTTTTAATCGACCTGAAAAAAAAATTCGCGCACTCGATCACACAGGTCAGAATGATTGATTGGCTTCTACACAGAATGCGCCATCCTTCATTCAAGATCAAGGTGTCAGTGGCTTATTGAGTTGCCAGGATATTATTTGACTTGAAGAAAATTAAAGAATTTTTTTTATTCGTTTCGTAGTTTTCGGTTTTCAGTGATTTTTTTTTTTTCTTTCTTTTTCCCAACATTATACCACCTATTTTTTTCAGCATTAGCTGCTGAGTAAGAGGGAAAGATTAATTGCTCGGCGCTACTTTTCCGTTGGAAAAGTCAGAGAATTAAATGACTAGTTTCTTTAAAAAAAACATTACTGTTCAGTTTCTTTCCTTTTTCCAGCCTGCTCTCTCTCTCTCTTTCTTTTGACCATGGCTTGGCTGCACTGGTCTCGTTTGACTAATGACTCTCCAATTTGCATGCGAAATTAAAATCGTAATTTAAATTAAACGGAGGAATAATTTATAACGCATTAACCAGACGGACCTGTGTATTTCCAGTTCCATTTTTTTTTTTTTTTTTTGCTGAGGGAGAAAAATAAAAATTTCTAGAGAAAAAAAAAGCTGCCGATTCAAAGCCTGCGGTTTAGTCGAAATTATTATTACTATATTCCTATCATTATCGAGGTAAAGGTAATTAGCAACTCTAACGATGTCGCACAATGTCGCTGAATCATATGTCATATAGTCTACCATTTCCAGATGTGTCAGAAGGTGTATAAAGGGGTTGTGGAAATGGCAAAGAGACTAGTAAAACGTAGCTGACATTAATTCTGCAAAGCCCACTATATCGCGCGAAACTTGAAAGGAAACGCCTACGGCGGTCTGGGTCAAAATATTCCAACGATTTACATTAGAGTTAGAAATGGCAGTCTGAAGACATACAGCATCCCATCAGGAGGGACTTTCACAATGAATGAAAGTAAAAAAGAAGAAAAGAGAATGAAAAATTAAAAAAAAAAAACTTAACACAGAGATCAGCTTGCTGGCTCTAGTTCCAGAAATCATATTTCCACTACTATATGATAGCTTAACGTATGAATTCACTCTTTATAAATTTTCAAACTCTATGTGGGTAATACTTTTTAAAAAGACCCACGATAATTTCACCAGCACGGTCATTGCACCTCGTTCAATCGATTCAGCCTCATTATTATCCAACTTATCGACCCTCTGTCGCCAGAGTTTGAATCGGTAAATGAAAGCTCTGAAAGGGTTCCAAAGTGTTGAAAAAAAAAAAAAATTATTCTAATTTGATCCCGCAGGGTAGCGAACGAAATTTAAGAAGGTACCTATAAGAAAATTTCATAAAACGTAAAGAACTTGGAAAACTGTTACCAGTGCCAAATAATATCAACAGCTGCTGAAAATTACACAGAAATTACCTACAAACCCCGCGTTATAATACAGTTCTGCAGAATCTTTTACGACCTAGTACCTACTCGAGATTTTTAACCAGCAGCTAGCTTGCTGCACCCTCGACCTAGTCACGAGAATCGTCTACAAAGCTCATACTTGGATACTCAGGAACATTATGAACGCGATATACTTTGAATAATAACAGATATTGCATTACTTGTCGTTATTTATTGCGACTTGAGTCTTATTCAGAAATAAATTACATTTCAGTACCTAGCCGTTAATTTTTCTCCACAGTTTTCATCCCTTAGAATTATAATTCATTAAGTTTTTCTGTTTTTCTATTCGTTTCTTTAATTTTTTTTTAACTTTTGTTTTCTATTTATCTTTGAAGATAAAATAGATCAGATTAATTCGGTTCTTGGAAATTCAAACGTTCGCTTTTTCATATCCAAAGAACTGAATCGAGGAAAGCTCACACTCCCTTAACTCATTAGACATGTTTTATTCTCCCGCTTCTCCATTCCTCAAAAGCTGGTCCTTTATCAAGGGGTTCTGCAGCTAATTCCGCATTTCGTAAAATCATATTTCTCGCAGAGTTTTTGGCTCACTAAGACCGAAGTAATACCTACGTCGGAATATTTCCAAGTATAATCTTCAATAATAATGGGAAAAAATTTGCATTTTCCTTAATTTCCACAATAATGGTTCGCGCACGTAAAGCCCTTGTTATCTCCTGGGTAAATAAGTTCAAGTAAAACTTTTCTTCACGCCTACCTAGAAGATCCCTTATTATTTATCTATAGTTTATCTTTTTTTTTTTTTTTTTTTTATTATACCCATAAGAATCTGTAGGTACATTTTATAACCGTTTAAAGTCCCGATCATAATACGAGTGTTTAAATAATTAAAAACAAATACAAAACGAGATTTTAAAAATCGATATTTCTGCGGTCTTTTATAAATCCGGAGAATTTCTATATATTATACGGAAATTTGATAGAAAATTCCACTTATTGTTAGCTCAAACGTTTCGCCATTGAATTCCAGACCGAGAATTTCGCCCGCTTTTAGAAAGGTTCATTTGAATCTTCGGCGAAAGAGAGCGAACCAAATAGCTGAGGGAAAAGCGCGAGGTGCTATGCTGCCTGTTTTAATTAAATGCCATTGTAGTAGGTACGTATACGCAAGTTCTATTTCTACCGGGACACATAATTCCGTCCTTTTATCATCCCGAATTTAACAGAAGTTTAGCCAGAAATTTAACCCACGAACCCGTTATACACATTTATTAGAAACGTTATCGTAGCATACTGACAAGTAACGGCTTTGAGAAAGGGTGAATAAATCGAACAAAACC
Organism: Tenthredo mesomela; assembly: GCA_943736025.1. NCBI lineage: Eukaryota > Metazoa > Arthropoda > Insecta > Hymenoptera > Tenthredinidae > Tenthredo > Tenthredo mesomela. The sequence continues at coordinate 23,911,437 of OX031019.1, read as the reverse complement.
GATCTCTTTGACTAAGAAATCCCAGAGTCAGCTAGCTAGAGTCAAAAATAATTTATATCCCAGGGGATTCACACATCTGATATTATATCCTCGAAATTTTGAAGTCGTGATCTTGTCAATATCACACCTAAGCTCATTGTCAAAGCTTTTGGATTACACTCAGAAAAATAACAACCAAAATTTGGTTATTATATGCACAATCACATTTTTTGTTCAGTCAATCAAATTTTTTGTTCAGTCAACCAAAAATTTCGTTGGGATAATCAAAATTTTGTTGAGAAAACCAAATTTTGTTGGGACAACCAAAATTTTGGCTATTCCAACAAAATTTTTGGTTGACTGAACAAAAAATGTGATTGTGCATATAATAACCCAAATTTTGGTTGTGTCAACAAGACTTTTTTCTGAGTGTAGGGATGTAAGTAGGTCAATATACGTATAGAAGTAAGAAGAACGTTGAACCGTCTATAAGAAATAGTATACGAAGTTTAAATTTCGAGAAATATTTCCTGCGCTTAGTTAAAGCTAGAAATTTGAGGTAATGTCATCAGGGATGGATTTTAATGAGAGTAAAAAGATCGTTGGCAGGAGTTCCGAGGCCGACTATAAGATTCATTATCATTTCCGCTCGGGGCGTTTTATCTGGGGGGGTAGGGGGTCGTTCGTTCTCGGCGTAGCTGTAGATGGGCACCTGTACCAACTACCCCCAGCTTCACAGTCTCACAGCATCCAAGTCCCAGGAGCATGGCTACCCACCTAGGTTCTGCCTCGACGTTAATCCAATCTCAACATTCTAATTGCTGTCGAATTTAATTACTCACATTTTATCAATGTCTAGGGATGAATTTCTCCGCCGTTACTAACCCTCGACGTTTAGTTATATCAGAGTGTTTATTCGATCTAAGAACTCTACAAATTTTCGTTTATGATCCCCCTCCCCCCCCTCCAGGTTATTTCAAAGCTTTCTTCTCCGTCAAAACTGAACCTTATATAGGTATAGATACTGTTTTGACGAAAATGTGACGAATAATTTATGCGGGGAAAATTGAAGTGTTAATTATTTGTTGATTGGAGGGGTTTCGAAGAAGAGGCTCTTATTCCTATATACGACTAATGACACGATTATCTGTTTCATTTATGAATTAGATATTCAGATAGTTATAGCTACGCCTAAAATACGATCAAGACGTTATAGATGTTAAGATTGCGGAAAGTGATCGTAAAATGTGTTTACAACCAGCCGCAAAACGTCGTTATGTATAATTATGCGATAATGGGAAAGCTATATGACTTAAAAGCTCGGTAGAGTCTCTCGCGTAAAACGTGACACGATATACATCTCAAGAAACCATTAAGTGACTGAAAACTGTTATTAACAATCTAGATGTAGTAGTAGTACTTCGACGACGCCATTTTCGGATGTAATTTAATTTTCTTATTCAACGTCAAACGCCCCGCGGGTTTTCCAAGCTCGTCGATATACCCGCGATGCCGAGTCGTTAACGAATATCAAATCACGTAGCAAACGAAGAAAGAAATAAAGTAATGAGGAAAGAAGAATTTTTATCACCGATCCAAAACTCGTTAGGTTTTCATGAAAGTCATAAGCGATCATATGCAGCCGTAATATTCGGAGACGAAAATCCGCCGATTGTCATCCCGATTTTCAATGCAGAAAAGTTGAGATTTTTAAAGCGCGATTTTAGCTCGACGAAAACGTAAAATTAGACCATCAATCTCGTCCGATTTTGGAATCTAGGCATCTACACTCAGAAAAAGGTCTTGTTGACACAACCAAAATTTCGTTATTATATGGACAATCAAATTTTTTGTTCAGTTGACCAAAAATTTCGTTGGGATAACCAAAATTTTGTTGGGAAAACCAAATTTTGTTGGGACAACTAAAATTTTGGCTATTCCAACAAAATTTTTGGTTGACTGAACGAAAAAATGTGATTGTCCATATAATAACCAAAATTTTGGTTGTGGTAACAAGACCTTTTTCTGAATGTATGAAAGATTTGCAGTGAAAATGCAGTGCAACGAATACGGACCATCGCTCATTGATCAAACACAATCTCGTTCTATCCCCCACTTCTCAATTTAGCTCAACCACCCAGCAACCGGTCGTGCCAATGTACCTTCAAGTGGGTTATCGCGATAATTGCATGCCGCTACGGCCCCCTCCCTTCACTCCACTTCCTCCCTCTTTACCAGAGACACTCTGATTGTGATTAATTATTAGCTGCCACGTGGTCTTAGTCGAGTGTGCTAAGCAGGCCAAGAGCCAACCGAATAACAGCCCTTATGTGTTATTTCAAAAAGCTCATCGATTCCATTGGTGATCGTGATGTATACTAGGAGTTAAAGATCGTTTGGAAAATCACTCACAATCAGAAATATATAAAAAGTTACGAGAATGAAAGTAAGAAGAAGCGTATTTCAATCTATAGATCATTCTCACCATTTCGAAGACTCGCAGCAAGAGAAATACTCTTCGATCGCTTTATGAGAGATTGGGATGTACGCTTGTCGTGAACTGCTATACATACATGAAAGTAATTGTTGTACAAAATTTGGAAGAAGAATGGTGATTCCTCTAGTACCCTTTTGATTTTATCATTCAAATTATGAATCATCTAATCAGGCAATGTTTCGAGCACTGTGGTATAGCTCCAGCGTTATAATGCTACTGAAAGACGTGAGGTTTGGTGATTTTCCAAGGAATTTCTCGGTTGAACTTTAACGAGATGTTGGCTAAACGAGAAGTGTTGCCCTGGAGGGCTCTCGGGGCAATCGTGTTGTCGATTGACAATTTCTACACTCTACATCTTGTGAGGTACCTACTCTTTTCGCTCCTCCAAGAACAAGATAGAATGAGAGAAGAAAATAGTCATTCACAAAAAACGGTCCTGATACATTTTCCGAAATCTTACCCTTCGATACTCTCATATTTACACAAACAGATTTAAAATGAAAAGAAGAAGATCCATCAATATTTGAGTAAGTTATGACCAATAAAAAAAAAATAAAATAAAAACTTCAATTTCGATATGAAAAAATTAAAAACTTGCATAAAAAAAAGTAGATATTGAAATCCAATTATCGTGTGGTGCTTAAAAATCATATTTTAAGTCATAGAATATCAGTGTGAATTTTTTCAGATTTTAAAAATGGGCTGGAATTGGTTTTTCGATTTTTTTTTTTTTTTCAAATTTCAAGAGTGATTGAAAGAATCTGAAAGAAATTCCGCGACCGTTTTGGTTCGGTTACAACATGATATTAAAAAATGATAAAAATCGAAGGAGGTGAGAGAAATGCGGGTTGCTAATTTAACCAGGAATATAATATATCTTTGAATATTATCACCAAAAATTTAAAGGAAATATATTCACGTGTCAGAGTGACAAATAACGTCAGGATTTTCGGCGATACAATTCATATTCAAATCCCAAAATGATGGGGAAAATATTTCAACGAATCATTTTATCGTTTCGGTTTTACATACTCTAAATCCGCGGATAAATTTCCAAGCCCTTTAAATCCTTGAGTAGCATATATATTTTTTGAACTAGGTGAACATTTGTGAACCGTGAAAATCTCCCAGGTTTAGCTACTTGAAATAGCCCGAATTTAATCGTGGACTAAAAATATGTAAATTAAAAACGTGAAAATATGGAAAAAATCGCGGAAGTAGGTATAAGTATCCTGTCATAACAGTTTGAATAATAAAGTTTAAAGGGGCACCCGCGTATAACGACGTGAGAAACTGAATTCATTACAATTGCAATTTTTCAACGCAAATTTTTCCACCTCTATGCGACAGACGGAAACAACTCCGAATAAGTAGATCCATCATTCGATAATGAATACAACGATTCGCACTTTGCGCTACATCGAGGACATCGATACTCCGAAATGCACAAAACTTGTTCTCCGGCTGTAAGCTGATGCAACAAGATTTAGCGAATTAATGCAATCCGCACGTATTATGTAGTCCAAGTCCATTATTTATAATTCGCTCTACAATTAGCAGATTTCAAGTAATTTTCGCTACTGTGTGTTCCCTAATTATTCTCACAGTAATCCAATATTGAAAAATGGCTAAAAATAATCCGTCGATTTTATGGAGCTGCAAAAGTTTGATCTATTAATGTTCTCTGTGACCTGATTGCTGATCCATTTCTTCCTTAAAATAGAATTTCAGGTTTTATTAATTCATATTTCTGCCCAGTAAATAATCGACTAGTTATTTCCAGTGCAGGTCGATCTTCAATGCTGAATGCCCAGCTGCAGGTTGTATTAAAAGCCTGATCCGATGTCGAGACATGAGGAGCTTTAAAAGTAATAACAACTATTCTCATCTTTAAATCCTTGTGGATTCTGGGCTTTATTTTAAGCCCATGATTGCGATGCGCATCAATCTTATTTGTCTGTCTGTTGGCCACCGCAAACTGCCCCTTTCCCTGCAGTGGTTGGCTATACTACCGATATATCATAGCTTTTTTTACCAAACTGAGAAAGCCCGTAAATAGCGATGGATTGTTATTCGAGACAGAGTTCGTACTTTCAATAAAATACGATCTTCTAAAGCGCGTATCATCACGAGAAGGGGTTTCGCCGCAGAGTTAGTGAATGACGGTGATGATCGTAATTCTTTTGTGTAGTGCGTGTATATATTTTCGAGTTGAGATTTTTTTCCCACTCGCCTATTTCACTCTCTCGCAGTTGGCAGCCCCTTCGCGTTTTTTATTTAATTTTTTTTTTTTTTTTTCGCTTTGCGGGAGGGGAAAAAAAAAGTATAAAAATACGATAGAAACGGAGAATCACGTCCGTCACGAAACCCAAATACGGTAGACAGGCAGGCAAGGAATATGAAAAAAAAAAAAAAAAAGAAACTGAACGCTTTCCTAATTTTGAACAATGGGTTAAACGTAGGGGCTTTTTACTCAAAAGGCGAGAAAAACCAGGTTTTGGGTTGGGGGAGAAAAAGGAGAATACTCGTGTAACAATTTACATTCATTTGCATCCTACTCTCCTTTTTCTACTCTCCCGGAATTTATATATATAGGTACGATTATTTTCTGCTCTATTATAATCTCTTCGTTCCCCTAAAAATCAAAATCAACATTTTGGCATTATAAAATTATAATCGGCTCCCAGAATCGATAATAGTTGTTCAAAGATGAGCGACATTGATCGTCCGATAATTTTGATAAGTTGGTTCAATCAACGGGCGAACATTCGCCGTATTATTTCACTCGATCTTTTATTAAATCTTGAAAAAATCTTCGAGAACCCTGCGCGTAGTAGTAGTAGGATGCCTCTACGCAATTATAATAAACGAGTAAACGCGGAAGTCTGCTGAGTCAGAAGAATTGCTTACAGGGTGAAAGTGAAAATGGTGCGATAAAATTGCGTAGGTGTTAGAGATTTCTGAATTTCGCGGTTACAGCGTTTCTTTCAAATAATTAGATTCTCTGTAATGGCTAAAAAAATAACTTTTCTTCTTCTTCCACTTCTTCTTATTCTTATTCTTATTCTCAACCGATCAAACTTTTACAGATATATAAATCTTTCAATTTTCTCACATTATCTTACACATTCTCTGGTCTCTCTCTCTCTCTCTCTATCTGTCTCGCGGGATTAGATATGATAATAAATGATGGTAGCTAAATCCGTACCGAGTTAATTCAATTACACCTGGTACATATATATCTAGGGGATATATTATGATATGTTAGTGTATATCGCGGCATAACGGTCGTTAGCTTTACCGGCAGTAATGCGCAAAGCATTACATTGCGTGTTAGTAATGCGTTAAAATTGGATAGATAATTCCGTCAACGTTTATCTTATTGACTTAAACTCCGTTGATTTACACGCTTACGAATTATATAATCAGCACGAAGTTTTAGGCACAAAATAAGTTTTAAGCCACGAATCATAACTTCTTCGTCGTATATTATACATGTACCTATATATACTACCTACTTATTTATTAGGGTGGTTCTTAATTCGGTCTAATTCAAATTCCGATACTCCCATGGGTCAGAACGTATCCAAATATATATAGAAAAAATGTAGTCAAGATCCCAGATTTCTATTTCAATTCTAAGCAATGTCCCAAAATTTTCGAAATTTTTCAAAAACTATAAATCGATCGATCTATAGACAATATTGTGTTCTTTTTTTTTTTTTAACGACTGATTTAATAGTTCAAATTTTTCCATGGTAAAAATAGAATTTGAGATTAATTAGTCCGATTCGGTAAAAGTTTAACCGCGTTTAGAGCGCGTTGGAAAACTCCGGACAACAAAGTTCTGGAAATCCTTGCCCGAGGTGTAGTTCGCGGTACAAACTTTGAGGCATCAAGCCTTGTCGAGAAAGAAGAGAAAAATAAAATAGTAACAAAAAAAAAAAAAAAAAAAAAACCGTGAAGATAGGAACTGGGATCGAGGTCGCTGTGATCCCGTATATTTGCTCAGAATTATTGCATTCAGCAGAGTTCAAAGTTCTGAAGGAACGAATAGTAGGGATACTTTAGTAGAAAAGACGGACAGTAGCTGCGCTCTTCTCTTCTCTTCTCTTCTCTTCATTTCATTTCATTTCACTTCTTTTCTTCTTCTTACCTTCTTTTCTCTTATACTCTAACTCTTCAAAGAAATTACACCCCCTGTCGTTATCAAAGTTTTATTCGAAAAAGAAACCTGAGAACTCGTTAAAACTTACGTTATGTTCAATTCAAATTAACCAGAAGTCCGAAAATTCTTTTCTCTCAAACTATAGAGAACAATTTTTTAATCATCGTTATACATCTTCGTAGCTTCACTTCGGAATGATAAAACCTCGTGTAATGTAAACTCGTTATATAGGTACGTAATTATCTTCCCTTGCTTAATATCAGCCGCTTTATGAATTGTTTGTATAAGTTTATGACTATTATAGAAGTTCAACAACTATTTCTGCAATTTAGAAATAAATAATTAACCAAATTATGCGTTTACTGATATTTAGGAAATTAGGAACGGCGTTTATGTTACTCCGACAAATTATTGCATAATCTTTTTTTTTTTTTTCTTTCTTTTTGTTTTTTACGGTCTCTGAGCACGACGTACAGTGTCATCAGTCACGTTGGGTGTCATAAAAGTTAGTCGTTATGGATTATTAAAGTTAGCACGTACCGTAACTTCACCGCCGCCGTCATATAACTACTCAGAGTGCAAAATATTTCAACATTATGTTGTAGTACGTCTGTTGTCCAGTGAACTTCTCTTATTATGCCCTTAAATAAATTACTCAGGATGCAATTATTTGCCACACGTATGTGTATAAATGGGCGCTATTAATTCAGCAGAAGAGTGAGAGGGAAACGAGCCCATTAACTACTACCCCCAAAATTTTGATCCTTCAAAAAATCAGAATAGAATTATTATAGAATAATAAAATTGAATCGATTGTGTTGCCACTTCACTATATAAATACATATGTCGCATTTCACACCGATTCAACTTGGGTCTGACCCCTCAACCCCTTGGATTTGGTCCGTAATTTTTCACACGGTTGTTCTTTCTTTCGAATTTTGTTCACATTTTTCTGTTGTACATTGGTGTGGTCGAATCGGTGCAGTGAAATGCCTTGTATGCAAACGAGTATCGTTTGGTTTGTTACTTGCTAAACATTTTGCATTATCAAAGTGATTACCACCGGTTGTTAACGTCTCCTAATAGCCACAGTAATGGTCGTTAATGGATGTAAGTATAAGCGAGGTGTGCATTACATACAATCCCGACATAATTGCTATGGGTTGAGATTCAGGTTCACAATATTCTACGGGGTTGTATATATATTGTAATTCCACGGGTAATCATTGCAACCATATTAAAATTTCTATATTTCTATTGTTTCAGAATCTGAAGAATCAGATAATGACGACAAACCTCTGGGTTGAACAGGTGAGTTTTATTATTATATAATGTCAGCTATGCGGCTGTGTCATGATAACCACATTGACTTTTATTTCTCGGTATTAAATTCTAAGTACAGGGCAATTATCCTACGGCTCTTCCCACGCTGGTCTCATATTATATTTTCGCACCAGTTGGGTCAACCGACTCAACGGCACTTTTTTGGAACTTGCATGGTACTGCAAAAGAATAATTGCCGTTAATTGGGGCGTGGCTGTTTCCCTCATTCTCCTTATGCTGTCCAGGACCACCTTTATTCCTTCCTCTATACCATTCATCCCCCTTTTTCACTCCCGAAGGACTCGGCGAAACTTGAGGAGGACAGAGCTGGTAGAAACGCTAGGCGCGTCTCAAAACGATCTTCCATCCCTCAACGTCGTCTCAACCCTCGACTAGACAGCCAACTCCCTTTCTTTCTCTCTTCTGTCATTCCATACCAAAATTCTTTGTCCTTCTCAGGGACCCGGTGACACGCGATTCGTCGGATGGAGATAAGTGCAAAGCGATGCCTTGGGGATTGAAAATCCTTTTGCAGATCGACATCGGTTCACGTGTCATTTGACCATGTCTTGCTGACGGGATGTGGTCGTTTTTTTTTTTTTTTTTAAATCGATCGATTTCCGAATTCTTTTAGATCTGATTGTATTATTTTTTTTCTTGTTTCTTATGGTTTTTGAGTATAAAAATCGTCCGAGTTGTTAGATTTTACATTTTATCACACGATAAAACGTACGGGGTTAGATGTTTTCAAAGAAATTTCAAATACAATTGCCTTTGCAGAAGTAAGTGTATATTGCTGAGGTGTTATACTATACGTTCGCAGTCTCCAGTGCGAAAACATACCAATGAATAATTCAGTAAAAGTCTACAAGAATTCTGCTGAATAATGTATCGCTTCTAACAATAAGTTCGGTACCTATACCTACTGTTTCAATTGCATTGCAGTCAAAACCCAAGTTATACGAGAAAACAGAAAAGGTCAAAACAGGCAGCGATGAAACGGCTAATAGATAATCGTCTTTGTATTTAAAATTTTTGGAAAAAATATGAAAAAACAAAAATCTCATCCCAGCTTTGTTTTCCACAAAAATGATCCTTTTTTGAGAAATTCGTTTCGTATTTAGCCATTGACAGGACTTTTATACATTTTTGTACGACCTTCTTCAATTTATCTGAAATCCAATCATTCCCACATTATCCGATAAACTTATCGCTGAAGTTAATATCATATATATCAATCATTTCGTGATATATTGAAATTTATTTTTCTTCATCAATATCTCGGAAATAAGAAGCGAGATGCTCTTTTAAATTCAACTTTATTGCCATTTCCGGGATGTAGAATTAAATTTAAAAAAAAATTTCACAAAAGTAAAATAGAAAAAAAAAACAAAACTTGGCAACGAAATCTACAGATTCGAATTGAAAGTAGATTCAATAAACACAGCCCCGTATATCTATAAGACACTGCAGCGATTCATTTTACTTTCTGTCAAAAATTTCCGAATAATTATTTAAAAATGGCATATGACCTATTTACCTAAAATTTCACGGTTTAAATAATTCGCGTTTTCGTTTCTGCAAACTCGTTTACGGCCATTCCGATCCCACAGTTTTATATAAAACTAGTTGAAAAATCGGCGAGCGATGTTTACGCTAAGTTCAAAGTTTCGCTTTCCCTGCAGCTAGAGCTGGAACTAGGTGGTTCATTTCTTTCATGTTTACGACCGAAATTAAGTTGAAATTTATATGTTTTTCTGGTAAACGTGGCCTCGAAGTAGCTAGCTGGTATCTAGAGAGTTAACGTTTTATCGTTTCAAAATTTATTCGTTGTAAAAATATAATCTGGTAATGCGCGATTGAAATTCCCAAAGCAAATTTCACGATTCAATATATATTGTTCAGTTTCAACTATGAATCTCGTACAAATCACTAAAATAAATTACTTACAAACGATAATCCAAAAGCCGGAAAACTCGATATTATATCGTATATTATCCTGCACATATTCTTCGGTAAATATTTTCCAGTTGTATTTCAGCTAAAGCTTGGTGATATAAATCTTCACGCGGGAATATAAAGTACGAAGATAGTGGATATAGTACGTACGTACGTACGTACTACTATATACGCTGGGGTTCAAGGTGCATTTTCCTCTTCAGTATTCTTGTTACAAAGAATAAATACATATATGTTGTACATAACATAGATATTTTGCAATACTTTCCTGAAATCGTACACAATTCAAGAACGCAATTTTCCAGTCCAATATTTTTCGGAGTATTGTAGTACGTTTTCGCTTCGTAGATTCCACACACACACACATATATATATATAAACACACCTTCACCTATATTCCACCTATTGATATATCGGATCTGCGGTACCTGGCCTTAGAGCTGCATGGAAGAGATTTTTCACATTCCCCGATTCGGTGCAGCTACAGATCGTAAATATCAATAAATACAGAAATCCGTAGATAAACGGGTTAAAAAATGGGAGATTTTTTTATTTGGAAAAATAAATTTTTCACAAATTCTGTCAAAAATATCCGAGATATTGTTGAAACCCTTTTTTTTTTACACATATTTGGTTCTAACCGAGTGGTTGAAATTTTGATAAAACTTTGATTTCACCAAATGCCGCAATGAAAATTTTTTTGAAATTTTGGCGAACTACTTTTTCTATCCTATTTTTGTTTTTTTCTTATTCTGTTTTTGTTTCAAGTCATGGTATGACTACAAACTACGATGGGAGCCAAAGGAATACGGCGGAGTTCATATGCTTCACGTACCTTCGGATCACATATGGCGTCCTGACATAGTCCTATACAATAAGTAAGTGGATATTTTTTTATTTATCTAACGTTATATCACACGTTATGTCACGTTATGTAGCGGTGCAGTGCATGTTGCAAAGAGTTTTCAATTTAATGGATGGATATTCATTTACTACCCTCCATAATTACACCGTGTAGGTATATAAAGCACAAAAAATGAGTAAAAGTATGAAGCTTTTGACTTCAAAAATGGATTTTTCTTCTTTTTTTCTTTTTAATCATTTTACATTATTTGAAGATTTGTGTATAAGAAATATTCATCATATATTTGTAATTTTTTATTATATATATATATATTTTTTTTTTTCTCACCCCCAAATGAACGTGATAATATAATTTCCTCGAACTTTGGTCTTCAATCTATTTTATTATAATAAATATCCATTCATTATACTTGAATATCAAGTCATGGTTTTCACAGTCCATGTTTTAATTAAGAAATAAACGAGCTTCTGGTATATATATGGATTTTGGAAACTAATATAGGTATAATAAAGCAGGCGTTGTCGTTTCGTTTAAAAGTTACGTAATAATTAATTTATATATTCCTCTTTGTTCATAATCGTTATTATTATTATTATTATTCATTAATTATAAATATATAAATAAATAAATAAATAAATAAATAAATATACGAACAAAGTATTATGACCGAATAAATTCGTAACTTTTATACGTTATTATATCAGCCTGAAATAATATTATATTATATTATATTATATTATATTATATTATATTATATTATATTATATACTAGTACATAAAATATTTAGCCAATAAAATCTAAGTTATTATAGTATCAATATATATTTGTATATATTATATATACCTATATTATATACATGAATATAGGTATATAGGTATATATATATATATATATATAAATATATTAATATATTAATATATATACTTGTTAGTTATAATGATAAATAATAAGCGTAGGGAGGATAGATCTTTATCGCATGAGAAATGGGCGCTGCGGCGAGTATTTGCGAATGAAATGACTAATAATATATAAATAAAATTAATTTAATTCCTATAAAAAAAAAAAAAAAAAAAAAAAAAAAATAATGAAATAAAACTATTTTATCATCGTATGACAAATAGAATTAATTAATTAATTGATTAATTAATTAATTATTAGAATTAATTAATATAACATCAGGGAGGAGAACATTCACGAGATTCTCGTATATATAAATTATTTTCGCAATATTAAAGTACGCGGGTTCAGGCGCATGATCCCAAAAAAGGAAAAAGAAAGACTTTAGCTAGCTTTCGAAGCAATGATTTTCAGAAGCGTGCAGCGGTAGTAGGTATACTTTACCCTATACATATCTTTACTCTACTTGAGAGATTTTTTTTTTTTTTTTTTTTTCCTCTTTTTGCTTATTTTTCTTTTTTTTTTTTTTTTCTTTTAGTTTTTCTTTTTCTTTTTCTTTTTGCTTAGCTTCAATATTCAGAGAGTGACTTGGGCTGGTTCGTATACTACCTTCGTATAAGAAAGCTGAGAGAAACCTTGCGGGTGTATTTTTATAAGAGATCCATTTGGCAATGGATCAGCTACTGCCTTCTTGAATCTCATATATTTCATGTCTTGTTGTATATAATATAGGTAGGCTGATGTGAGCGTTGTACCATTTCTTTGAGTTTTCTTACCTGCCTTATACCGCATATGTATTATATAACATATCTGGCAAAGTGACGTAGGGATAAGAAGAACAAACAGCCACTTCAGGCGTATATCCATCCCTCTTCCCCAAAATTCATCTAAGGGAGTTTCATTTTTCCTCTATTTCATATACACATCGACGTTTTTTTCGGAGAAAAGAATAAACTAAGAAGAACGAAGGAAAACGGGAATAGGTATAGGTACTATATTACCCCTATCCATTCTTACCTTTTTGTCTCGAATTTCCTTCGCCTTTTTTTTTTTTCACTCGCAGACCACTACTACCGGCTCGAATGCTCCGCTCAATTTCCGTCATAGCACTAACTTGATTTTATACCACGAACCCATCTGCTATTTACTTTACTCGCAGTTTCTTCTCACTCTGATATCTCGACGCGAAAGATAGTAAATTAGATGATTGATTACAGGTGTGTAAGGCATATATAATACATATATTAGGGTGCTTTTTTTGAAACGACTATTTTTTTTTTTTTTTTGCAACTCCCCATTGAAAATCTTGTTGTAGACGTCGAAAGAGGAATCCTGTCCAATTTTTAGCTCTTAATTCCGATTCTAGTACTCGCGCTTTTCGTTTTAAGTCTTTCCATGCTAAAAGCATGTGAACATTACGACTTTTTCTTTAGTCGCGTAAACTCAGCCGCATTTCAATGGATTGTTCTCATCCAAGACTCATTTGACAGAGAATTTAGTGTTCTTCAAAAGTGCCCAAGATAGTTTGACTGACTTGAAAATATTGAACTTGACATTTTGTTGGAATTTTATATTTAAAAAAATCAAAGTCCTTATATCTTTTGAAATACTGGTTTGAGAGACTTTATGTACTGGACTTTTTTTGTAGAGAAATAAATTTCCTACAAAATTGTTCCGAAGTTTTTTTCTCCAAGTCCAACTGTTTATTCGCCCACAACGAGAAAGAAGAATTATGCATAAAATCGACTTTGGAGGCTCACACAAGTGCGGCGGTTGAAACCACAGCCAAACTACCGATGGCACTTTTGAAGAACACTAAATTCTCTGTAAAATGAATCTTGGATGAGAACAATCCATTAAAATGCGGCTGAGTTTGGCGCGGCGAAAGAAAAACTCGTAATGTTTACATGCTTTTAGCATGGGAAAACTTAAAAAGAAAAGCGCGAGTGCAGGAATTGGAATGAAGAGCTAAAAATTGGACAGGATTCCCTTTTCGACGTCTGCAACAAGATTTTCAATGGGGAGTTGCAAAGAAAAAAAAAAAAAAAATAGTCGTTTCAAAAAAAGCACCCTAATATATATATAAATCCATCTTTCAGATCCTCAAAGGAAATTTAATAAACAGAATTGCGGGCAATAATACGAAATTTCGTATTACCTCTGCAGTTCCGCATAGGTCAGATATCCATTAGCTCAAATTCATACAGAGGCTATCCCCGCGATGCAGAAACGTTTTAGAATTTCAAAGCGTTGCTTCGATTTATCGGTTTTTCATTTTTCCTTTCTTTCTTTTTTTTTATGTTTTACTGAAATGAAAAAGAATAAAGAAAAAAGGAATTTCACCTCCGCCGCACTTTATTTTTTAAATCCTTCCACAAAGTTATACCACCCTTGCAATAATTTTTAATCGCCAATTTTAGGGGCAGTTATAACAAAGGTGAATAATAAATAGGTAATTGGTATTTTTTTTTCATTTTCTCATTTTTATTTTTTTACGGATGAGAAGAGAACCTTTTTACTCATTTTCTTTGCTGATTGATTCAATTTCACACGTAGGTATACGTAGGTGTAGGGTTTTTTTTTCCTTTTTTTTTTTTTTGTTCGTGGGACCAATGAGCAGATATTTCTATTCGAGAACGCGATGATATCGGTGAAGTGATAAAACGTGGGACAAATTCGAAATCGATATCCCAGACCGGTACCTATACCTAGCTAATATACCTATACCTACGTATAATATAGGTATACGAAATTTTGGTAAGTATCAAACTGCGGTCAGAAATATCATTTAAATAGGTCTACCGATAATCCTCGATGCGTTTAGAATATCGAAAGTAAATCTTGAGCACTTTATGGCGACTAATATAAAGATCGAATTTTATCTTTATACGTCTATAAAGACCCAGCGCGATGAAGATAAAACCTGGTCTTGGAGGTGGAGGTCTTCAGGCTGAGAGCCTGAAATTTTCGCTAATGCGATAATAACAAGTGGGGAACATGAACACGCGAGTAAATAATATGGAAAGTCGATAAAAAATACGATCTCAGAATTTAAAATCGAATTTTTTTCTCTCCCCCGATTCAATCTCTGCTTCGATTATCGATTTGCGCTTTTTCTTCTTCGTTCAATTTCCCTGACGGGTAGTTGACTCTTAGAGAAACTGATTGCTACGACGAGTTTCAAGACGAGAAATAATATTTGAAATTGTGTGAGAAACGGGGAGAGATGGATATTATTGACGAACGATAATTTATACCATAATGTCAATTCAAAGTTATAACGATTATAATAATTTAATATATATTATATATGCAATTAGAGACAGCAGCTGGGTGAATGTGCAGCAGCGAGTTCGCATCGTCGAACATCAATCATCTCATCCATCACCCCGTATATAATTTCGTCAAATCTAATTTTGAATCGAAAGCCTCTGCAATTTTCGCTCTAAATAATAAATATGTAAATTTTCTATATTCTTTATTGCCCCATTTTATTTTCAATTTTTTAATCACGAAAACTGTCATTTTAATTATTACTCATATCATATTCGTATATATCAAATGAAATATCGGATTGAAAAAATTTCAAAAATAATCATAGTCCACGACTTAGAATTTTAAATTCAATATCTCTATCTCTTTTCAGTCTCTTTATCTACATTTCGCTCGTTTTCTAGTTCTCTTTCTCATCTGCAGTAGTAGGTTTAATTAACTCCATTGTTAAATCTGTCACGTACTTATACGTTACTCTATTTCGAACCCTTGTTTAAACAAGTAAGTCAGGTGCATGGAGTGGTTAGTTAGTCTGTGAAGATAAAATGGAATAAATTTTTACCAAATTTTAGAATTTCAATTCTTCCTTATATTCGACCTCCCGATTCATTTTCTCTTTCCTTCTTTCCTTTTTTCTTTTTTTCGTTACATATAGTTCGGCGTATCTTTACTCCGCGATTTTCAGACCTTTTTTCTTTTTTTTTTCTTCTTCTTCTCTTCTTATTTGCGAGGCGATATTCGCGAAGCAACAGTTTCGGTATGACGATTAGATACACGAGGTGCCATCAGTCCCGAAACCACGGTGCAATTACCGGTCTCATTTCATCGCGAACTACTGCATATACTTATATATTATACTATACATATATATTATATACCTTATCTCGGTAATGCATGCGTTCAAAGTTTCTCGAGGTGTAATGAAAGCTATTAACAAGACCGGATGCCGACGTCGGAAACTGCAACTTGATACGAGGTGTGAATCCTTGCGAAAAAGCAGAACTCTCGAAGGCAACGGTTAATTAAAATTTGCTTCAACGCTAATTAAAATCCATGTGCCAATCACATGTTGCAATTTGTTCATTAGAACTTCGGCGGTTATTAAAATGCAAAACTGATGAAGACCGTATCTCATTCGCTTACGAAACTTATTCTTATGACAATGTGGGGCAAACTATTATACGTTTGGAAATAATCTGATAAACTCTGAAGATACGTAGGTGTATCGAGAGAGATATGAGAAAGACAGACTGTTGGTATAATATGTATTCGGAAGAAGCGGAACAAACTCAATTTTCTGCACATCGGAGAAGGAGAACCATATTTCTTAACCGTATAGAAAAACCTTGAGCTTGTATGGAGAAAAATATTCAAAATTTTTTGATATTTCGTGAGGTGCATTTAGATTCCGAAAAATATTTGGTCCTATAAAAATACGATGAATCGCTATATGCGTAAAAAGGACGAAGACGAAAGGACGTCTTATTTCCTGAGATAAATGAAGCCTGGCGCAGTCATGTGTAAAATTAAAAACAAGATACCATCGAATCGTAAGATTTTCCTTTTCGCTATTGAACCTCAAAACGTGAAATGTATGGACCCTGAAAGAACCCCGGGTTTTTCTTACTTTTATTTCTATACACATCTAGAGCTGGCAACCAGCATCTGTTCTCGGCGATGTTTTTCCCTGTCGCAGAAGTAGTAGGTGTGACTGTAAAAGATTCTCAAGAAACTCTGAAATCCCGTGTAGAAAATCTGAGGAATATCCTCCGTGATCTTCGGTGCTCTCTTATAAACGAGCGAAAAAATCTTCGTGAAGAAATGGAGAATACGATTTTCTCCGCTTATTCAAATTCAGCAGAAAAAGTACGACGACCTCCGGTGCAAGGTTATTATTATTTTCCCTCAATTTTTACTCTTCGTATTTTAAAACGTGTGCTCTTCAAGGATCGCATTAATATTCAGCGAACAACTTCGACGTATACCTATACCCATCTCTCTTACTCCGGTGCGTGGTAAATTTTAGATTCGTATGCTTCCAACTTCCACGACCATTACGAGAGGAGAAATTACTTTGGTTGTAATTTCGCGACTAGACACAGCCATGACGTGAGTCTAATTACTGTTTCACACACTCGAAAGTGGCTCGGAAACTCTAGACTTAATTAATACCTGATTGGAACTCAGCGATCGCAGGAACCACCAGATACAACATTTGGAAACAACGATATGTACCAGAGCAGCATCAACAGACTGCAGTACGAACTGGACTTCGTGAATTCAAACTGCATTTTAGAACCGACTCCATCGAACATATCAAACTTTTACAAACAGAAGATACTCAATTTAGAAGCGGATTTTTCGGCTGGATTAAATCAGGTCAAAACTAAATTTGCAGAGTCGTTTATGGCACTCGATACTCGCGATTTCAAACCCGGATTTACCACCTGCTTTCAAATAAATCTACGAGACAAAGAACCAGCTGAGATTTTGTGCGAGATAGATCCCTGCGACGATATGCTGCACAGCTTTCACAATCCGCAAACGAGATCGAGGTACGATGTAAAAACGCACTTGAGGAAATGCGGAATCGGTGAAAATGTTATTTCTAACAGATCGCTGGTGGTCGATGACGTCCAGAGTTTATGGTCGATGGAAATCGGCGGTGATCGATCCTGCGAAAGGGACTTTTGCGGGTTGATATATCAGGCACCACCTCTGCGTGTCACTTCGTCGAAAAGTTTCAACATCATAAAATCGAGGAGCGATATTGCTGTGGATGAAAGCTACTCGATAGAGCTTGCGGCCAATGCTCAGCAGTTGGTTGCACTCGGATGACGATATTAGAAGAATGATTTTTGTTACTCTCTGTTTTAAAAGCTGCACACAATTTTATAGACTGGGTATTTATGAAAATTTCTATCTAAAGCTCATTACTCTACGATTTTTCTATTATATTTTATATTATCTGCTGCGGGGGTGACGATGCGTCGATATTTCACACACCCGTTCATTCATCCCCAACTCCGGTTCTCGTATAATATTCGGACAATGGTACAGTGATGACGTAATTTCCGCACATTTGAATAACTCCGATCCAAAATCCCCGCACTTCGTTGACGGTGTAAAATTCGCAGGGTATAAATCAACCGTGTTGATACCTACCACACGCGGCGAGAAATCCATACTAGGAGAAAATTCAGTTATGTACATACATCAAGATCCGTTCAGAATTCTGATATAAAAATACTTAGGGTATGAAAATATTCCGTGCAAAACTATGCATATATTGACTTGATAATAAATAGAATATATTCGTTCAGATGCACACGCGGGTACGGGTACGGTAGTTTTAAATATTCAGCACGATAGGTCGCTGGAGTCTAATGTCAGAGGTCATGGAGTGCATTAGATCCGCTGGCTAAGCCTTTTATGAAAAGGTAAAGAAAATAAAATGAATGAGAGAGGAAGAAGAAGAAAAAAAAAAAAGAAGAAAATAAATATAAAAGAAAATAAAAAGAACGACAGGACAAAGGCACCAAGCTCACTGTCTTCGACTGAAGAACCGGACGAGGTGAAGTGCCGTTGGTGAAGTGATGGCTGGCACAGAACAGCACAGGAAGAATAACTATAGACGGAAATGGGAAACGGTGCAGGGATGAACGGGGTGAAAATGGGGAGGGATAACCATCCCGTACCTAACCCACGCTATTGTAGTACTCTGAGAGTGCTGCACTCCGTGCTAAATCAGCACGACTTTACCTATGCAGCCTTGACTTTATGGAGCTTTTTTTGATACCTAAAACATTTTTTTTTTTTTTTTTCTATGATTTTATTTTTGTTTTTATCACCTCCCCATGCAATACGTCTGACGTCTGACATTTCGTTTTGGGTAATCTTTAGTACTCCTGTTTCATTTGAGATAAATGAACGTAAGATATTTGTCCGTTGAGATTAGGAAGAGTGAATTCATTACTTTAGTAAGACTGCGGAGATTAGGAAGATCAGACAATTAGCGAAACTATAGTTGAGAATTCTTACTTCTTATCGCGCTAAGGTTTATTTCGAAAGCTGGAATTGCCGCAGGGACGACGTTTTGAACAGGGGTTGAAAAGGCAAAAACAACGTCTAGCCCGTAACGTCTCAACTACTTAAGTTTAGGCACAGACAAATCCACGCTGAAAGCTTCTTCCGGAATAGAGGTATTAAGGATTGCGGAAAAATCCGGCGAATTGAAGGACCGAAATTTCGTTACGAATCCCATACAATCAATTCAACCATTCATCCCATTATTATACCTACTTTTGTTATTTTCAATCTGTGGAAAAGTATTTGCCTTTTATTATTTCTCTTTAGTTTAATCAATCAATTGCAATGGGGTCTGAAAGTGGAGTCCGTTTTTTTTTTTTTTTTTTTTTTTTTTTCCAGTCGTTCACAATCGATGGTTCAATTCATCTCACCCATACATACGAATATATGTTGGGAAAGTTGATATTATTCTTGTAATAATAATAGGGGGGTGGCGAAGTAACGTCGTTTAAAATTCGTCAATTTTTTTCTCCATAGCCCGCGGGTTTATAGGAAGTAAAGTAAAATGAAGTAAAGATCAAAGCCTGGAGAAGCCCTATACATCCGTGGAATGACTTGGACCCGAATTAACGTCCGAGAGAGTTTATCGTTTGAAAGGGGATAGCTGGGCTAAGATCCTTCTTCCCTTCCGCTTTTTCCCTCGCTTTAGTTCACTCGACCAGTAAAATTGCCTGACTTTCTTCTCCGAGATCGAACCGATACGAGTCTGAAGAAAACGAAATAAAATACACTAGGTAACAGCATATTTTGAGAACTTAGACAAATCCCAAACTTGTCTCCAATGATTTTGTTTTTTTTTATTTTTCACACTCAGAAAAAAGTCTTGCTGACACAACCAAAATTTGGGTTATTATATGCACAATCACATTTTTTGTTCAGTGAACCAAAAAATTTGTTGGAATAGCCAAAATTTTTGGTTGTTCCAACAAAATTTGGTTTTCCCAACAAAATTTTGGTTATCCCAACAAAATTTTTGGTTGACCGAACAAAAAATGTGATTGTGTATATAATAACCAAATTTTGGTTGTGTCAACAAGACCTTTTTCTGAGTGCATCCGCCAATTTGTTTCTCTTTTTATTTTGCCTAATTGAAAAATCTAGTAGTAACTTTTTTTCTTTTTTCTTTATTTTTTACAAACGAAACCTGCAGACAAGCAGCGCGGTATTTCTTGTATAAGTGCGACCCTTCGCCATAGGGTTTTCGACTCTTTTGTCAAGAGATTTTTCTCCGTCCCGCAGGGCATTTGGTAAATAAATTGGCAGCCGTCGAAAGGAAAGTTTCTTATTAAATAAAAATGATTTATAGAGCTCTTTTTACCCGT
Organism: Tenthredo mesomela; assembly: GCA_943736025.1. Taxonomy (NCBI): domain Eukaryota; kingdom Metazoa; phylum Arthropoda; class Insecta; order Hymenoptera; family Tenthredinidae; genus Tenthredo; species Tenthredo mesomela. The sequence continues at coordinate 23,891,064 of OX031019.1, read as the reverse complement.
TGAAAGAAAAAAAAAAAAAAAAAAAACTCTTGCCGGTGATCTAGCAGATCCGTAGTCTAATAGATATACTGACCCCTCGTGGCTCATATCAAAGATCAAAATACGGAAATTGAAAGTTCGTAGTGATCGTTTGCTGTTTACTTTTCCGAGGGTGAAAATGGGTGAAATGGTTGTTAGTCAAACAACCAATTCTATATTGTTTCAGGCGAGTGACTAATTTCGTATAATATTGATGGAGAAGTTTCGATAACGAATAGAAACTGGCGCACGAATACCTTTTACTCCTATTTACTCTAATTATTTTCACTTACATTAATTCCAATAAACTTTACGTTAACGTGTCACTGCGATGATTATCAAATAAATATTTACTTTCAATTTTGAAAACGCGCTTTTATACTTGGACACACAGTGCAGCCTATACAAATATACATTTTTTTCATTTACCAATCAGAGAACAATTCTGATAGAATGAATTCGAATGAAAAAAATAAGTAAAAAATTGTTCAGATCATCAGATGAAGTAAAGAAAGATAAATATGTTCGGAAAATGAATGGAGATAATAAAAGCACCCTTGCAGAATCGGATGGTTATAAGCAAAGGGTGTGGATGAACGTGTGTATGTATGTATGTATGTATGTAATGTACATGCATAGAATAGAAATATGGGGTTTGTTAGGTGTATTCCCATTTCGGCTTTGTTATCAAGAAGGTAAAGGATGGGGCTTTAGAATATGTAAATGAAAACACGCAATCGAGTAGTGCGCAGGCGTCGTTAAGATTGTACGAATTAATTTTACACCCCCGCAACTGAATTGAATATTCACGGGATATCCAACATTCAATATAATTTCCGGCTTTGCGACGTCGCGTCGGCGACGCTAAGCGGAACTCAAGCAAACTGACGCGACGCGGCGCGGTGCGAGGCGTTAGTCGCTTATCATACAGGTATACGACAGGCTTAATCCAGGTGTATCAAAGTTTCGTGAATAACAGGGATATGCATCCGCAATGTCTTATCAATTTCTTATGAGGACGTAATGAATTTTCAAATCCTCGAATACGAGATTGTTCAATTCTCAAATAAATCTCTAAGGATCATTAATTTGACCTAAGAGCCCCTGATACCTACTTGGCGAAGACAAATAAATGGGTGAAAAAAAAAAAAAAAGTAAATATCAGTCTTTGATGGGAAAGGGTCGTAATAAAATAGAACCACGAGGGAAATTCCGTTATTTATACTGTATACAGCTATACGTGTGATTGGATTGAGACCGGAAAACGTAAGTAGGGTAGAAAGCAAATAGAACTATACCTACTACGATGAAGATAATTCAAAAGTGGTCAATATACACCGACGTCTCATCTTATATATATACGTATGAATTATTAATGAAATTTGAAAATTGAAAATTGTTATACACCTACACTAGACCGGTTCAAAAAAAAATCGACTATTCTTTTTTTTTTCAATTTTTGCATTGAAATACTTTCGGGGGGGGAGTGAAAAAAGATGCCTGTTAAAAGCGGAGCTCTTAATATTAAGATTTAGAGGTCGCTCATCGCGGATTTCTATTTTCCATTTGAATAGCATAGGAATTTTTTTTTTTTTTTTTTTATATATAATTTTGTAGCTCACAAACCAGTGAACAAATCCAAATGACTTATACATATTTTCATATGAAATTGAACACTCTACAAAAAGTTTCTCTTATCATTTTTTGATAAATTGACTCCTTCCAAAGTTATTTAAGCTCAAAGTTCAATTTATAGTTGAGTTGACTATTTTTTTTTTTTGTGATTTTTTTTCCACAATGATAGATACATTTTTTAGAGTGTTCAATCCCATATCAAAATATGTAAGAGTCATTTGGATTTGTTCATTGGTTTGTGAGCTACGAAATTCTGAAGAAAAAAAAAACAAAATTCCTAAAATAGAAATCCGCGATGAGCGACCTCTAAATTTTAATATTAAGAGCTCCGCTTTTAACAGGCATCTTTTTTCACCCCCCCCCCCCCCCCCCCTCCCCCCCCCCCAAAGTATTTTAATGCGAAAATTGAAAAAAAAAGAATAGTCGATTTTTTTGAACCGGTCTAACCTACACTCAAAAATTTGTTCAGAAGTAAACCAAGATCTCGTATATATATCTATAACAGACGTATTATCTAGGCGGGATATCCATTGAGCTTTTCGATTCAATACGCGAGGGAGTTTGTCGCGGGTGTCCGCGTCTCAGTTTACCTAAACTTGTATAATACATTATACATCCGGGGATACCAGTTTGTATTTACGTATAGATACATACATACATATATATGATTTAATATTCAAATTTATTCAGTCATTTTTTATGCATCTTCCGTTTGTGTCTCTCCGCATAATACATCTTCCAGAAGGGGGTTCCCAGGGCATACTTCCGGCAAAATTTCACCCTTATACATATCATAATCATTTTCAAATTCGACTACACATATATATGGGGTATTCCACGTGAACCGGATCGATTTTTAGCAAAAAAAAAAAAAAAAAGGAAAAAACGGGAGGCTGGAAATTTTATCACTTCTTTGTGACACTTTAAAGTAATTTCGGTGAAAATTTCAATGCAATCCGTGTGACCCTTCAAGTAGAAAAAAAATATAATCACATATTTTCCAAGTTTTAAATGCTTCGCCGGTTTTTGGAAAAAAAAAAGAAGAAAAACGGGAGGCCGAAATTTTGATCACTTCTTAGTGCCACCTCGAAGTAATTTCGGTGAAAATTTCAGGGCAATTGGTGTGACCCTTCAAGTATAAGAACAAAGAAATCGCATATTTTCAAAGTTTTACATGTTTAAGAATTCCAAAAATAATTCAAGTGCTACATATTTCGAAGGAGCTCATTTATGCGCGTAGAATGCACTATGGGAAGTTATGATTTTGTTCATGCATGGCTGAGATAAGTCGAGTTGAAAATGTGGTAATTAAATTTTTGGTATAATTATGACAGCGATATAAATTGAACCAATTATTTTCATGCTCTGTAACTGTTGGGGGCATCTCATGTAGTAACAAGGAATCTGAATCTGCATTGGCGTCAAATTCCTACCTATATGATAGGAAATGATAATTCTATGGAATAAATTTAATGAATAATCACTTATCAAGTTCAATTTCAAATCGGTTCAAAATCGTAAGAAAAAAAAATTGATTCGAGCATTGAACGTTGATAGTCTACCAAGTAGCAACCCCCAGTATATATAGAAAAGTTTCACGGGTTCTCGAGTCCTGAGAGCGGAGGATTAGTTGCGGTTGGTTTACAGAGGACGAAGGACCTGAGGCAGGGTCCAGATCCCTTGGGATTAGGCAAGTCACGAACCTACCTACCTACCAACCTACCTATCCTCTACCTACGTTTGCACTGGCGCAAGATGGCACCAAGATCGGTCCAGATAGAATATACTTAAATCTTCTGATGAAATTCACGCTCCAAGTACCTACAACCCTTAGGTATATCCGATATATTTCGTTTATCAGCAATAATCATCATCCGAAGATTATATATATCAGCAAAAATTCACAACGACATTATCGAGACATGTTACTATATTTTCCGCCAATTTTTATGATATTTATGTACCTACCCATCGCTGTTTGATACATATATAATATGGAGTGAAGCTTTCCGGAAAGCTTGTCAATCTAAACTTCCGATTCCACTGCAACATATATCTGGCTGTCGACTTGATCTGCAAACTCGATTATGTATCCGTTTCCTCTTCTCCACCCTCTCTATATAGTAAAATGTCAATCGATTTAAGTTACTTTCTTAAAAGCTGAAAAGCTTCTATGAGGATAAATTATTATTTTTTCTTTTTGTCTTCGTTTTTTTTTTTTTTGCTCTTCCTCTTTTTTTGTGTCTAAAAGATAAGGAATAATGCGGGCAAAAAGGGTGAATAAAGACGTTTGAAAAAAAAAAAATTTTTTTTTTTTTTTTTTTTTAAAGTTCGACTGAGAGGAATAGGAATGAAATAGTTTAGGGTAGGGTAAGATAGGGTAGAGAGAGAATGTCGAGAATGAATTGAAAGTTAAAAATGCGCACGCCCGCCGCAGCGCCCAGAACCACTAATGTCCTCGATCGCAGCGCGGACGGTAACTTCGAGGTGACGCTAGCCACGAAGGCGACCATCTATCACCAAGGACTGGTCGAGTGGAAGCCTCCTGCCATTTATAAGTCCTCCTGTGAAATTGACGTCGAGTATTTCCCCTTCGACGAGCAGACCTGCGTCCTCAAGTTTGGTTCGTGGACCTATGACGGCTTCAAGGTAAATGCGCATGGTAAACCATAAGGCGATTATATGCATCCGGGATTATTGTGTATACCATAGATTATCATATAGATTTATATATATATATATTATTACTATGTATATTAATTATGTTATATGATAACACCCTTTAATTAACATTATTATTATTATTATTATAGTCATTCTACATATATATATATATATGTATACATCCGCATATATATATACCATCTACATATACATATATACACACATATACGAGTATATATATGATGGAGCGACACCCCAGCCGCACAAATGCTGTTCGAACGGATCTCGATGCTCCGTTTTCAGTCGCATATTATATATATAAGTAAAAACTATGAAAAGTGCAAATTTTCAATCGAGAACGAAAGATAAGGGTCTTTTTTTCGAGATTCAGGAAAAAAAATGAATAAATCAAACGAAGATTTTTTTTTTGAAAATCGATCATTTTTAAAATATGCAAGGAATTTGAAGGACTGAAATGAGCAACAATTGAGGGAGCATCGAAACTCGTGTCATACAGAATGTGAGGGAGAGGGCTGCCGCCAATTTTTTATTTTTTATTTTCTATTTTCTATTTTCTAATTTTGGGGTTCATTCATGACCCGCGTTTTATTGTGATACGTTTAATAAAAATTCGTAAATATCGGAGCTTTCGGAGTAAAGCTGAAATTGTTACGCCCGAAGCGCGTGTCTATGTGCAGAAGAAAATACACTTGCCTACGAATCTGATTGTGAATCTAGCCACGCAGAAAGCGAGAGAGAAAGAGATAAAGATAAAGAGCGAGAGAGAGAGAGAGTCTTGAAATGTTCTAAATTCTCTTTAATTTAACGAGAATCTCTCCCTTGCTTCGTGCTGCACGTTTTACCCTATAGAACTGCTATGCAAATTTTCATAATTTCAAAGCGGAATATAATCTTTTTGAGGTAAGTTTAAACGCGGTTATATAAACGGGGCATTTCGAGGGACATTCAAACTATACCATGTGATGCTAACTTTCGAAATTCACGTATTTTTTGGAAAAAAAATAAAGTCGAAGAAATTGACGTTTGTGAAAAAATGAGATCTTTAATTTCGCACAACGATTAGTGTCGATTTTTTTTTACTTCGAGTAGTTAATAATCTCCTTTTGAATTTAATAGAATTCGTATCTTCACGGGATGATTATTTTTCCTCCCTTATGCTATAGCGATGGAAATTATTGAAAATAAAAATCTAAGAGTTGAATATCGGTAAATATAGATTCTTAAATTAATCCGGAATTTTCCATTAACACAACGCGTTTTAATACCGTAATTAAATTCCTTGTAAAAGAAACAACGTCTTTTCCTAAGAGCCGCGTGAACTCAATATAAAAAAAAAAAAAAATATGTCTTTATCACGCGTCTCGCTTAAAAGAGAGAAAAAAAAAAACTTTCCCCATCGCAACATGTAGGTATATGAATTAATTAAAGAAAAAGGATATAATATAGGTACGCGGTGTTTTATCGCCCCTAAAGAATTTGTTTTCTGCTACATCGTAGTAAAAGTACGATATTGAAAAGCTTTTTTTCCCGTAAGTTCGAGGGGTAGAAAGACAGAAAAAAAAAAAAAAACAAATCTCAAATCACGATGAACATATTTTGTGTTGAATGAAAATAATCTTGATTCGTGGGCAAGTATAGCTTGGGGGTTGTGGAATATAAAGGAATCAAGATACGTGTATGGGTTTTATGAAATGTCCCAGAGTGCGACGCGGGGTGAATCTTCGCGAAAAAATTTTTTTGTTGGCGGCAGCTTATCATCTCCCTTATCATTTCAGGATCATCCAAGGTCACGCCGCGTTCTTTCTTCGGTGATTCCAGCGCCGACGGAAACTACGAGGTGACACTGATGACTAAGGCGATCGTCTACTATACGGGACTGGTTGTATGGCAGCCACCAGCAGTTTATAAATCTTCCTGCTCGATTGACGTTGAGTTCTTTCCATACGACGTTCAAACCTGTGTATTGAAGTTAGGCTCCTGGACCTATGACGGTTTCAAGGTGGTGATTACCAACGAGCTTTTTTTTTTTTCTTCTTTATCAGTTTTAGGAATGCTGCTCGCCGCCGGCTGTTGGACGTGATATATTGGCCGTTTGATTGACGTCGTTAATACGTTTTCAATTTTTTATATTACGTTACTATGAATTATGTGTTTATTGAAGCGATCGAGTTTGCCGCTACATAGTCAAGGATTTTTAGACATTCGCTCCGCAAAAAATCCTGTTAATTGATTTTTCGATAGGATTATGTCAGAGAGTGTCCCCTAAATATGAAATCAAGTTTGTGTCGTCCGAAACCGCGAGCGTTAGCCGCTATCTTGAAAAACGCCTTTTTGCAAATATCTCGGAAACGATGAGTTTTACGTTAAAAATTGTAAAGACCTTTTTTGTAGAGGATAAAATTCCCTATATTTTTTATTCGAAACTTTTTTCTCTATTGTTAATATTTGCCGAGATATAGTCGATCGAAAAAACCAATTTTCACATTTTTTTTTCGTATTTCCACAAATTATCGAGATATTTTCCAAAGACAAAAATTTGGTTTTTTCAATCGACTATATCTCGGCAAATATTAACAATAGAGAAAAAAGTTTTGAATAAAAAATATGGGGAATTCTATCCTCTACAAAAAAGGTCTTCACAATTTTTAACGTAAAACTCACCGTTTCCGAGATATTTGCAAAAAGGAGTTTTTTAATATAGCGGCTAACGCTCGCGGTTTCGGACGACACAAACTTGGTTTCATACTTAGGGGATACCCTATGACATAATCCAATCGAAAAATCAATTATCAGGATTTTTTGCGGAGCGAACCCATTTTCGGTGCTAAAATTCCTGGACTAACAGTTGAATGTCGGATCAACGCCAACAGGTAGAAAAAAATTTCTACAATTATCAAAAAAGTTTTAGAAAAAAAAAAAAATAAATAATCGTTTTCTACTTATTGGCGTCTTCGTTCAAAAAGTGACCGACGAACTTTTACTCAAATTTTTTAAATTCTGTTTTTGATATTTTTCACCTACTATATGTAAAATAACGAATTATTAATTGCGTGTGTCACTTTTTGAACGATTTATATACCGAAAAGCAAATTGTATAGGCTAAACTATAGGTTTCTAATTGTGCATAGCTGTTGGACGTCACTACGCTCGAAACACGTGGGAAAGGTATAAAATTGTTTGTACAAAAGGATATAAGTATATGAACAAGAAAATATATACGAAATAATACGAAACCTGATTGATTACTATAATATCTGGTTATTAAAAAATTATATTTTTATCTACATAATATATAATATAAATATGATGATGATTATTATCAAGCACAAAATATATCGCACAAACAAATATATACATTAACGATATATAAATTCGATTGAATAATAAATTGATCAAATTTTCGCAATGAAAATTTCAGATAAGAAAAAAAACCTAGTTGTACAGCGATAATAAAAATATAATGACACACACAACACAAACGTTACGATACTCTGATTATTATTTCATTAGTTATGTATATTATATAATACGTAGAATAGCTGCACAACAAAAAGCCATCGTATTTGTTTAATTGTTCAATTTCGTATATTGGCTGCGATAAAAGTATATAATTGGCTGTTTTATTATAGCTATCCGAGCATTTTATAATTTATACGCATGCTATTAAATAGAAAAGAAAAAAAAAAAAAAAAAAGGAGAAAGGGAAAGCGAAAGAGAAAGAGAGAAACAGAGATTTCTTAGCATTCAGAATCTAGGACATATTTTTGAAATTTTAATTAATCTTATTATTTATTAATTTTATCGTTCACGAGGCGGTTTTTAGACGTATATAATATAGATTATATCGATGTGATAAATATCATTTCAATCGCCCGAAAATATTTCCGCAATTAAAACATTGAATTAATAATGTTTCATTGTGCAATGAGTGCGATGAGAAATTAATTTTCACAATCGTTATTATATCTACATGTGGAAAAAAACGGGATGCTAAAGATTTTGGATGGAACCCGCTGTGGTGTCACGGCCGTCACCCCAACGATTTCATCCCTAAACTTGGCACCCCGTTATAAAATATGTCGCCTGCCTCGTGGACCTTCAATGTTAAGTGCTGTCTTTCATTTTTTATTTACTTTTTTCTTTCTTTTCTTTTCCTTCCTCTTCTTTGCAATTTTTTTTTTTTTTTGTTTTTTTTCATTTTTCTTATTTATTTCACTTCGCGGAAAGGAAAATCCGCCACTCATTCACTTGGCCAAGCAATCCACGGCTCGTTTTACGTCTGTATTTTCGTTTTTTTGTTTTTTTTTTTCTCCTTTTTCGTTTACATATTGTATACGTATACCAATCTTTCATACTCGTTTGATATTACCTACTTCCCCGTTTTATATATATTACACATATATCGTCTGAATTAGCTTTTATCAAAACGAAGAAGAAAAAGAAAAAAGAATAAAAAAAAAGGAATTATTGTTACGCGGCGGATTTACATCCCGAAATATAGTATGACAATTATTATGGGATATATGGGTACGAGTTTAGAAAAAAATTATTACAATATTGTAATTATTAATCTCAGGGCTTTTTATCCGTGATGATAGAATTTAAATGAAGAGAACTGAAAATCTGTTCCTTAAATAAGGGATTAAAAAAATAATAAAACAAATACAAAAAAAAAAAAAAAAACAAGAGACGAAATTATCAACGTTTCATACAAATTTTTCAGAGCGTGACATAATATACGGTTTAGTAATTTTTACAGTTTTTCTTTTCTTATTTTCTCCTTCTTCCGCACTGCATATATAAATAAAGGCAACGCGAACCACGCGGGAGAAGAGAAAAATTTCGCTGAAAAATTTTCTTGCAAACTGAATGACGTATTATACAGAAAAATTACGGTGAAACTTTTTTTCACCTCTTCGCTCTCGAAAAGGTTTGACAAGATGTAGTAGTAGTAGTACTTGCGGCAAAAAAAAAAAAAAAAAAAAAAAAGCTAGCGTGTCTTTTTTAAGCAACACGTTATTTACCTCCTTGGTTTTTGGTCGGAAAGTCTTTATGTATTTAAATATGTATATTTATATTTTGAAAAAGTAACATATACTATATATAATTGCCGCAGAGATATTTTTTTAAATATATATATACCCCTCTCTCGTAATTATCAATTCAGAAATCACCTTTACCCTAATTACAAATTATCCCAAGTACCTGAAAGCCGCGGTTCAACCTCTGAACTGGATCCCTTATAACCACGTGGATAATCTTCGTTAACCGCAGATTAGTAACACATACTAGTATACATCAGAGGATATAGGAAATAAGTGAAATTAATTTCAATTTAATATTACACGGAATATATGAAAAAAAGAAAAAAATTTTTTCAAACAATTTTTACCACCAATTATTAGTTCTCTTGTCTAACAATAATTAATCAACACCTTTCGTAAAATCTATATACATCGAGTACCATTTGTTTCGGTAATTAGACCAAATACCATCAAGAGATTCGTGATTAGTCCCAATTTCTTGCTAACCGCGTAGGTAGGTAGGTACGTACGTCCTTATAGAAATTTCTATTCTAGAAACGAGGTATTCATCGTGCTGATAAGCACTGCCATTTATTGTACTTCAGACTCGTGCAGTAAATACGAACGATCGATATAGCTACCTGGTTATATACCTACATATATATACCTACATAAATATATAGTATGTATGCACTACGTTCATCCATGCGGTTAATGTAATATACCAAGTTGCAATAACCTCGCGTTAAATTGTTACGTAATTATTATTAATATTGCAGAATCGTATATATAGTAGAACATATTGATCCAACAAGTATTACAAACTTATTGAACATGCATTAAATTGAGGGTCATATTATGTTAGTGGTGTTTATAGTTACCAGAATCCGACGTTTTCAAGTATACATATATAATTAATTCGAGGGCTAATTATAATATAATTGAAAATTCAGCCGTTTAGAACGCATGGAATTTTACGGTTTTTTTTTTTTTTTTTTTTTTTTTTTTTTTAGAGAGAGAGAAATTTGTGTAACAATTTCTCGTTAGGTAATTTGATTCCGCGGTTTTAGTCAGTGGTTATATTTTATGTCAAATTTACATTGTTACCTGACCGCGATGTATGCGACTATAAATCACTAGGCATCGCGTTTGACAGCTCGAAATTGAGATATTATTGTGATGCTGCGATTAGAGTTTATCACGGTTATAGGCAGAAAGTCGTCATTATTTTTTTCTGAATTTTTCTCCACATGTCGATGATGTATTATAAACGTGGAAAGTTAGGATATTGCGCTCTTCAGATTCTCACCCTTGAAAAAAAAAATAAAAATAAAAATGGTTAAGGGCAGTTTTTTTTTTTTTTTTTTTTTCATCAAGACGATACTGCATTGAATAACTTTTGGAATATTCTTGATGAAATGAAAAGTAGAAAAGCTACGCCTGCACGTTTAAAAAAATTGCGTATAGCTTCTGAAAGTTTGATACGGATTTAAGAAAACCCAATGGTTTATCCTTCAGGACATAATTGTTCAAGAAAAATAAGAGAAATTAATGAGTAGGTATATAGTAAGTCGACGGAGGTGAAAAGCTGCTTTTTAAGGGTGAAATTTTGTAGACTGATGAGAGACGCTTGTTAATACTTCAAATTGTCAATGTCATAACTGTTTGCGTAAGTAATTGGTCAGAAAATTGAAGAAGAATAATTCTGAGTCTATATTACTACCAAGTTAACCATATAGAAGTATGACATTTTTCGCTAATTATATTTCACCCCATTATCGGTTCGCGAAATTTTTGGTCTGACCCCGTTCGTTCGCGCGTTACTGTATTATCTACTGAAATTTACAACATTGGTTACTGACTGTTTCTACTTCACGATTCCACGTAGTATACCCGAACATCTTGACACTATTGTATAACAACATTTTCAGAGCAAATCGTTTCGGAATAGAAGAACGTGATGTGGTTTTATCAGTACCTATACGTTGAAACATGCATATCTATATATGTATTACTGTCGTCATATTAGAATTTCGATGCACTCATGGACCAGAACGTCTTCAAATACATAGAAAAAAACGTAGTTAAAATTCCAGGTTCCTATCTCAATTTTAAGGGGACCAGTACAGCGACTTTTCGAGAAATTATCATAGTCCGAAATCAATTTATTTCATAACTAAAGTTCATTTCACATCAAAATATTTTTCTTTTTCAAAATCATGTGTCGTAAGGATTTTAGAGCACTGTTTGACCGATTCAGGTCATCTTGGATTCATTTTCTTCAGAAAACAAATCCTCATCATGTGAATGTAGGAATTTTAAAATAAAAAATTATGTCACAAGTTATGATCAATTTAACAAATTTGAAAAAATTATTATCACTCATTTCTTAAATAACTTGGCCAAAACGAAAAATTCTCAAAATTCCTACATTCACATGATGAGGATTTGTTTTCTGAAGAAAATGAATCCAAGATGATCTGAATCGGTCCAAGGGTGCTCTGAAATCCTTACGACACATGATTTTGAAAAAGAAAAATATTTTGATGTGAAATGAACTTTGGTTGTGAAATAAATTGATTTCGGACTATGATAATTTCTCGAAAAGTCGCTGTACTGGTCCCCTTAAGTACTGCCCCAAAGGCTTTGAACTTTCTCATTTGAATAACACACGATTTTGAGCACTTCGGGGTTATTTCTTATTTCCTATCGCATTGTAGCTTCGAATAATCTGAAACTCCGCCCAGTTCTTACCTATAGCAGTAGGCATCCGTGATAAAATTCACAGATTTTTAACGAAATAATTTCATTCATCACAATTTGAAGATAAGAAATTTTTTTCGGTGCGCTGTAGCTTCGAAAATTATATTGTTCGAAATCTGTAAAATTTTCATCAAATGCCTGCTACCACAGTTAACGAGTGTAAAAAGTTTCAGATTCTTCGGAGCTACACGGAAAAAACAGTGCTGTCGAATTTACTCTGGAGCAGTAAATATATACGGACAGCATTTTTTTGCAGTAGAAATTATCACAATTCTATAGTATTGGGTACATTAGAGCAAGTGGCCTTTAATGTCTATATGAGTGAATGTTACCACAATTGTGATAATTTCAACTGCAAAAAAATGCTGTCCCTATATTTACTGCTCCAGAGTGAATTCGACAGCACCGTTTTTTCCGTGTACACTGGAATAGGAAGACACAAAAATTAACCGCGAAATGTTACAAATCGTGTTTTGTGACGTTTACTCGTTCGATATTTGGATCTTTAGTCTCGTTTCAGCTGATTAGACAAAAAATGACGAGACATCAATGACCATACTTCATTGACCTTTGCTTCGATCTGTTTTTTATTGGGTAGAAAAGGGGAAAAAATGGAAAGAAAAATGAAAAAATTGTTAAAAATTCTGGAAATAATAACTAGCTCGAGATTTTTTTTTATCAATTGCAAGTATATGACGCGCCCCGGAGTAATTAGAGCTGCGAAAATACTCCGCGTGAGTGCTGGACCGCAATCCAACAGCCACCAGCCACCAGCCACCAGCCACCAGGCAACTCATTATTGCTTCCGTCCCTCAATTCTTCCATTCTGTAGGTATCCGTCGCGTTGCGTTGCGTTGGTCTCTCCTGCCTATATACCGTGTGGTTAGAAGTGGAGAACGCCCAACTCGTCAGAGTGTTGTTACGGGTTGATAAAGGCCTGCCATTACGTACTTTGAGCCGAACTACGGCGCTAGAATTTCGAGCTTTTAGGGTAGAATCAGCTTTTCCCAACGTATAAGTTTTGTTCAACGGTTATATTTGAATCCGGTGATTCGCCGGGGCTGTTATGGGTAGTTAGACAGAAAGGGCCGCACATCCCCCAACTGCCAACTGTTAAATAACTCTTCCGAAATTAACCCCCCACTCTCAAAATAGGAGTTGATGAAAATATAGGAATTCGCCTTTTTATATTAGGATGAAAATTTTATTCTCCCTTTATTTTTCCATCTCTAAACTTCTTTCTTCTCTACATATATATATATATATATATATATATATATAACGAACGAAGAAAGCTGCTCTTATCTGATCCGGGGAAGCTTTATCCCGCTTAATTTTATTCCCAAGCAGGCAGAAGCAGAAGAAGTAAAAAAAAAAAAGGAAAAAAGAAAAGAAAAACTTTTTGCATTCAAAGTAAGGCACCCTACCTACCCCTAACTCGCGAACAATAACTTGAGGCTCTTTATTTCACGTTTTGTTTTCGCCAAAAGTCACCCACGTCTTCAAAACGACAGACTAATTTTTACTTCGCTTATAAAATTTTCGAAATATTTCATCACTTTGATATTATTTAAATATTTTTCGATAATAGGTTTTTTTTTTTTTTTTTTTTTTTTTTTTTTCCAATTGGGACAAAATAGGTACCGATAATATTGATATTGATCAGATCAGCTGTTGAAATTTTTGATCGTAATAAATTTATTCGCGAACTGTTCCTTATCCCGCTATGCCATCGTGATTTTTTTTTTTTTTTTTTTCTTTCTTTCTTTACCTCGCCTTTTTCGTTTCCGTCTATAAAATACTTTTCTTTTCTTCTGTATCATACCGGAAGCGGACACTCCCTCTGCCGAAAAAAAAGTCCCGTGACTATAAATCTGCGAGAAAAAAATAAAAAGCTTCACTTTATAAAACATATTAAGATACCGCAGTGATAAAAATACTTATTTCAAATCAGATCTATAGCTATGTATTCTATAAATATATAAAAATGAAGAAAAAATAGAGAAATAAGGAAAGAAAAAAAATAAAAGGCTCTACTAAAACGACATTGTCCCACAACTGACCGGGTCACGTTCCCTCCATAGTTTACTTAGGAGTCACTCAACGAGTCACTGACTTTACCGAGGGTCTTAGACAGCTTAAAGCTCTCGTTCTAGATCTCGCCTTGTGTCTCATATATAGTTAATCCTCAAACTATTGGGTGTAGAAATATATCAATTTTTTATTTCAGTCACGCGTTAAAGTCTTGTTATAGCTTAGGATCTGGTATATGGTATATATGTATCGGCTACAACCCTTAGAAGCGATTATTTTTTCTCTATGATCATTTTAATGCCCTGTTATATAATACGTAGAGTTATATAGTACGTATACGATATATACATATACCTACCTACCCCGATATTTATCGCTCTCGAATGTCATGTGATTTAGGAGAATAATCATCTCGACTATATGATTAAAAAGAAAAAGAAAAAGAAGAAAAAAAAAAAAAAAAAAAAAAATTGATTTATATTTTATAAAGAACAGAAAATCTGATTTTTTTCACATATTAATTAAAACAATCTTTTTCTAATGACTGCGTAAATCAGTTAAAAAAGGGCGACAACTTTGGCTTAAAATTGTTTTATTGAAATATATTAAATATATATAATATAGGCAAGCCTTCGCGTGAGATGGTCATTATACAGAGCGAGACGTGATAAAGTTATAATGGTTCATCAAAGAATCTTAAAGTTCAAAAATCACGTCACTTGAATTGAGGCGGGTATACCTACCTACCTACCTACCTACCTTATCTCGAAATAGTTAGAGAGTGAAATAGTTTAAGTTATAAAAGTAATGGGGGTTCTTATACGTTAGTTCCGAGGCCGATCTTTCCTACTATTTTCTTCAAGTTTTGCCTTTGCAAAAGTTTTGTCAGAAATTTAAATACGATTTAATGTACCTAAACTTTCACGTGTCGGATTTGAATTCGCGTTAAATAATAATAATAATAATAATAATAATAATAATAATAATAATAATAACAATAACAATTAAGAAACCCTCATTTCCGACATCGTCCTTATTTTTTGCGTGCCAAATTTTAATTTTTTTTTTCGTCCTTTTACTTATTACAGTAAAAGAAATAAAATAATAATAATAATAATAATAATAATAATGATCATTATTACTGAAAGTCTGCAACAGCTTTCAGTTGAATAATTGA
Organism: Tenthredo mesomela; assembly: GCA_943736025.1. Lineage (NCBI taxonomy): Eukaryota > Metazoa > Arthropoda > Insecta > Hymenoptera > Tenthredinidae > Tenthredo > Tenthredo mesomela. The sequence continues at coordinate 23,875,728 of OX031019.1, read as the reverse complement.
AATATAAGCGATAAGTGTTTGCGCATTAGGGAATATTAGGATCTGGAGTATTCTTCATTTTTTACTTTTTCTTTTGATTTTTTTTTTATTTTATTTTATTATTTTTTTATTTTTTTTAAATATTTTTCTAATCTGGAGTATAATATTCGTTGTGCTTTGTGCTGTCAACTATTTTTGAGAACGCACATATTTTATACCTTTTCCATGAGGATGCTGTTGGAGTCGTGTGGCGTTGGGTAATATACGTGTTGTGTCTCGTTACGCTGTACATATAATATATGTATAATATATATACAGTGCGATTCTGTGGAAAATTACACTGAGAAAAAACTGTAGTTGTGGTGAATATTTTTTTGACTATAAAAAATAGTAACTAAACGGACTTAAACCGATTTATAGTATACATAACTCAACGAATTTGAGTTATCGCAACTAAAATCGCTAGTTCCAATTACTATTTGCTCAACTATTTGGACATAGTAAAGAGTACAATATACCCTAGGAACTAGAAACAAGGTTAGCCTTACCATATTACGAGGTTGTACTGACTAATCCCAACAGTATGATGTACTATAGTGGTACTATGTAAACAACTAAACCAAATGGTTAAATAATGCTCCTGCTGTGCGGAAAAAATAAATTTAGCTCGTCACAATGAATTTATAACATTGTATGATGCCCCGAGAAACACCTACTAATTATATTCAACCACATATTAATACAAAGTAAGGATTTTTAGATTAGAAAAACATCGCATTATTTAGGCCGGGATCGATCCGGGACGCACGCATTCGCTCGCATTACTAGTCGCACGCTCTACCGACTACGCTAAACTATTTGTTGAAATCATTAATCACTTTTTCCTATTTATTTTAAACTCTGCATCTGTCTCAATGATATCAATGTTTTAATGCAGCTGAGATATCTGATTAACTGAACATCTGAGTTCCAAATATCTTTTTAATTCCATTTTTTTACCATCAGAGTTCCAAAAAAGAGTATTGGCTCAACTGTAGTGTATATGGTACGAATTGACAATATATATATAGTTAGCAAAACTGGATGAGTCGGCACCTCCAACTATTAACGCGTTTGTGGCAACGAAAAAATAGTGTTGAATGCACTATAGAGTTTATTCTATCAGTGATTATTGTGCATGGTAACAAATACCCCAAGATGCAGTGGATTGGACTACACTGAAAAAAAAAGTATGAGTCCTACGGCGATACATTTCTGTACTATAGCAATACTCGTATACGCTATACACTTAAACTGAGTTTTAGTCCCACCACAATACTCGTATAGTGACTCGTATAAGTTTCACACTTACAGATTTCTTGAAAAGTTAAAGGTTATGCAGACATTATAAATGTCATTATAAAGAAAATAATAATAAAACCTCTTTCGTGTTATTACTATTTGTTATTAAAAATATTACAATTTACTCCTTATGATTAAATTGAATGCAATCCTTTTTTTTATAAAAACTTCGTAACGATTTGAAGGTTATGTTTTGTTTAGAGATACGCGCAACGCGGGAACTTTCTTACTATACTCACTGGTGGCTTGCTATAGTATCATCGTACGGAAAATATAAGTCCTACAGCGATACTGAGTATTGTGTATATCCACATATAGAGTATGCGTATAGGACTTATACTTTTTTTTCAGTGTATAGGTACTATTGTGGTAACTAATGAAGATATCTTTCATAACTATGGCGGTTTAGTACCCAGCTGACTGAAAATTATAGTTGATTGTACTATAAATATAGTCATCTTCGCGAACTTATCCATTTTGTTGATTTAACCAGGTTGAAATAGTTCAGCGAACTATTTTTCAGTAAGCTACACTATAAAATTGGGTTGTCTTGACTAAAACACGTAAACTAAAATAATATAGTAACCCCAACCAAATTATTTCTCTCAGTGTACGCTCCTAAAATTAGTCTAACGCAAAACGCCTGAATTGAGCAGATCAAACATCGACGACTGGGTTTTATTTATTTATCGTGGGAAATAAAACCCAATCATCGATGTTTGATCCGCTCAATCCGCAGACTATGGAGGGTAGAGATATAAGGAGGACCAACTCTTATGGGGGCATCAGGGGCAAAAGTGTCCGTAAAAGTGCATTAAATAATAGTTCCAGAAGTACCCAGAATGGCGCTCGCAAGCAATCGTGGTAACCAATCGCAAGATTTGACCTTGGCGATCACCAATGAAAATTCGGTATTATGCTACAGCAGCGCCATCTAATTAACTCGATTTCACGGACATTTTTTATACACGGAGTTGGTCCTCCTTACCTTTACCCTCCATAATCTAGATGTTTCCCGTTATAGCCTACCTCGTGATTTTCCACAGAATCGCACTATATATTTGACCGGTTCAAAAAAAATCAACTATTTTTTTTTTTTTTTTTCTAAATCCCCATTGAAATACTTCCGGGCGGGGGGGAAATACGCCTGTTAAAAGCGGAGCTCATAAAATTAATATTTTGAGATCGCTCATCGCGGATTTCATATTTTCCATTTAATTAGCATAGGAATTTCATCTTTTTTTCTTCAGAATTTTGTAGCTCACAAACCAATAAACAAATCCAAATTACTCATACATATTTTGATAGAAAATTGAACACTCTAAAAAATGTGTCTATCGTTTTGAAAAAAAAAAAAAAAAAATGACTTAAAAAAAAAATTGTTGATTCAACTATAAATTGAACTTTGAGCTTGAATAACTTTGGAAGGAGTCAATTTATCAAAAAATGATAAGAGAAGCTTTTTGTAGAGTGTTCAATTTCCTATAAAAATATGTATGCGTCATTTGGATTTGTTTATTGGTTTGTGAGCTACAAAATCCTGAAAAAAAAAAAAAAAATTCTTATGCTATTCAAATGGAAAATAGAAATCCGCGATGAGCGACCTTTAAATATCAATATTAAGAGCTTCGCTCTTAACAAGCATCCCCCCCCCCCCCCCCCCCCCCGAAAGTATTTCAATGAGGATTTTGAAAAAAAAAAAAAAAATAGTCGATTTTTTTGAACCGGTCTAATACATATGTATATAACATTATTATTATTATTATTATTATTATTATCATACGAATGTGTTTTTGGGTTTTGCACTGTTTTGTTATAATTATATAATGTATACATACCTACATGTATGTACTATAACATACGACGGTATTCAAAACCTTGAATAATGGGCGTCGTTATATATAATGTATCGCGGAGTGAAAATCGCAATGAATCTTATTCATTAAAAATTGTCACATTCGTTTTATCTCGTGTTACGAAATGCATACATCAGGAGGTCAAACATAGTCTAAAGTGCAAAATTTCTGTGTTAAAACAAAAAAAACAAAAAAAAAAAAACGTTAACAATTTTTATAAACGAATATTTTGCACTGTTCCTTTATTCATGTATTGCGTGTGAATGCACAGGGGTTGTTATTATTCTGACGACTGGGTATAACCGAATAATTATTATAACTCGCACTGCGCTCGTGGCGATCGATAAATTAATTATTTTTCTTTTTTCATTTCTTTTGACAAAATAATTAAAATTCACACGATATTCAATTTTATTGTATTTCCGAAATAATCAGAAGTCATTCAATTTTGCTGTAAAATTATTTTTTCCTTCAAAGAATAATAGATATATTTTGAATTTGTAATAGAAAAAAAAAAAGTCAAGCTCTTCAATGATCCTGCGTTTCATTACTTTAAGGAATAAATTCATTGCTCATAGTTCCATCGGCTAGATGTTTATGGTTCATCAGTTATCGAATATCATATGCACACGCGCGTAAACGAGCTTTTGGATCGCGTGTCGAGAAAAGTTTTGCAGAAAATCGGTATGCATTATACTTTTAAAGAACGGTGCAATTTGTAAGATCGTTGAAATTCCCATTTACGATAGTAGGTATAGGATGATTCACGTTGCTACCGGTAATATAATGGAGTCTAGAAAAATTTAGTCACCTCTGACTAATTGGAAAGAGAAAAAAAGAAAAAAAAAAAAAAAAAAAGGAAAAACAAAGAGACAAAAAACGAGAAACAAGAATCAGTTGAAATGTGTAAATGCAGTTAATTGCTTCTATATGGTTAAATCGCGAAAGTAAAAAAGCGGAATTGTACTTTTTATTAACGCAATTAAAATTGACGCCGTATACAAGTAACGACCACTCGATTTTCAGAAGTATTTACTCTCACGTTTCGCCCTTAACAACTCGTATATATTTTTTTTATAACCGATACTTTACCTACCTTCACTAGTATACAACGCCATAAAAATTACTTCGTCAAATATTTTGTCTTTCAGTGTCGAGTCAACCCGTAAATATGCACGTGCCAATTTACTTGTATAGGTAGTTATATTAATTGAGTCAATTTCCGGAAAACGAGACCCTAAAAAAAAAAAGAAAAACAAAGACGATTGAAAATTGGTTTTGCTGATAAAAAAAAAAACTACGATACACCCCTATTTTACGCTTATAGACAACCTATTGATGACCAAAAACGGAATTTCAACCCTTCGGGGTTGACGAATTGTAGATTTTTTTTTTTTGTTTTTTTTTTTAAATTTATACCCAATCGATGAACGACTTTAAAAATCGCTGAATTATTTCTATGTATAAAATCTTTGAACAGCCCCGACGTAAATTTTCAATATATTTGAATAAAATTTTGGTGACTATGTGAAGGAAGGATGACAAATGGTATGAACCGTTTAATCGAAAAGTGCCTGTGGGAACGTGTGTTTCCATTTTCCGGAAACAGTCTCAATTATTCAGGAGGATTGGGACTCGACTATATTCCCTTATTCCTGTGTCTCATCGTTTCCTCGATTCACACGAGCTTTGGCTGGTGGCTCTCTAGGAATCCTCGAGTAAAACGTGGTCATTATTTACTCCCTAAATTCCGCGATCTAAGAAGTTTATAAGTTGAGTGAAGTGGAATTAAACGAAACGTCTGTATCCTCCGAGGCTCTCGTAATCTTGAAATTAATCAGTTTCCAAAGTTTCACTAACACGTCCTATCTACAGGGGGTTGTATTCGCCCTTGGTCGTTCGCGTGGGCGAAGTATAGTAAGCTCGAAAGTGCGTTTCTGTATTAGATAGCACAGCTGCTAATAGCGGTTTGAATTATTCTAGGCAACCCAAAGTAAGCCGATAGTTCAACATTTGGACTGACTATTCTAAACCCTTCGTGTGACATCGATCAATCCCTTACCCCGACGTACTACACGGATCCGTGTAGCACCTCGATCAATGAATTACTGCAGGGGTTGAATAAATGACGGGAAACAGCGAGCAGCGCCTTTTTTTTTTTTTTTCTTCGCAAATTTGTTAATTCAATTAGGTATAATTTGTCTCGAAAACTTTCATCCAAGTATATATATATATAAGTAAAAAGAGAAAAACAAACAAAAGGCAAAATTTGATGAACTGTGCAGGTGAAGTCGATTTACATACCCAAGATGCCCTAGTCAAATAAGTTCGAACCTTGAACCACCCGAGCTTTGTGTTAAAGCAAAGATCGTGGGTTTAGAAGTTAAGACAAGTTAGTTGGGCCTTCCTGGCTTAGTTTGCCTTTGTTAGTTGACCAACTGTGAAAACGTTACGTTACTTCATGGGAAACTAAAGGGCACTAAAGTTGTGCTGGCTTCTATCCCTAAAAGACACAACGCAATGCCTTGATATAAACTCGAGTAAATTTTCTGTCTCTTATTCTATACTTTTATATAAACGAATATAATATATATATACCAGCTATATCTATATACACAAGTGCGGCTATATACCTAGTGCCTTAAGCTTTTATTGTAAACTTTGCACGCTAAGCTGTCGCAAATATCAAACTGAAGACAGCGTCGCTTCTATTTTCAGCTCGATACTTGAGCTTGCGTAGAAAAATCACTGCAGTTTTATCTGTGGCAATAAAAATTATGGATTTTAAATTTCGTGTGACGATACTACTTTCCCTGCGCTGTCAAAAATTTCAAATTTAATTCAATTTTCGTTTACTTATTTATATTGTTAAGTAAATGGGAAACGATTTAGCCAGATTTTTATTCATATTATACCTTTATTCTACTCTTTTCTTTCATGTATTTCTTTCTTTCTTTCTTTCTTTCTTTGAATATTACGGGCTTTAACGAAGCCATGAATAATTAAGCTTTGCACAACGTTAGCTGTTCTTTCTCTTCGTGCTTCCAGAGTTGTATATAATATATCTGTCTGTGTATGTGTATGTCTGTGTATGCGTATGTGTATGTGCTTCTGTATGTATGACATGCATGTTTTCTTTGCATTGCATATCTCTGCATCATCTATAAAATATAGTACGTGACACTTTGTGCATTGCATGAGGATGCATCTTATATACCAACAAACCCGAAAATTTAGTTTGAGATACATGCACGTATATTCATATATGTATATATGCTGCTTTGACGTCTTGGAAAGCACGACGCAATTTCCTGCTTCAGCTTCAACATAGGTACTCTAACTATAAGCACGAAACACATCTTGAACATAAACACTTTTCTCTCTCTCTCTCTCTCTCTCTCTTACTTACTCTTACTCTCTCTCTCTTTCTCTACGTTTGATCTAAAAATTAGGGAACTTTGACGATAATGAGAAATTCCTCGCTTCGTCAATCAACTAGAATTTTGTTTACTTTGCTCATCGTTTTTCTTCATTTATCCAGGTAACAAGTTCCTCTCTACACCTTGCGATACCTTAATCCTATATATTATGAGGTATTCCACGTCACTTTAACCACTTAAAAAAAAAAATCTGCACAAAATTTGAAATTTTCACGAGATTTCAAATTTTTTAACATTTTTTTTTCACAGAATACTTAAGTCTGTTCATTTTTTTTTTTTTACCTCGGGAACGGTTTGATCGTAACGACAATGTTGAAATACGAAAATCTGCAGTTTTTCAAAGCCTACAATGATGAAATTCATTTAGCTTCAACTGAGTAATTTTAACTCATATTTTAAGGCAAAATCATAAAAAAAAAAAAATTAATTTCTTATAACCGTTTCCGAAATATAAAACTGTTTAAATGAAAAATGAGAAAACAAAAAAAACTGAAGTGTTCGGTCCATAAAATAAAAATAGAAATTTTCAACCTCGTGAATTTGTTCGTATCATGTTGAACCCTATTTGTTGTAATTTTGTGAGGATTTTTTTTCTCACTTTTTTTTCTATTTTTTTTTTTTTTTTTTTTTTTTTTTAGTTACCGAAGTGGCATGGAATGCCCCACATACTATACACACACGAACCTAGACTATTCAAATAACATTTACAACAAACCATTTTCAACAATAGCTGCGTATACAGCTACACTGTGACGACTGACAGCTATTAAATTTAAAGTCTGGAAGGTATAGCTATTGTCCCGGTTAAGCTCAATATATAAATTCTTTTCAACGCGAATGACACACAATGCGAGCTTTTGCACTGATATGTCTATATCGTTATTAACGATTGTCTTCGCGTAACGTCGTTAACAATGCGATAACTAAACGAAATGCAACAAAAAACTTTCCTTAAGGGGATATGAAAAGTGAATTATACACCTCGAATTTTTGGCAGCCCGTTTCTCAGCTAAAACACATCCGATCGATGTGAAATTGATATCAGTGACGTAGAAAAAGTGCACAGAGGGCATGATGCTCTTGGATTTCCAAAAAACGAAAATGTTTCGGGTGTTTTCATATTTATCAAGTACAACGTCAGCAACAACGATTATTCGTTACAGAGTACTCTTGATATAAAATTGTACATTTTATTTTCGCTTTTTGGAAATCCAAGAGCATCATGCCCTTCGTTCACTTTTTCTACGTCACTGATATCAATTTCACATCGATCGGATGTGTTTTAGCTGGGAAACGGGCTGCCAAAAATTCGAGGTGTATAATTCACCTTTCATATGCCCTTAACAATTTTCTGTTTTTTTTTTTTTTGTATTTTTTTTTTTTTTTCTTGTAACCTTTGAATTTTCATGAGATTCTTGTAGTAGGTAAACCCGCGTGTTTGTTTAGACAGTAACTATGTGATATCGTGAATTTTGATACTGCGACTAATTACCCTAAAGCTCCTCCAATCTTGTGCCTTAAATAGATACGTATATAATATATATATGTATATACCTATTTATGTATAAGCGGCTGAGCTTTATAACGTTTGCTACAATCGTAATCTGATTCCTACACGCTCGGAGAGGCATAAGTTTTATACAGTGTATAAACCAGGTTTAGGTCGCTGACCGGAGTTCTTAAAGGGGCAACTAAATTAACACTTTACGATTTTACCCCTGGGATCTGTTGCACTCGCGGATCAGTATACGATAAAAGCTTTTTGAATTCAATGTGAAACGTGACTTGAGCGGGACGAAAGAAAAGAAAAAAAAAAAAAGAGAAATTAAAATAAATAAATAAATAAAATTCAGAGAAAAAAAAAAAAAAAAAAGAAACCGGATATGCTTTGTCCAAACTCATTAATTAAGCCGTTCAGGTTTTTAATTATACGAAGTAGAAACTTTTGGTGGAATAATAAATCAAAAAAAAAAAAATAATAATAATAAACGTTTCGACCATCAGAATAACGCGACATAATAATTTTGATGAGGAATTTTTTTTTTTTTTTTTCTTCCTCAACTGTCAAACAAAATCCCTTACGGATTTGAAAATTTAACGAACGGCTTTTCGCTGTAGCCATTTATGTTACGTGCCTTTAGTTTTCTATCCCCGAGGAATATGCGGAGCTGTAACTCTTTATACTTTTTTTTTTTTCTTCTTCTTCTTCTTCTTTTTTTTTTTTTACCCCAAGATCCGTTCCGTGCTTGTTTGTACTTACAAAACTCTGCCCTATAATTCTTTCAACTAACTTTCTACTTTCCAGGGACCAAAGGGGCCTGATCCCCTGTACGTCTTGTTTAATACTTTTATACCCCCGAGCTTATTTTTCTTACCTTTTTTTTTTTTTTTTCTTTTTTTTCATTCATCTATTTATTTATTTATTTATTTATTTATTTATTTATTTATTCAGTTATTTATTCATACATCTCTTCGTTTTTTTTTTTTTCTTTTTTTTTTTTCTTTTCCGGAATCGCAGTCTCTCGCGATACTCCAGGGCAAAAAGCAAAAGCGAACAAGAATTTACCTATCTTTACTCGCTCTTTACTTCCATTCAGAAAGATGTTACGAAGTGGAAGCGAACAACGACTGACAAGTACCCTGAGGCACTTGAAAAGAACAATTTTTAAGTTTTTGTTATCACGAGTATAATCGGCTTATACTTTTATAAACTGGAAGGGCGTGAACGAAAAGAAAATGCAAAAAAAAAAAAAAAAAAAAAGAAAAGAAAAGAAGGAAAAAAAAAGCGGAAGAGTAAAAATGAGAAAATATTTTCTTTCGAATTATCAAATAAATCGCAAAAAACTAAAAGGATAACTTAACTTTACTTAATATAATTTTTATATAATTATTATTTTCTATTAAACATTTATTTAAACAACGAGATATCAAAACGTTCGAATTGATAAAAAAATTAATAAAAAAAAAAAAAAAAAGGATTATTGAAAAATTGTATAATAAATCAACGAACTACCTAATAATTTATCTACGATAACCTTAATAATAATAAAAAAAAAAGTGTATATTAAACTTTTATATTGCTCAAGTTTGAACGATTTATCTATCGGACGAATGGTCGCTATAATATCGGAGAATTTTTGCGACACTTGGATCGAACGACGATAACAATAAATAACCGCGATCTTCTACACCCCGTGGGAAAAGAGGGACAGTTACCAAACGTCCGATTTCATATTCTGAAGTAATTTGAGTGTGGATGAAAAAAAAAAATAGAGGAAAAATTTCCAAACTCGAAAAACCCTATCGATCGATATACATATACCTCTCATCCTAAGTATTTAGGACCGAACAGAGTGCTGCTCTTTGCGGTCGATAAATAATGAAAAAACGAGAAAAAAACAAAAAATCACAGTTCAATAGAAGCAATTTGAGTTAGGTGCGAGGGGAATGGTCTTTTTCTTTTCTTTTTTTTTTTTTTTCCTCTCGTTTTGTCGATTTTTTCGTTCTCTCCTTTTTTTTTTTTTTTTTTTTTTCACTTTTTTTTTTACTTTTTTACTCTTTTTTTTTTGTTTTGATTTTTTTACCATCGATCCATCAACCACGTTCAGCTAGGACTTTGCAGAGGAAAAACAGAGGTAAACCAGATTAACCCGGATTTCCAATCCTGCAAGACTGTGATTAATGGTATTCCATTTTTTATTCGAACGTCATGCCATGCCGGGTGCATTTAGTCCACGTCGTAACTAACGACTCTAACTGTTGTTTTCTCTATTTCGATTGACCTTATACCTTAATATAGAAATTTAATTCTATCTCACTGTAGGACTACGTTTCTAATATTTTTATGTAAAATTATTAATAACGAATCGTTAGGCTACGATTTTGAATTTCAAATCACCTCGTAAAAAAAAAAAAAACGTACTTGGAAGGAAAAAAGAAGAAGCTTTTTTTTCCATAACTCGTACTTTTTGATCATTCAATAAATTCATGCGAATATAATATATGATTGAAACGAGTAGGTATAGTCCGGATTTCGGTTCTGTCGTTTATACCTTTGATCTAAAAATTCAAAGGCACTTTTTTTTTTATACAGCTTCAAATGAGCGGAGATCGACAATTCGACAGTGGTGATAGATTCGCAAAATTACGCCGGAAACTGGTGCCCCGAATTGAATTCCTGTACCTACCCTGTGACTAAGACACAAAAATCGTTTGTGCCAAAATCAGAAGCTTTTATAGCTGTTGAGTAGCTTGATGGAATTTTTTTCTTAATTATCGGTAAATATATAATGTGGGGGAAAAAAAATTTGAATATTCAATGACGTAGAAATGAAACTCCTATCATTTGACAACGCGAATAAAAATTTAGTTATAATCATAATTTTAGAGATATTTTTGACGATGGATAATTTTCTTTACTACTCTCGTAGTATAAAAGATATATTTCGCGTTTCTCGGTAATTGCAGTAACAATGATAAGAGTAAGGGGGTAAAATTTATCACCTCACTGGTTGCACACGAGCTTAAAAGAGGCGAGGAGAAAATATTACCCGTGTTTCAGACAGGAAGCTTGTAACTGAAAGCTGGTTTCGGAGAGAGGATTAGCCTCGGGCATAAATTATGAAAAAAGAAGACGAAGATGAAGAAGAAAAGGAAGAAAAAGAAGAAAAAGAAAAAGAAGAAGAAGAATAGGAAGAAGAAAAAGAAAAAAAAAAAAAAAATACCGCGAATAACGACGAAACCCAAACGATCAGCCATCTTTCAAGAAGAAGAAAAAATATACATTTCGCCACCTCCGGGTAATAAATTTTGACGAGGAAAAAGTTCTCTGCAGTGAAAATCCGGATATACAAATTTTCTCTTATAATTTCTAAAAAGTAATAAAATGAAGAATAAAAAAATAAGAAAAAAAAACAAAAAAACATGGTCCAGTGATTAATTTATACGTGAAAAGATAAATTTCCCTTTTCTCTTTTTTTTTCAATTTTCTTTATCTGCTATTAATTATAATATAACTTTGAACGCGACTTTAACGTATCGGAGAGCTAAACCATCCCTTGGGCTTTGTTTTCCGTTCATTTACCTCGGCACAACGTGATAGGATACGAAAATTTCATGATCTAATTCCTGGGCACGGTTTATACCTACCGGCAAATAATTTACATAATTTCTAATCAACCTGGAATATATTTTCCACTATATACCGTTAAGCGCCGATTAGCGGTTAGTTGGTTAGTTGGTTATCTACAACTTTAACGGATCAATATTTCAGGGGTGGTTTATCACTCGGTGTACTATATAAGGCGAATATAGAGATTATGTACCTATGCGAACGAAGAAAGATATTCGAATACCTATACCTTAATATTTCGTTTGGAATAAAAGAAATGAATTATTATTCATAAAAGATGTTTCTTTTATCGCTACACGAATTTCTGTGAGACTTGGAAGAAAAAAAAAAAAAAAAAGGAAAGGGGAAAAACCAATTACTTTAAAACGAAAAAAAAAAAAAAAAAAAAAAAAAAAAATGACGAAATAAACGGATGTAAAAGCAATCACAGCTTCGACGAATCGAGCCGCCTCGTCGATATGGGTTTATATTTCAGTTTAAATGAAGGAAAATGAAAAAAAAAAAAAAAAAAAAAAAAAAAAAGAAAACGAAATCGAGAAAATAAAATTGAATTCGAATTTCATGAAACGATGTGAAGACGATAAAATAAAAAAAAAAAAAGGAAAAAAAAAAAAAGAAAAAAAAAACGATTCACATGAATATAAAGTAATGTATAAATCGCTAACTCGTCTGAATTTTATTATAAGTGGGAGCCGAATGTATATGAGATGATAAAATATTGCCTGATTTAATTTGAGAAATGAATTCATTAAACAAGAATAAAATAATCATCAACCACGAAGTGGTTAAAGTCTGCGTTGAACAAAAAAAAAAAAAAAAAAAAAAAAGATGTAAAATAAAATGTATAAAATAATTATTGTCGAGTATTTAAGAAAAAATATGATCCCACGAAACTTAATTCTTGAAAAATTAAACCCGATACGTGTATATAAATACACGCACGTATATAAGTTTCGTACCCGCTTCGGGTGTAGGTGTATTATTAATCCTGATTTTATTCAGGGTAGTAAAAGTCGAGAAGATTACGTTAAACCAACATGTTGGGGTTTTGGCATCGGCTATAATTTATTACTTAACGAGTGATACACAACGTTGCACAACTGCACTCACACTCGATTTGGCTTACTCTCAATATCCGCTTTTTGAAACCACAATTTTACCACCTCCTAACTCGCTCACGTCTTGGCATAATAAAATTTGCGGTATACCTATCTAGGTGTATTAAATAAAATAAAAAAAGTAAAAAAAAAAAAAAAAAAATGAAAAATTTTCATTCGACAACTTTTCAATTTATCAATCTAATCAGCGACGATTTTCACACTAGATTAAACAGCTCCCACATCATTTCATCCACTATCTTTATGGACAGCGTTTCACCCAGGTTATACAATGAAAGACGAGAGAAATAAAATGAATTATATAATGCGATGCAAAAATGAGAAGAAAAAAAAAAAAAAAAAATATATTGGAAAAATTCTTCTTTTTTTCGAAATCCTTCAGGACAAGACCGTTGACGATTATATTTTTATACCGATATATTTTTACCTTTTCTTTTCTTTGCAGAAATTAGACGTGAGATTTATCACCCATGTATTATTAGGGTGATCGTTATTTCGGTCATATTCGAATTTCAATTCTTCCATGGGCCTGAAAGTCTCCAAATATGTACAAAAAAATTAAAAAAATGTAGTAAAAATCCCATAGGTTTCTATCTCAATTCTAAGGTACTGCCTCACAACCTCTGAACTTTCCCATTCGCATAACACACGATTTTTAGTACTTCGGGGATATTTTTTACTTCCTATCGCATTATCGCTTCGAATAATCTGAATCTCCGCACACTTCTTACCTATAGTATACCTAGTAGGTATCTGTGAAAAATTCACAGATTTTTAACGACAAAATTTTATCCATCACAATTTGGAGATGAGAAATTTTTTTTTTTTTGGTGCGCTGTAGCTTCGAAAATTATATCGTTGAAAATCTGGAGCTATACTGCGATATGAAGAAACAAAAATCAACCGCGAAATGTGGCAAATCGTGTTTTATTAAAATCGGAAAATTCGAGGGCTTTGGAGCGGTATTTAAAATTGAGCTGGGAACCTGGGGTTTTGGTTCCTTTTTTTTTTTGTGTATATATTTGCAGACACCCCATGGGAGCATTGAAATTCGAAAATGATCAAATTAAGGACCACCCTAATTGTATACCATTCTTCGATATCTATATGATTATTGTAATGTATGGTTTGATATTTATTTCATAAATCGCAGCAGCGCAATGTTTTTAATTGATTAGCTGAGTATATACTTAATTAAATTTGCCTGGAAATAATGTGTATACCTTATAAATATATATGTGGCCTGTTTTATGTATGTTTTGTATAATATGTGTATCATATACAATATACATACATGAAGCTATATAAGTATGAATATATTACATAATATGTTATACCATATAGTTACATGAATGTATGTATATAATGTATCAATATATAAGATCAGTGTATGTAAATACTTAGTTATACCGTGGATTTTACCTGTCTAACTCAAAAGTGTAATGTACAAATTTTTCGAAAAGTTTGACTCTTAACTGCCTCCCCTGTAAAATCAATACCTCATATAATTATAAGTACCTACCTGACACAGACCCGTAAAACCACGTGTATATCGCCAAGAAATTAGACTCTAATTGCGCGCAAGAAGGGCTTGCCTTTGTATGTTACAAAAAAAAAAAAAAAAAAAAAAAAAAAAAGGAAAAATTCAAATTTTTTAAATTAAAAAGTTTAAATTTTTTACATTTCAAGGAAGAAAAATATATATATAAATATTCCAAGCGAACCATACTTGCACGCAGTATCTGCATAATATCTGCAATATATTATATAGGTTTTACCTGCAGTTATATATATTAATTATAAATATCTAAATAGATTATGTTTCGCTGCTGATATATTATGGCGCTGTTATTTAATTATTCAGCCTGAAAAATGTTTAGAAAAGAGAAAAAAAAAAATAAGAAAAAAAGAATTATTTTTCTCCAATGATACCGGAGTTGGAAAAAATTTATCATTGAGTTTATTGAATCTAGGTGGACTTGAGGCATATGGACGAAAAGTCGGGAAGTAACATCGTCGAAGTCGGGGTCGATCTATCCGAATTCTACATGTCGGTTGAGTGGGATATACTGGAAGTCCCAGCAGTGAGGCAAGTCCTTTTCTATTATCACTGATTTAAATTGATTTAAACATTCGTATCGACGTTTTCCGTCCAACACCTACCTAAGCAATAAGAAGCTGGAAACTTGCCACACGTCCATTTCAACCCTAGAATAACTCCATGGGTAATGACGAAAAAATGGAATCGATATTCAAGAGAGTCTTTTAGTCTATTTTATTAATTTCACTTCTTGATTTAGTGATGATCGTTGAATCGCATTTTTGATTCACTGTAGTTCATTTTTCGAAATATTTTTTTTTTTTTTTTTTTTTTTTTTCGCACCCCTATAGGCTTATCGTTGCCCTGTAAGTTATGGCGTCCTATAGAACGGCCTTAAATATACAGGAAAAATTGGAGGCTCGAGAAAAGCCAGGGAATGGATCCTTCCCAACCGAATAAACGACCGGCACTAGCCACTCGCGCGAAGTGGTCCAGCAATAACATCCGTATTGATGCTACCGGGAGAATTTTTCCTCTTACCACATTTCGGGCCCTTTTCGTATATAGATATTTATAAGTAACACGTTTCTATACGTGCGAAAAAAAACCGGTGAAAGATACGAAATATTGAATAAATAAAGAAAAAAGAAGATGTGAAATTTGTGAAATTTTTATTCGCCGAATTCTTTCCCTATATTCTGAAAGTCGATTGGAAGAGTATCACAAACTCGTTAATCTACGGTTAAAACTTATTCTGCGAGATCATCCGAGCTACTTCATCCCCCTCAGGGTATATACTAATACCTTTTGAGGGATAATAATTTGAGAACTGTCCAAAGCGATAATATTTAAGACTGAAGAAACTTTCTAGACAAAAACCTTCAATTGATGCACTCAGAAAAAGGTCTTGTTGACACAACCAAAATTTGGTTATTATATGCACAATCACATTTTTTGTCCAGGCAATCAAATTTTTTTGTTCAGTCAACCAAAAATTTCGTTCGGATAACCAAAATTTTGTTGGGACAACCAAAATTTTGGCTGTTCCAACAAAATTTTTGTTTAACTAAACAAAAAATGTGATTGTGCATATAATAACCCAAATTTTGGTTGTGTCAACAAGACTTTTTTCTGAGTGTGAACAATTTTAATCGTGGAAAATTATATATAGAACTATCACTAGTCCCGGTTGATGATAATAATTTATAATCAAAGAAACGCATATATATATATTTGATGGTGGTATTCGTGAATTGGTACCACGAACCTCAGACGTTGCTTAACTTTTGACATGGGTAAGGGTCTCTCCCCGTAGGCATGGGGTTTTGGGTAAAGTGCAGGTTGCGAAGGGCAGGGGCCAGCCAGGGTAAACCTAACGAGGGCAACCTAGAGTTGTCTTATAACTTCCCTAGCGTATACCGACCTACCTGTCGTATATTCACCCTACCTCATTGTCACGCGAGAACTAAAACCGGGACATTATTTACTTACACACTTGCTCCCTTATGCTTAGTTGCTTAACTGGGGGGTTTAAACCGCAGAAATAATCGCAACGAAACCTGCGAGGTCAAAATTTTCTAAACTTTCGATGAAAAAGAAAAGAAACGAAATTCAAACTTTGTCACGAGGATAGAAAAACTTCGTTGTATTGATTTGATCGAAATTTTTTTCTATACCTGTGAAGTAAAAGTACAGCCTCTCCAATTTTTTTACTCAATCTTGACAAATTTTATTCATAAATATCTTGTATGATCCATGTGTTTATTTAACCGTTGTAACGTTTTTTTTCTTTTTTTTTTTTTTTTGTTGCTTTTTCATAGAAATGAGAAGTTTTACACGTGCTGTGACGAACCTTACCTGGATATCACCTTTAATATAACAATGAGACGAAAGACCCTGTTCTACACTGTAAACATCATCATACCTTGCATGGGGATCTCGTTTCTCACCGTCCTAACTTTTTACCTGCCTAGTGACAGCGGAGAAAAGGTGAGTCTATACTTCCTCGATAAGAAAATGAGTGAATGACATTTTTCTTCATTTATTACTGAACGAAAATCACCCTTTTTGTCTTGATGAAAAATTATCAACTAAAATTGATAAAAGAAGAGAAGTTTAATTTCCGTTTCTTTCGAGTATAATCTCATTGCGACGTCAAACGACAAGAGTAAAAAAAAAAAAAGATATATTTATACACAGAGCGTGAAATTTTGGGTGTATATACCCAACCCCTATAATCTTCTCTCTTCATAAATATCCGAGAACCCTTATTCAACGAGAATTTTGTCGAGCCAGTTCGTGTTTAACTTACCGCCTCTAGAAACGAACCCCTTTATTATTGTTATTATTATTATTATTTATTTATTTTTTTTCTTCTTTTTTTGTAAAAAGAGATTGTTTATAAAACTAGGTAAACGCCAAGGATTCTTCATCAGTATTTCATCCCCCTCTGTGCGAATCGGCGATAAGTGTTAATTTCACAAATTTATAACAAACACTTTATTATCGGTCTATACTATATCTGTACTATATAATACCTGCCGACGAATATAAAGGGAGGAAAATAACACCCCGATTTTTTATTTATTTTTTTTTTTTTTTTCTTCAGGTATAGCTACCCACTATAACTGTTTTACCGTTTCCGTTATGCTTTTTCCCCCGCGTTTCTTTGTTTCGGGATAAAGCTCGTTATTTTCTCTTATCTTTTTTTCACGCTAAGGGGGAAATACGGCGAATGAGACAAAAAAAGAAAAGAGAAAAGAGACGAAGAAAAAAAGACCCGGAAAATACTTCCTGCAACACGATATACTATTACATCTTATGTAGTACGACATTTTTTTCATCATCTCTAAATAGACCTTTGATTTCTTTTTTTTTTTTTTCAGTATCACTATAATAAGGAGTGAAAATAGCCGTACTCAGAAAAAAGGTCTTGTTGACACAACCAAAATTTGGTTATTATATGCACAATCACATTTTTTGTTCAGTCAATCAAATTTTTTGTTCAGTCAACCAAAAATTTCGTTCGGATGACCGAAATTTTGTTGGGAAAATCAAATTTTTGATTGACTGAACAAAAAATGTGATTGTGCATATAATAACCCAAATTTTGGTTGTGTCAACAAGACCTTTTTCTGAGTTCGAAGGTATAAGCTTTGAGGCTGCGGAAAACTCGGGTGATGATAAGAAGTCGAGATTTTCTTTTTAAACCGAACGATGGGCGATCGATTATTAATCGATTATATTCTAGTTTCATTATGCATTTTATTTTATCACTTTTCATATGACCTACCTGCATAAAGATGGGATTTTGAAAACTACGCTGTTGTAAAATTGCAGGAGAGTTGAAAAAATTCTTAAGAATAGAAATCGATAGAGCAATTTCACCGCGGCTTGTGTTATAAGATACTCAATTTCAGAAAACCCAATCTGCTGCTCGTGTATTTCGTCTAGCTTCACAGACCTACTTGCCCTTCGGCAGTTTCTCTCGTTTTTACACCCGCCAGTTCGCCAGTTCGCCAGTTTGCCAGTTTGCCAGTTCACCCGCCTGAGAACGCAATATTTCTTTCGATATTTTTACGACACTAGAGCCCAGGAAAGACGCCGGCAAACAAACCAGAGAGCAAACCATCCCAAAGTAAAAGGAAAACTTCCCCCCCTTTAAGACACGCGTCAATCAACTTCACTGAATCGATAAGCAATATCGCAGCCACCGCTGGTTATCGACCATCCTGGACCCACCGTGAGCTCGCCTTCGCCTGTATATAACATCGACGACGAATAACCGCGGAACGTTTTACTTTAGAAGAATTTTACCAACTTTTTATTCGCTTTATGAAAAAATAGAAGAAGAAAAAAAAAAAACGAAAAGAAAAAAAAAACTCAAAACCGCATGAAATTCTTTCATCGATTATTCAAACCTCACAATTTTAATCAAATGAAGAATATTATCGATCCACCTGAATCTTTGAGAAGAATGATAAATTTCCTTCTGCGCGATCATTTTTGACTCATTGTCAGTATAGGGCAGATTTGATTAAAGGGTGAAAGAAATTTTTCAAACTTTTCTATGCGCGGAAGTGGCAAAAAAAAAAAAAAAAAAAAATTACAGGAAAATTTTTGCCGGTGATGATCTTGACGCTTGAAATTTTTCCTTTCAAATTCTGTACCTATTCTTAATTTTTTCTCCGATTTCGTTATTTTTTTTTTCCCCCCCATTGAGTTATTCAATTCTGAGTAACGTCATTCCGCATATGTATAAGATGTTGACCGTTTTGACATATAACGCATATTATACAAGCGACATTATTCAAGATTCAATATAACTCTGTAGTAAATTTTTGAAGTGATTATTTCAAAGAGGTAATTTCGAGTTTCAAAACGATTTTCGCAATTTTTTTTTTTCTTTCTTTCTTTCTCTCCCAAATACCACCACAGAGAAGTTTGAAAAATAATTTCATCCCGCAACCTTTCATTCAAATCTATACATCGCTTAGTCGAAAATGATCGCACACATATTTAAAAAGCAGAAGATAGCATTCTAAGCTTCGAAAAACGTTTTTTCTTTTAATTTTTTATTCTTTAACAACTTTTCACCGAATTATGACGATTTTAGGTAAATACCGTTAAATCTTTTGCTGATCACGATTGACTATGCACTCAGAAAAAAATCTTGCTGACACAACCAAAATTTGGGTCGTTATATGCACAATCACATTTTTTGTTCAGTCAACCAAAAATTTTGTTGGAATAGCCAAAATTTTTGGTTTTTCCAACAAAATTTTGGTTGTCCCAGCGAAATTTTTGGTTGACTGAACAAAAAATTTGATTGACTGAACAAAAAATGTGATTGTGCATATAACAACCAAATTTTGGTTGTTATTTTTCTGAGTGTGTTCTTAAATCTATGAATATTCTCCTATCACAATCTGCATACAGTGAACCCGAAAGTGCACCGGTGTATTATCTATATCTACAGTTGACATTACCCTGTTCTAGCCTTTAATGGCCTGACATTTCGAGCAACTAGGGTGTCTGCCTGCTGGGCACAATTTATGTCGTACTCGAGGGCCTTTAGCATCGACTCTAATTATCGTCCAATTGGTACTAAAGCTGGTTTGATCAGGATCGATTACTTGGTGAGGTGATTATATCAGTTCAAAGGGAAAATCCGTATATAACATAACGGTGCGAAAAATATACGTCAAACCCTGTTTATTTAGGTATCGAAATGAAGAGTAGACCTTTTTGAAGTATGGCTCAGGTATACATATTGGCATTCGTATACCTCTCATATAGATATGGGTACATTAAGGTGGTCCTTAATTTGATCATTTTCAAATTATTTTTATTATTTAAAAAATTTTTTTTTTATTAAAAGTAGAATTGAGATAGCAACCTGGGGTCTTGGCTACAATTTTTTTTTTTTTTTTATATATTTTGAGACGTTCTTATCAATGGGAGCATTGAAATTCGAATATGACCGAGTTAAGGACCACCCTAGGGTGCATAAATATTTATTATACACCCAACGTGGCGTGAAGATTGTGAATTTTAATATGAATAGACACGATATGGTGACAATGGGAAAATGGATCCCATATATTTATATATATCAGGGTGTTTGGAAAAAAAAAAAATTCCTTTTTTCCGTGCTCCGACCCCTCAAAACGTGAGCTTTGATAGAAAAAAGATGA
The DNA here is from genome assembly GCA_943736025.1 of Tenthredo mesomela. Lineage (NCBI taxonomy): Eukaryota > Metazoa > Arthropoda > Insecta > Hymenoptera > Tenthredinidae > Tenthredo > Tenthredo mesomela. The sequence continues at coordinate 23,855,126 of OX031019.1, read as the reverse complement.
GCGGAAGCTGCCGCTCATTGGACGTTTCTATTATAACAGCCAACTAACGTTTATGACGAATTTTTCGGAAGGAAAAATTTGAGACCATTGAGATTGTATTTTGAGTTAAGTGAAAAAAAAAATTTCATTAAATGTTAAATTTCACCCAAAATCAGTTTCATAATCTTTGACTCGAGTTTTACTAATATCGCGTATTATAATCTGTTGATTACTTTGAAATAATATTTTCTGGCGACGTTAAATTATTAGACAACCTAGATCGTTCAAAATTATTACTCTGAGGTCGAGCCATTATTCCCCAAAGACTTAAGTTATTTGAAAATTATTCAATCATAAGAAGAAGAAATCAATGGTGGGAGTGGTGAATGGATATTCAGTTTATTAACATGGCTTGGGTATTGGCAAACCCATAAGTACAGTAGCAAATAGAAATCCATGCGGTTTCAAACCCGATACAATACTCAGTGAAAAATAAGATAAAACATAGTGATTCAGAGAAGATTGATACTCAATGCGACGACAGCGATCACATAGTGCATATAATATGGACCAAGTTCTGGCAAGCTCTTCTCCTTCTTAGCATGAATTTCCGATACTAACGCTTTGGCCAGCCTTTTGGAGGACACAGGAAACGTAGATTTAGTTTCTGGCTCTTCGACGATGTCCTCAAGGCGTATAGTTCAAGATTTAGCGCACTTGCCACTGCCGCTATAACCGCGACTATACATTTTCCTCTCGTGATTCCAAAAGCTCAGAGATTACCGAGCGTTGTTTCTCTATTTTTGGTGCAATCTTTTCTTTCGCTACTTTGCGTCGTTAATTTCTCCTACTCACTTAGAAGCTCGGCTATTTCTTTCTCGAGCTTGTTTCGATCTGCTACACTACGGGCTATCATCATCCGCAGCTCGCTACATGAGCATTTCGTCTGCTCATCTTCCACTCTAACTATTCCCTAATTCAACCTGGTCACTCAGCAGCGAGATATTACGCGCAGCTATAGTTCTTTCTGATGAGCTGCAATCTGGACCAGTAAATCTCGCTGCTTGCTGCTCGCAGTTTCATGTAATCTATTTTTTTTTCGTAATCGAAAGAGTGAAATTCTGCTGCGGCACTAGAATCGATAGCCAATTGCTGGTCTAATTTATCAGCAATATATCCGTTGAGTTTAATCAGCCGGTTCACCAGCGCTTTCAGTTCATCAGTTAAATCTTTGTTCGTACTTCTTTGCTCGCTGACAAAAAACAGCGAGAAAACTATTCATGCTGGCTGTATTTTTATCATTCGAATCTGAGCTTGAGATTTTCCGCATTCCTCTCATCTAGACTTGCTGAGGTTTTAGCTGATGTTTTTTCTAGTTTCATGCACGTATTTCTAGCTGCAAATCTACCGGGGGAGGGGGGGATTTGGGATATCTTGGCGTTACCGTAGCGCCCGTGCTATCCTTGCGCATGTCCGCGAGTACCCTTCCACCTCCACTACCATCAAAATGCTCTGTTTTCGAGCATCAAAATAATACAACATCGCTCAAGGCTAAGACGTAGCTGTATGACGCGCCACTTCAGTCGCGTCGCTTTATCCACTACTATACTTCCAAACTGATAAGCCTATCGCCAATCACGCGATTCTGGTCGTACGGCCGTAGCGATCTGGGCAACGTGACTCCAAATCGCGCGGTTCGACAGCTCCGAGAGCAGTATATAGTCGCTGGCCCGCTGACTCCAATCGCTTTAGCCGCATGATGGACACTCGACCTTGAAAACTCGTGTCAGTAGTGCCTGATCGGTTGGTAGCGTCATCACAGAGTCAGGATTTCCTCGTCTCCAAGTGTTGATTGTCAAAACATACCGTGGCCAGCGGAGGTAACGGGTGCTGGCGGGGAAACGCAACAATAGCGTAGGCGCTAAAAGTTAACGTCGACGCTATGTTAACGCCAAGAGACCCAGAATCGCCCTCCTGGAAAAAAAAAAACAACTGTATACTCAGGAAGAATAGGATTCAGTCGATTTTCTGTCGAATCCAACTGGACTATTTGTTGGAAAAGAATAAATTATCCAAGTCCTACCAAACCCGCTAGGAGCGCTGCGACGTCTAACAACATGGTTAGACGGGCCTCGTGCCCAAAAGCTCGAATCCCCTTCTGGTACGGCGTGGCCAGATATTGGCTACTTTACGCCAAATTGGTTACTTCGCAGCGTAGTGGAATATGGACTCGTGATCAGAGGAAGAGCGAAAGAGAGAGAGTACTTCGCAGCTCACTCTGGTGCTCAAATTTTCAATTTGGCGACATGCTCTTTGCTCCGAGCGATCTCTAGACGCTTGTGGCGTAACTAGTTGTGCGGCTATCGGCGTAACTTGCTGAACACTCAACAGCATGAATTAGGTAATCACGGGTACGGTCCAGTTGACGCTCCGTGATGCTCCAAATGCAAAGCTCCCAGCGCCACGGTTTTGCGGTCCACTAGCGCTACGCTTGCCACCACCGCTACGCAAATGGACCGGATTGTAGCGAAACGATTGCTTCGGTCGGTGTATACAAAACGGATCATAACCTAAATAGTGTGTCAAGATATGGATTCAGCCCAACTTATTGCTGCAATTGATTTATTTTTTCCTTCGTACATATACAAGGATGATGAGAAGGATTACTTCACGCATTTATCATAGGGCAAAACGTATTCCATTAATTTCAGTTCATGCTAGTCTGCCTGTCCTGCCATTGCGTTGGCCATTGTAAACAAATTTACCGCCACATAACTTGTAAAAATGTTGACGCTCCAGCAGCCTCACCTTCCGAGGTGAGGCGTTCAGAGCGCGTTCGAAGCGAGATCGGTGACGTCATTGATGACGTTTCACGAGCCACTCGCGGCTTACCGAAGTGCTATGTGGACCGGCCGTAGCGGCGCTGCAAATGCTCTGCAGCGTTTGGAGCTTCAACTGGACCGTACCCCACGTATCTCGAATTCCCATGTATACCAGCCAATAGAAAAACAACAACAGCACTTATCATTGGCTGCGCAAATTATGTTCATGATGCAACCTGGTACTTGATTTAATTACCTAGTTCTGGTTGGAGTTCTTCTTAGATGTGTGATTTCGTGGATGAAGTCGTCTCAAAATATATTCCTTTATGCTTATAACGTCCTTTTTTAACATTTCCGAAGGTATACCTCTCGTAGTGCTAGACTCATTCCACAAAGTAATTTTGCCACTATTGATTTAAAACGAGGAAAACCTGAAGTCTGCTGATCGCTTGATTCTCGAGCTTCTGCGGAGCGAATGACTATACATATATATATATTAAAAATAAACTACAATAGTGCGGAGGCTTTGCGAAGTTGTGCTTCGGATTCTGATAACGGAATTTTTTCTTCTTGTCCTTTGTTTGTGATTTTTTTTTTTTTTTTTTAACAAATATAAATAGAATCGTTATTTTCACGGCTTGGGTGAAACAGAATCGTATTTTCTAAACAGCAGCTTATGGCGGTTTGATCTGAACGTCGTATTATCTTGATGTAACGAAGACTGATATAGCTCAGGTCCACTGCGTGTTGTGATCAATCTACCATCGAAGAAGCGAATCGCACTCCATTATATCTTTGGAATAATAATGAACGCTGATGGGAAGCGGAAGAACCCTGACAATTCTACCCCTTCAAACCATAAGAAGAACTCTAAAATTACCACAGAGATGCAGAGCCATGGCGGTGCAGCCCAAGGCCGTGATAATAACTTTCCCAAAAATGATGCGGCAATACTAATCGTGACTAAACCTGGTATCAAGTTAGAACAATACGTCAAGTCAGTGGGCATACTTGTAACACCGTCAAACGTGTTATTCGCTAGCCAATTATCGAACGGACCAGTGGTCATGTATTTGGCTACTAAAGAAATCGTCGATGCGCTAACAGAGAATCATAAGACAATAAAAATCGGCGGAGAAATCCTCGGGATGACTCCACTCCTGAAAAGATATCGAAAATTCCTTATACGTAATCTCTGGCCTATTGTTCCGCACGTCACGATCGAAAACATTTTAACGCAATCGTCTATCAGGTTTGCTGCAGGAACTATCAAATTTTTGGAAGCTGGGTTATCGGAACCGGGCTACACCCACGTATTAAGCTTTGCGAGGGAAATTTACATCGATCCAGATGATGCGTCTAAAGTACCTCAATCAATTAAGATAAACTACAACTGCGTGCAATATTCAGTATCTCTTCAGGCTCTTCCGCGTCTCCACATGATATACAGCGAGTCGGTTATAGGCAAAATCATACAAATGTTCCAGGATAAAACCAACGTCGAAATTCAAAATATAATAAAGGAAGAAAAAAATTGAACTTCGACTTACGAAAAGATTATTATTATTACTATTATTATTATTATTACGCCCGTCGATTCCACCTGTCAAAAAGTGTTTTAGACTCAGTCATTACTTAACCCTAGACAGGGCAACTTATGTTTTTCGCCTTCTATCGGGCAACTGCGGTACCGGAGTACTCCAACCGTTTCCAAATGATGCAAGCCTTTCTAGTTGCAAGAAGATACGATTTTTGTACGTCATTTACTTCGTTATTGAATCAAGAAGACGATGGTATATATTCAAAGCCTTTTCCTTCAAGAGAAGATCGAGAAAAACTTGTTCAAAGTAACAAAAAGTGCGGTGAAGAGCTAAAAAGGACTTTTTTCCAAGTTGGTTTGGGGTACCTGGAGACCCCAGTTACCCCGTCTAGGGTTAATAGATCGAATTGCTAAAATTGAATTTGCATCACTTAGCTTAAGAAATGTCAAATCAGGATTGTCTAAAATCGCCATCCGCGAGGCCTAACTATTATGAAACTATTCAAAAATCACTTGCTTTTTAAATTTAACTTTAAAATTTCAAATTCCATGTAAACTCGAATTACAAACTAGCTAAAAAGCGCGAGTGCTGGTCCAAATTTTGAACGACGAAAATAAAGAAGGGCTCACACTTGGAATTTCAGAATTGCGAATGCTAAAATATCGAAAGAGGAATTATTGAAAAAAAAACTGATTGACAGATCGTAAGGTCGCATAACTGTCTCAGCGAAAGTTGATTTATTGGAATGGTCATACAACGAAAATCTATTTTCACATATTCCGTATCATGAATGAAGAAAAATATGTTTCCAACGTATCATGAGCCGTCGTTATTAGGACCATTCCAACTTCTGGTCTCTCCTTATTCTAACCGTTCGACTGTTTGGCCTTTCGCTTGGATGAATTCCAATTTACGAACTTTACTGAAATTTGTAATTATCCGATTGTAACACTCGAATTATAAGGAATCGTCATTTTCGTGACTTCCACATTTCGGCCCTCGCAATTTTGCTAACTCTCATTCTTTGTGTTCAATATAAGTTTTTTCCACTGTTTTGTTTTCCGAATTGTTTTATGACCACTTTAAAGGGTTTCGTAATATTGGTCTTTCTTTATTTTGAACTTTCATCAATTTTTGCATTCAATAATTCAGCCCTTCTTTATTTCCGTCATTCCAAATTTTGACCAGCACCCAAAAAGCGCGGGCTACTCCGTTTCCCGCAACCAATTCCAATGTAACATTTATATTAAAAAAAGTATTGTGTGATCAGAAGGAATCTGTTCTCAATATCTGCCATTCCATTTTCCTCTTTATTTTCAGAACATCAACACAATAACAGATAGTTAAAGATAGCTTCGGTGAAGTTCTATCACAAACAGCATTGATAAAGCTATGATTGCTGTCCGTGTCTGGTGATAGTGCCGATCCCAAGTCTGAAAGGCAGTCACGGTTGGGAACAATCCTGATCTGTATATGAGACGGTTCTGGTGGAGGGTTGATTCCCTATCAAATCCGTGCATTCAGAAGGTGACTTTAGTAGAGGTTTAACACTAGGGTGTTTGAAAAAAACCAAAAATTCCTAACTCAAAATAAAATCCTCATGGTCTCAAATTTTTACTTCTAAAAAATTCTTCATATTATACGTTAATTGGCTGCTATAATCAGAAATGTCCAATGAGCTGCAGCTTCCGCTTAATCTACAGAGCTCGGTCGGTGCGAGGATGCTTTTTTCTATTAAAACTCAAGTTTTTAGGGGTTGGAGCATGATGAATCAGATTTTTTTTTATTTTTTATTTTTTACACCCTAATCAAGAGACTCGGTAGAGTCTCGCGCCAGGTACATTAGAAAAAATTTTTTTCACGCGCGAGACTCAACGAGTCTATATACCCGAGAGGCAACTACCCTAACCTATACCGCGAATTAGTATCTTCGTTTTCTTCCACCTCACAACATACACGAATTGGAACTAATTTAATCTAGTGTGTGGGCATGAAAAGCTTCCATTTGAGCCCTAAATCGATTAAATCGGTGTCCGCAGTGCTGAGATATAATTAAGGGGTAATACTACCTTGTGTACACCAAATGGAGGGTCATATTTTATCATTTATCTAAGAAAGAAAAAAAATAACATTTTCAAATTCTGTTTTTTATACATATTAATACAACTATTGAAGTATGAAAAAAAAACATAATTTCGGATCATTTAAACACAAATGGCAGCACAATGGCTAATGAAAGAGAACACCTCTTTTTTCACGGGCGATCACCTGCGAGTCGCAATTTTCAATCTAGAACGAAAAACGAAAATGATTTTGAAAGAAGAGGCCAAAATCTAGTGAAGTATGTAGGATTTTTGAGAAATATTAATTCTGCCAAGAATAGCGTCAATTTGAAGGAAAATTTTTGTTTTTTGAGAAAAAATCGGTCAAAAATCGGTCATAAAATCGTTAAATTTCAATCAATCAAAAAATTGAGGTAGGAACCTGAGGTCTTGAGTACATTTTTTTTGTATATATTTTGAGACGTTCTTATCCATGGGAGCATTGAAATTCGAATATGACCGAGTTAAGGACCACCCTAGGGTACATAAATATTTATTATATACCCAACGTGGCGTGAAGATTGTGAATTTTAATATGAATAGACACGATATGGTGACAATGGGAAAATGGATCCCATATATTATATATATTAGGGTGTTTGGAAAAAAAAATCCTTTTTTCCGTGCTCCGACCCCTCAAAACATGAGCTTTGATAGAAAAAAGATGAGCGGAAGCTGCCGCTCATTGGACTTTTCTATTATAATAGCCAACTAACGTCTGTGCCGAATTTTTCGGAAGGAAAAATTGGAGACCATTAACGGACGGCCGTAGCGATCTGGGCAACGTGACTCCAAATCGCGCGGTTCGACAGCTCCGAGAGCAGTATATAGTCGCTGGCCCGCTGACTCCAATCGCTTTAGCCGCATGATGGACACTCAACCTTGAAAACTCGTGTTAGTAGTGCCTGATCGGTCGGTAGCGTCATCACAGAGTCAGGATTTCCTCGTCTCCAAGTGTTGATTGTCAAAACATACCGTGGCCAGCGGAGGTAACGGGTGCTGGCGGGGAAACGCAACAATAGCGTAGGCGCTAAAAGTTAACGTCGACGCTATGTTAACGCCAAGAGACCCAGAATCGCCCTCCTGGAAAAAAAAAAAACAACTGTATACTCAGGAAGAATAGGATTCAGTCGATTTTCTGTCGAATCCAACTGGACTATTTGTTGGAAAAGAATAAATTATCCAAGTCCTACCAAACCCGCTAGGAGCGCTGCGACGTCTAACAACATGGTTAGACGGGCCTCGTGCCCAAAAGCTCGAATCCCCTTCTGGTACGGCGTGGCCAGATATTGGCTACTTTACGCCAAATTGGTTACTTCGCAGCGTAGTGGAATATGGACTCGTGATCAGAGGAAGAGCGAAAGAGAGAGAGTACTTCGCAGCTCACTTCTGGTGCTCAAATTTTCAATTTGGCGACATGCTCTTTGCTCCGAGCGATCTCTAGACGCTTGTGGCGTAACTAGTTATGCGGCTATCGGCGTAACTTGCTGAACACTCAACAGCATGAATTAGGTAATCACGGATCTCGAATTCCCATGTATACCGCGCAGCCAATAGAAAAACAACAACAGCACTTATCATTGGCTGCGCAAATTATGTTCATGATGCAACCTGGTACTTGATTTAATTACCTAGTTCTGGTTGGAGTTCTTCTTAGATGTGTGATTCCGTGGATGAAGTCGTCTCAAAATATATTCTTTTGTGCTTATAACGTCCTTTAACATTTCCGAAGGTATACCTCTCGTAGTGCTAGACTCATTCCACAAAGTAATTTTACCACTATTGATTTAAAACGAGGAAAACCCGAAGTCTGCTGATCGCTTGATTCTCGAGCTTCTGCGGAGCGAATGACTATATTATATATACTAAAAATAAACTGACACATAATGCCGTGAGCTCATCACGGTTGAAAGTTTCAACACAGCATATCAGTTTGACATACAATAGTGCGGAGGCTTTGCGAAGTTGTGCTTCGGATCCTGATAGCGGAATCTTTCTCTTCTATTCCTTTGTTTGCGATTTTTTTATTATTTTTTTTTTTTTCATACAAAATTTTTAATAGAATCGTTATTATCACGGCTTTAATGAAACAGAATCGCATTTTGTAGATGGCAGCTTATGGCAGTCTTATCTAAACGTCGTATTATCTTAATGTAACGAAGACTGAGAACTCAGTTCACTGCGTGTTGTAGTGATTCTACCATCGAAAGCGCAAATCGCACTCCATTATATCTCTAAAATAATAATGAACGCTGATAGGAAGCGGAAGAATCATAACAATTCTACCTCTCAAAACCATAGGCGGAACTCTGGAATTACCAGAGCGGTGCAGAGTCATGGCGAAGCAGCCCAAAGTCGTGATGATGACTTTTTCACAGACGACGCGGGATTAGTAATCACGTCTAAAACTGGTATCAGTTTAGAAGAATGCGTTAAGTCAGTGGGCGAACTTGTAAATCCTCCAAACGTGTTACTCGCTAACCAACTCCAAGAAGCAATGGTGGTCATGTTTTTGGCTACTAAAGAACTTGTCGATGACCTAGCAGAGAATCATAAGACAATAAAAATCGGCGAAGAAATCGTCAACATTACTCCACTCGTGAAAAGATTTCAAAAATTCACAATAACTAATCTCTGGCCTAGCGTTCGACATTCCATCATCGAAAGCATGTTGACGCAAGCGTCTATCAGGTTTGCTCCAGGAACTATGAAATTTTTGAAAGCTGGATTATCGGAACCGACCTACACCCACGTATTAAGCTCCACGAGGGAGATTTACATCCTTTCAGATGATACGTCCAAAGTACCCCAATCAATGAAGCTAAACTATTATAATGTTCAACTTTCAATATCTCTGCAGGCTCTTTCGGGTCTCCACATCATATCCAGTGAGTTGGATATAAGTAGAATCATGCGAATCATCGAGAGTCAACGTAACGTCGAAAATCAAAATATAATAAAGGAAGAAAAAGATTGAACCTCGACTTATGGAAAGATCATGCGGAAATTATCAGCTGTAGATATTAGAAGATCGTACAATGACGTCACAACGGATATATGACGCGTGTAGCGACAAGGCATACGTACGGACGATTTGTGGCAGAACGCCCGTCGATTCCATCTGACAACAAGTGTTCTAAACTCAGTCATCCCTTACACGGAGAGAATTTTGCTGGTAGAGATTGCCATACTGTCTGGTGGCGGTGAGCCATACTAGACATTGCACGAAATTTGATATAAAGTATAGTAAAAAGTCTCACGAATATTGAAAACAATAATATAAACATTGGTATATCAACGATTTTCCTCATACTTTTTCCTATACTTTGTATCAAATTTCGTGCAATTTCTAGTATGGCTCACCGCCACCAGACAGTATGGCAATCTCTACCAGCAAAATTCTCTCCGTGTATAATAGATCGGATTGCTACAATTGAATTTGCATCACTGAGCTTCAGAACCGTCAAATCGGGATTGTCTAAAATTTGCTATCCGCGAAGCCTAATTATTATAAAACTATTCAAAAATCATTCTGCTTCTTAAATTTAACTTAAAAATTTCGAATTCCATGTAAACTCGAATCATAAAACCTAGTTCGGAAAACTTAGGATTTCCTATTCGATAGAAAGGAACTTCGTCGTTCTAATAACACACTTTTCAATCCGCTGATCACGGCTATGGAGCTTAGAAATAAGTTTATTTTAAATTATATCTTTTTTGTACAATTTTTGTATCCATTTTCTTTATTTCTTCATTTTCTTATAATTTTTTGTTATATCATTTTTTGTTGTGAACTTTCATGACCTGGCTGCAACCATATTTCAATGTAACATTTATATTAAACAGTATTGTGTGATCGGAAGGATCTTTTTCTGCCATACCATTTTTCTCTCCATTTACAGAACATCAAAACAATGGCAGATAGTTAAAGAAAGCTTCGGTAAAGTTCTATCACAGACAGAACTGATAAAGCTATGATTGCTATCCGTGTCTAGTGGTAGTGCCGATCCCAAGTCTGAAAGGCAGTCACGGTTGAGGACAATCCGGATCTGTATAGGAGACGATTCTGGTGGAGGGTTAATTCCCTATCGGGTCCGTGCATTTAGAAGGTGGATTTGGTAGACTGTAGAGGGTTAACACTAGAGGATTCAGAGCAAAAAAATTCACTTTTCGTGCCCCAACCCCCCAAGACATGAGCTTTGATAGAAAAAAGATGAGCGGAAGCTGCCAACTAACGTCTGTGACGAATTTTTCGAAGGAAAAATTTGAGACCATTGAGGTTGTATTTTGAGTTGAGGAAAAAAAAATGTCATTAATTGTCATTAATTGTCATTAACCCGCGACTATACGTTTTCCTCTCGTGATTCCAAAGCCTCAGAGATTACCGCGAGTTGTTTCTCTATTTTTAGTGCAGCCTTTTCTCTCTTCGGGCTATCATCAACTGTAGCTCGCTATGTGAGCATCCCGTCTGCTCATCTTCCACTGTAACTAGTATATTCCCTAATTTAACCATGGTCACTCAGCAGCGAGATATTACGCGCAGCTAGTTCTTTCTTATCAGCTGCAACCTGGATTATTAAATCTCGCTGCTTGCTGCTCGCAGTTTCAAATAGTCTTGATTTTTCGTAAGCGAAAGAGTGGAATTTCCGCAATCCTCTCATCTTGACTTGCTGAGGTCTTAGTTGATGTTTCTTTTAGTTTCATGCACGTGTTTCCAGCTGCTCGAATTTCTTGCTACAACGGGATTCGAGCCTTTCTAAGGCATTGGTCATTAAATCTTGATCGAGATTTACATCCATTTTTTGTCATTCATGCAATGGCTTTTTTGTCGAGGTCGAATCCGACCGCGGGACTATTTGTTGAAAAAAAAAAAATTATCTAAGTCCTACTAAAGCCCGCTAGGAGCGCTACAACGTCTAACAACATGGTTAGACGGTCCTCGTGCCCAAAAGTCCGAGTCCCCTTCCGGTACAGCGTGGCCAGATTTTGCTACTTTACGCCAAATTGGCTACTTCGCAGCCTACTCTGGCGCCCAAATTTTCAATTTGGTGCCTAAGGGCTGAAGCACAGAGAGATCCATCAGCCATAAGCAGAATGAATATAGCCATGCATAGATAACGATATAACATCTGCAGTGAAAGCGAAGTAATGCGCAAGCGCCATGGCTTCTGCTGCTTATCGCTTATATGGAGTTCTGTGTGCCTGCACCTTTAGGTCATAAGCAGACGGAAAATCCTAAGGAGAAAGAAGAAGAAGAAGATCTTAAAGGTAGCAGCACATAAAGACACAGACCCCATAAGCAGAATTAATAAGCCTTATGTTATGTAGAATCAGAACTCTAAATGCTCTTTGCGCTAAGTCATATCTAGACGCTTGTGGCGTACCCATGCGTCTATTGGCGTAACTTGCTGATCATTCGAAAGCATGAATTGAGTTATCACGAACTTCGAATTCCCATGTTTACCATCTAATGGTGGATTCAGATAGACGCGGAGGCGCGGTACCCAATAAAAATGCCTGAAATCTGCTCCGCGCAATTTTACGGTATCTCCGATTGGGTTACGCGCCTCCGCGTAAATCTGAATCCGCCATAATAAAAAAACAAGAACGGCACTCCATTGGCTGCGCAAATTATGTTCATGATACAATCTGGTATTCGATTTAGTTAGTCCTGGTTGGACTACTTCTTGAGTATGTGATGTCGTGAATGAAATCGTCTCAAGATATATTCCTTCGTGCGCTTCTAACGTTCTTTAACATTTTCCAAAGTATACCTCACGTAATGCTAGACATTATTCCACAAAGTAATTCTGTCGCTATTAATTTAACAAGGAAAACCTGAAGTCTGATGATCGCTTGATTCTCAAGCTTTTGCGAAACGAATGACTATATGTATATATACTAAAAATAAACTGACACGTGAAGCCGTGAGCTCATCTTAGTCGAAAGTTTCAACACAGCATATTAGTTTCACATACAATAGTGCGGAGGCTTTGCGGAGTTGTGCTTCGGATTTTGATAACGGAATTTCTTCTTCTATTCCTTTGTGTGTGATCTTCTTTTCCTGTTTTCTATTTAAAATATAAAATAGAATCGCATTTTATAGATAGCAGCTTATAGCAGTTTTATCTGAATATCGTATTATCTTAATATGTAACGAAGACTGATAGCTCAGTTCACTGCGTGTTGTGACGAATCTATCATAGAAGGAGCAAATCGCACTCCATTATATCTCTAAAATGTCTATGGACGATAATAGGAAGCGGGAGTACTCTGGCGAATCTAGCCCTTCAAAACATAAGAAGAACTCTGAAGTGACCACAAAGATGCAATGGCGGGAGATGAGAGATATGCAGAGCAATGTCGAAGCAGCCCAAAACATAGAGGAAAACTCTGAAGTGACCGCAAAGATGCAATGGCGAGCGAGGAGAGATGCGCAGAGCAATGTCGAAGCAGCCCAAAACATAGAGGAGAACTCTGAAGTGAATACAGAGATGCAGAGCAATGGCGAAGCAACCGGAAGCCGTGATGACAAGTTTCCCAACGATGAAGCGGCAATACAAATTTTGTCTAAAACTGGTAAAAATATAGATGAGTACGTCATGTCAGTGGGCGAACTTGTAAAGCCTCAAAACGTGTTATCCGTTGGCCAATACCCGAACGGAACAGTGTTCATGTTTTTGGCTACTAAAGAGCTTGTCGATGATCTAGCACTGAAGCATAAGACAATAAAAGTCAGCGGAGACACCCTCACGATGATTCCAGTCCTGGAAAGATCTGTGAAATTCCATATACATAATCTCTGGCCTAGCATTCCACACGCCTACATCGAAAACTTGTTGAGGAAATCGTCTATCAGGTTTGTTGCAGGAAGTGTGACATTTTTGGGAGCTGGGATATTGAAACCGGGCTACACCCACGTATTAGGCTTCACGAGGGTAATTCACATCTATCTAGATGATTCGCACAAAGTACCTCGATCAATGGTGATAGACTGTGACGGTGTGCCATGTACAATATCTTTTGAGGCTCTTAAGGGCTGTGACATCTTATCCAGGGACTCGGATATGCGTAAAGTCTGGCAAATCTGCGGGAATGACCACTTAGTCCCAAATCAAGATATAGTAATAAAGGACGAAACAGTATTGACCACGGACACGAACATTAACACGAACTTGGAACACCTATTGCGCAATCATTAGAATTCAGAAGGTCGTACGATGACGTCACAACGGATACATATAAAGCGTGTAGCGACAAGGCACCACGTACGGACGATTTGTGGCAAAACGCCCGTCGATTCCACCTGACAACAATAGTGTTCTATAGACTCAGTCATTTCTCAATAGATCGAATTGCTAAAATTGAATTTGCATTACTCAGCTTCGCAGAAACGTCAAATCAGTATTGTCTAAGATTGTTATCCGCGAGGCCTAACTATTATAAAACTATTCAATAATGATTTTGCTTCTTAAATTTAACATTAAATTTTCGAATTCCATGTAAACACGAATTATAAAAATCTCAGTCGAAAAACTTAGAATGTCCAATAGGTTTAATTTTGTATTAATCTTTTTTGTACAATTTTTGTATTCCTTTTCTTTATTTTCTTATCATTCTTGTTATATACCAATATCTGTTGTAAAATTTCCTAACCGGGCTGCTACGATCTTCAATGTAACATTTATATTAAACGATGATGGGAAGGAATCTGTTCTCTATCTGCCATATCGTTTTCCTCTCTATTTTCAGAACATCAAAACAACAACAGATAGTTAAAGAGAGCTTCGGTGAAGTTCTATCACAAACAGCACTGATAAAGCTATGATTGCTGTGCGTATCGGGTGATAGTGCCGATCCCTAGTCTGAAAGGCAGTCACAGTTGGAAACAATCCTGATCTGTATAGGAGACGATTCTGCTGGAGGGTTAATTCCCTATCGGGTGCGTGCATTTAGAAGGTGACTTTGGTAGAGGGTCAACACTAGAGGATTTAGAAAAAAAAAAATTCACTTTTCGTGCCCCAACCCCCCAAGATATGTTTGATAGAAAAATCGTTGGACGTTTGTATATTAGGTATAACAGCCAACTAACGTGTATGACGAATTTTTCGGAAAGACAAATTTGAGACCATTGAGATTTTATTTTGAGTTGAGGAAAAAAAAATGTCATTAATTGTTAAAATATAGCGTATTCTAATCTGTTGATACTTTGGCTATACCTGCAGTGTGATTCCGGGTCGGATGATCAGGTTACTGGCAAATAAGATTTTCTGGCGATGTTCAATCATTAGACAACCTGGATCGTTCAAAATTATTGCTCCGAGGTCGAGCCATTATTCCCCAAAGACTTGAGTTACTTGACAATTATTTAATCGTCAGAAAAGGGAACCAATGGTAGAGGAGTAGTGAATATTAGGATTAGAGATATTCAGTTTATTAATATGGCTTGGGTGTTCGCAGACCCACAAGTACAGTAAAAAATAGAAATCCATGCGGTGTTAAATCTGATACAAAACTCAGTGAAAGATAAGATAGAACATAGTGAAACAAAGAATATTGATAATAATCAATGCGACGACAGCGATCACATAGTGCATATGATATGATCGATTTACCGTAGGCGAAGATTCGTAAGATATTGTCATTGCAGTAATCAACAGTGTGGACCCCAAGAAAGTTGAAAGGGGATAAGATAAATCAGTTACCAGATAAAAAAAAAGAAAAAAAAAATCACCGACACGAGCAAATGCGTGCGTAGTTCATGGTAATTTGGGTTTCCCAAGTGGCAGCAAAGCCCATGGGATACGTTAAGCCAAAAATATTGTGAATCATTTACAAAGTAGAAAGGTTTGGTCCGGCATTTATTTCCTAATAACTTTTCTCACTCAATGCAGATTCCTGGTCAAATCGACAGAAGAAAACTCCAAATTATATCTCCAGTACGTTGAAAGAGCTCTGCGTTAGATTTAGTAATGGTGAAGAAAATAGTATAATATGGAAAGAACAAGAATCCCACTTCCAATGATCAAACAAGACGAGGTAAAATATGGACTAGTCTCCCTCAATGCATAGTTGTTGACTCTATTATCGAAATTTTGTCTCTGTCTCGGTTCATTGCCGAAGAAATTACGCATGTACTCCGAATTCATGATATCAGCGTTTGAAGGTTCTGGGAAGGTTCCTGCTTGAGCCGTAAGATACTCAGAGGCAGCGATTGACCGTCTTAATCCTGTGTCGTTTGAGGACGAGGGATCAGAAGGACGATAATCAACGTCCTCACGTTCAGTCATGGCGTTATTAACCAGTTGCTATGAATGGGAGACCGACTGCGTGGCCCCACTGTGCAAATTACTCAAACTTTAACAGATCAATTCAGGTGTAATTGGAAAGCTAGTAGTATAATGGGCTAAAAAATGTGCGAATATCACTAGCCTAAGTACTTTTATCACTCGAAAACCTTTCCGAATAATTGAAGTAACAATAATTCCGCAATGATCAAAGACCCATGAGCCACTGTCGACATAAAGAGGGGAATATTCATAAAGTGGTTAGGAGATAAAAAATAAAAATAATGCCCAGTACGCAAGCGTGAAACTGCGGCTGGTTATCACATGCACATTTACCAGATTAGGAAATCTTATATGCGTCATCGATTTTATCAGGACTCGAGATCTTACCATATTAACCGTCGAGAGCCATCCGGGAATTTTTTTATTATTCAACTTTTTCAAATGTGAATTGCGCTGCATTTAAGGATCGACCTTCACTGATAATGACGGAGGTTTTCCACTCTCACTATCGCGGAACCACTCTTTGTCTAATCAACTAATCATATTGGACATAGAATGACTCACAATCGGCATTATCTAATCTACTTTGTACTGCTGCTGCTGCTGCTGCTGCTAAATTTACAAATAAATTCTTGATTTTACTGAATTTTCATGGGAAAAACACAAAATTGTATTTGAATTCGGTAAATTGTTCAGTAAATTTGAAATATTTGTAAATTAATTTTAAGGAAATGTCTTGTAAATTTACTACTCATGTTTACGAATAATGCTTTCAATACAATATTGGAAGTTGACAATTTAGACATTTTTAACAGTGTAAGCAGAAAAAGACACCAGCTTCCGGTGTAACGTTACACTTCATGCCGTAGGCTCATCGTAGTCGAAAGTTTCAACAGAGTATATATTAGTTTGACGTGCAGTGCGGAGGCTTTGTGAAATTGTGCTTCGGATTCTGATAACGGAATTTTTTCTTCTATTCCTTTGTTTGTGATGATTTTTTTTTTTTTTTTGTAACAAATATAAATAGAATCGTCATTTTCACGGCTCGGGTGAAACAGAATCGCATTTTCTAAACACCAGCTTATGGCAGTTTCATCTGAACGTTGTATTATCTTGATGTAACGAAGACTGATATAGCTCAGGTTCACTGCGTGTTGTGATCAATCTACCATCGAAGAAGCGAATCGCACTCCATTATATCTTTGGAATAATAATGAACGCTGATGGGAAGCGAAAGAACCCTGACAATTCTACCCCGTCAAACCATAAGAAGAACTCTGGAATTACCACAGCGGAGCAGAGTCATTGCGAAGCAGCCCAAAGTCGTGATGATAACTTTCCAAAAAATGACGAGGCAATAATAATCGCATTTAAACCTGGTATCAGTTTAGAACAATACGTCAAGTCAGTGGGCGCACTTGTAAAACCGTCAAACGTGTTATTCGCTAGCCAATTCTCGAACGGAACAGTGTTCATGTTTTTGGCTACTAAAGAAATCGTCGATACGCTAACAGAGAATCACAAGACAATAAAAATCGGCGGAGAAAACCTCGGGATGACTCCACTCCTGAAAAGATTTCGAAAATTCCTTATACCTAATCTATGGCCTATTGTTCCACACGTCACGATCGAAAACATTCTGACGCAATCGTCCATCAGGTTTGCTGCAAGAACTATCAAATTTTTGGAAGCTGGGTTATCGGAACCGGGCTACACCCACGTATTAAGCTTTGCGAGGGAAATTTACATCCGTTCAGATGATGCGTCTAAAGTACCTCAATTAATGAAGATAAACTACAACGGTGTCCAATATTCAGCATGTCGTCAGGCTCTTCCGGGTCTCCACATCATACCCAGCGAGTTGGTTAAAGGCAAAATCATGCAAATCATCGAGGGTAAAACCAACTTCGAAATTCAAGATGTAATAAAGGAAGAAAAAGATTGAACTTCGACCTACGAAAAGATTATTATTATTATTATTATTATTATTATTAATCTTATTATTATTACTATTATTATTATTACGCCCGTCGATTCCACCTGACAACAAGTGTTCTGGGCTCAGTCATTCCTTGTAATACGTCGAATTGCTGAAATTGAATTTGCATCACTTGGCTTCAAAAACGTGAAATCAGGATTGTCTAAAATCGCTATCCGCGAGGCCTAACTATTATGAAACTATTTAAAAATCACTTTGCTTCTTAAATTTAACTTTAAAATTTCAAATTCCATGTAAACTCGAATTACAAACTAGCTAAAAAGCGCGGGCTGCTCCGTTTCCCGCAACCAATTCCAATGTAACATTTTTATATTAAAAACAGTATTGTGTGATCGGAAGGAGTCTGTTCTCAATATCTGTCATACCATTTTCCTCTTTATTTTCAGAACATCAAAACAATAACAAATAGTTAAAGATAGCTTCGGTGAAGTTCTATCACAAACAGCATTGATAAAGCTATGATTGCTGTCCGTGTCTGGTGATAGTGCCGATCCGAAGTCTGAAAGGCAGTCACGATTGGGAACAATCCTGATCTGTATATGAGACGGTTGTTCTGGTGGAGGGTTGATTCCCTATCAAATCCGTGCATTCAGAAGGTGGCTTTGGTAGAGGTTTACCACTAGGGTGTATAAAAAAAACCAAAAATTCCTAACTCAAAATAAAATCCTCATGGTCTCGAATTTTTACTTCTAAAAAATTCTTCATATACGTTAATCGGCTGCTATAATCAGAAATGTCCAATGAGCTGCAGCTTCCGCTTAATCTAAAGAGCCCGGTCGGTGCGAGGATGTTTTTTTCTATCAAAACTCAAATTTTTAGGGGTTGAAGCATAATGAATCAGATTTTTTTTTCGTTTTTCTTACACCCTGATATGTAATGTGAAATTTTTAGCCTGTCGTCTCGATCACGGATCGGATATGATAACCCAGGTTTTTCAGACCCCGCATACACTGTTAGGCCAAAGATGCGTTACAGAGGCACACGTCCATCCCTTCTCGACACTATTGTGTGGCTCTAGAGGAGGTAAAGCTATACTAGTATACACAGGAGATTAATAACGACGAAATATGCCACCTGCAGCGGTTATTGCAAAAGTAATAAATAGTCTCGTTCAATACAGAGCTGTCTGACAAAATAACGTTGCCGTTGCCTCGAAACGATATAGGATTCTCTGTTAAACGAAATCGGTATATCGCGGATATATACCCAGCGAAGTTCTTCCATTAAAATAGTCCAATTCGAGAATATCTGAGCCGGATGTAATTCTACCTCACAAATATTTGACAGCCTACTGTTATACGCGATTCGTCACTATATTTCGGTTCAACGATCGAATAGATAGACGATTTTTTTTTTTTCCAATTCTTTTTCTTTTTTTTCATATACTATTACAAAATTTTACGCGTATATTGCCAAATATGTATATCATTTCCAGAGATCTGGGGTGAGGAGAAATCTCTGCAAAATTATAAAATAAGCGTAAATAATTCTTTCGATTGAAAATGTTGAAGTATGAAATGCAATGTGCGCAAAATCCTGTGATAATAATCGAGTATATAATAAAAATAATAATCATTTGAACGATGTATAAATGGCGTATATATGTATACATAGTATATAAAATTTCGAGGCAAAAAGGTAAACGTAATTGCGCGAATGTGAATTGAATTGAATGCCCTAACATTTCACGAGTGGATAACGAGAACGGTGCCTAGCGTAATGGGGTGACTTGAAAAGTATTTTTTTTACCTTATATGCGAAGAAGGGTGTACGCAGCTCTAGAGCCATGTACCAATATACGAAGTGAGACTCCCTCGCCTCTTTTCATACCGAGTGTTTAATTTGAATATTATAATTCGTATATAACGAGGTAAATCCTGATGGAATCTTTAAGATTTCTGCGGCTGTGTATATATAGAGACGCAGATTTTTAAAGCTCTTTCAACAATATAAAAAATGGATACTACACCGCACCCATATTTCGCATCCTCTCGAACCCTACCATAAAATTAATGTTCGTTGTACCATGTAATGTAAAAGTTTGTCATCAATTTTCATCTATAAACTTTCTACATAGTTTCCAATCCTTTGGGGGTGATGTCTGTCTCGCAGTTTGACGTAAATTCGCGTATATATACGAAGATGGCGGTAAAGCACGAAAGCAGTAAAGTTTCAAAGAACCCGTATAGCCAGGTGTTGAGGGATGAAAAAGGGCCGGTTATTCGTGTTGTCAATTCTCCCTGTTCGGGTATATAGGTATAGGTATAAACTATATATAAGGTATATATACAGTATTTCCTTCGAATTCTGTGTCTCAGCCGATAACCCATTTCTTCAGCTTGAACCCCTATACTACCTGCTGCACCCTCTTAAATTCTTCAGGAATAGGATGTCTCCTCCTCCTTTTCAACTCCGCCAACGCGAACTTCCTCGAATCCAGCTAGCTGTCGCAAAAGCCCGACGTCAAAGTGGTTGCTGTTACAGACTACAATAAGGTTTTACTATCGTCAGGGGACGCTTTTCTTTTTCGTCAAAAATCCGATTCCGATGCAGCAGAAGCAGAGATACCCGGCTAATCGACCGAGACCTAATTTTCTCAACGTGATTCTACTTCATACAATTTCCCTTTATTATCGTCTTTCAGAAAAAGAAGAAGAAGAAGAAGAAGAAGAAGAAGAGAAAAAGTAAAAAAAAAAAAACAGAAAAGAATCCATAATTTGGTTTCGTCTTCAAATTATATACCTCAAAAGCGAATTTTTTCTCAAAGCTTTGATATGCATATGCTTCAGGGGTCCTTATTTTCAAGTTTATACCCGATATGACCTTTCTATATGCGAGGTATGTACGATCTACCTAATTGCGGAGCTCGAGATATTCGATTATCGAATATCTGAGCGATCGGAATAACCTGATAATGGTTAATCCAGCTTATCTCGTAGCCTTTTCGTATCGGATGGTTATTAGAGATACTGCATCGACAAGCCTATCGCAGCATCGACGCTACGTCATACCCCGTACCTATTCTGGTACTAGGCTAAGCATCACCTCAATTTCTAGTCGAATGCCAGCTAGCTAGAGAGATTCCACCATATCATTGTCTTCCCAGCATGTTCTAGGAGGCGAGGAATCTTGCGGTTTAATTAATTCGCCAGATCCCGTATTGTCGAGAATATAATGGACAGTTAAAACAATCTGCGGTGTATGTGGGCTGCGAATGTCTATCTTGAAATTTATATAGTTAGCTGATGCTGCTAGATCTGCTGATTGCATTATTTTATATTTATAAAAATATGAATATAGATTATATAAATTCCGAATTTCTGCCACACGGAGATTTAGTAAGCTACTCATTTTATACCCCTACCTTGGTTTGTCGGTGTAATTAATAATCATAAGCGATTTTAGTAGCTACATATTCTCGGTTCAAAGGCGAGCTAAATTTATTTTAGGAATATTCATCTCAGTTACAATCCCCTAAGGCCTAAGGGGTGAAGGCAAAAATCACTACTTATGCCCAAAAGCTGTTAAAGGAGGTAAATTATTCTTACTAACATCCTAATATATTAGGGTGCTTCTTAATTTGATCATTTTCGAATCTCAGTACTCCCATGGGCCAGGACATCTCCAACTAGGTATATACAAGGAAATGTAACCGAAACCCGAGGTTCCATTCTCAATTATAAGTACCTACCATGATATTTGCCACATTTTGCCATTAAATTTTGTTAATTCCTATAAATGCAGTATAGCTCCGAAAAATCTGAAACTTGGTACACTCCTTACCTGTAGTAGTAGGTGTTTCAACGATATAATTTTCGAAGCTATATAGCGCACCGAAAAAAATGTCCTATCTCCAAATTGTGATGATTGAAATTTTGTCTTTTAAGATTTGTAAATTTTTAAATTTTTCACGGATATCTACTACTATAGGTAAGGAGTGTGCGGAGTTTTAGATTGTTCGACGCAATAATGCGATAGGAAGTAAAAAACAAACCCGAAGTACTAAAAATCGTGTCTTATTTATATGGGGAAGT
Organism: Tenthredo mesomela; assembly: GCA_943736025.1. Lineage (NCBI taxonomy): Eukaryota > Metazoa > Arthropoda > Insecta > Hymenoptera > Tenthredinidae > Tenthredo > Tenthredo mesomela. The sequence continues at coordinate 23,833,359 of OX031019.1, read as the reverse complement.
TCCCCTTACGGAAAAAACCCTTTAAGTTTGAGGGTGAACCTTCAATTTTCAAGGTTTCACCCTCAATTCTGGGGGTGAAACCCTGAAATTTCAGAGTTCAACCTCCAATATTCAGGGTAATACCTTCAATTCCTATGGATGAACCATCAATTGAAGGGTCAACCGTGAAAAGTTGGTGGATCAACCCTGAAAATTGAGAGAAATCCCCCAAGAATTGTGGAATATCCCTCAAACATTGAGGGACAACCTCCAACAATTGAAGGATGACCCTGAATAGTTGGAGGTCAATACTGAAAATTGAGGGAAAACCCCCAAGAATTGAGGAATATCCCTCAAACATTGAGCGACAACCTCCAACGATTGAGGGATAACCCTGAAACGTTCTGGGACAACTCTGAAAATTGAGGGATGACCCTGAATAGTTAGGGATCAACCCTGATGAGTGGTGAGTCACTTCAAAAGTCACTTCAGAAAGTCACCTCAAAAACCCTGAAGTTGAAGGGACCCCCATTTGACGGTTGTTCCTTAAGTTGAAGGTTCCCCTCAATTCAGGGTTAACCCCCAAGTTGGGGGTACGAAATCACCCTGAAAGTTGAGGGCTCAGTTGAGGGTGATATTTTGAGGGGTTTTTTCCGTAAGGGTCAAAGACTTTGGGGACAGTAGTTAGAATTGAGATCGGAACCTGGTTTCTTACTACATTTTTTTTGTGTATATTTGGAGACGTTCGGACCCATGGAAGCATTGAAATTGCTTCAAATCATTGCTCAAATCATCCCCCTGATTAGCGTTGCTTTTTGTCCTCCGCAGGGTCGAATCCAAGACTTGCAAAGAAACCGTATCCGCGTCTGTCACAATTCGCATGGGGATGTAAGGTCGTGAATTACTTGCTCGAAAGCTTTTCAGCTTACGATACGAGCGAGAAATCGTGCGGAAAATTTTCTCGGGGTTCTAGTGTGCGGAGATTAATATTATAAAACGGTTAATACTTATAATGGTCGCATGTAACTTTCAAAAACATGTTTTTCTACATTTTTACAGTAAATTTTTATACATGAAAATAAAAAATAAAAATAAAAAAACCCCTCACAGAATAAGATAGAATATAATTTTTATTTTCATTCGTTTCAGGTAACTCTCTCCATCTCCATTCTCATCAGTCTTCACGTTTTCTTTCTACTGGTAGTCGAGATCATTCCACCAACATCACTCGTCGTACCACTGCTTGGAAAGTATCTCATATTTGCAATGATCCTCGTGTCTATAAGGTGAGTCTATCAATATCGCTGGAAATTTTTTTTTTTTTTTAATTTTATTATCCTTTCTTTCTCTGTGTAACAATTCATTTTTAGAATTTTCTCAAGTACTTCCTGTTTCTATTTCACTTTTCGATTTGTAAAATGATACCATGTTTCTACGTAGATTTCAGATTCTTCTTTCCCTTTTCAAATAACAAAAAAAAAAAAAGAAAAAAAAAACGCTATGCACGTCAGTTTTTCCGTATCGACGCTCACCTACCTTCCTAGCTCAATAACGCATGTATAGGTACGTGTTGTACGGTCCATTTACGTGATAACCTAGATATTGGAACAATGACCCTTTGTTCCTATCTAGAGAAGGTGGAAAGCTGCAGCAACTCAATGTCGCGTCGCGCCGATATCGAACACTCGTGTTGTTTCTTCCCCGTATATCGATACAGCGATTACCGCGTACGAATACTTCGGGAAATAGATCACGACCTCATAAAGTCAGATAAATTGAAGAAAAAATAAGGAAGAGCGATTTTTTGTTCCACTTTCATTTTATTTTATTTTATTTTATTTTTCTTCGTTTCACTATTTCGACCAAGCCTAAATATATATTTTGCAGAGAATGAGGCTCGCTGATTTTTCACTTATAACAACGATTAGCTTGTATTTCCAAAAAAAAAAAAAACGATTGGAAAACGTGATCGGAATTGTAAGGTTTGTATAGAATCGCATCTAATTCGATTATTTCTATCGCAAACTCTTTGCGAATTTTTAATTTATTGCCAAATCGCGATTTCCTTAATCTACATTTTCGATATTCGAGTCCTGAATTGTGACACAAAAACTGATGACCCCTGACCAGACGCATAAAGGTTGAATTAAAAGCTTCTGCATCAAAGTTGCAGTGGCAGGAATTTGAAATCCTTTGACGTTACTCAGGTTTCGATTTTTCTTTTTTTCTTTTTTTCTTTTTCATAAATCTGGCAAATGGTGGTCTACTGGGTTCTCCATATCTAGCCATTAGTGGCGAACCATCCTCTGCCACCTCACTTGACTAAAGTAAAGAGCTGTTTTCTTTGTCCACGGAAAAAAAAAAAAAACTTGGCAGCTAGAATGAATCAGAAAGTTTACAGAGACGAATTTATAGCTGTGCTAGAGTATCATGAACTTTTTCGCTCATTTCTCGCTGTCCAAAGATATACCCTAGTAGTTCCTCTGCTTTCATTCTACTTTTTATTATTATTTTTTTTTTTTTTTGCTCTCTTTTACTTTGAAGTAGTAGTAGACGCTAAGGCACGATTAATAGTTAGAGTAGAATAAAACTACTTCCTCATATTTACAGGGTAGTTTTTAAAAATACTTTTATACTCAAGTACTAAGAGAAAATCTCGACGACTGCAGCAGTCTTTATCGCAGACCTTCTGTAATCTGGTCTTTGTACCTTCGACCTGGTCGTTTATGGCCTAGCCATAACAGCTTACAACTTATCTAAGATACACTGTGATATACCGCGAAGAAGATCATGCCGAGAAAGATGCTGCAGGTATTGTCAAAGTTCATCCTGTTATAACTGATTACAGAATATTGTTTCATAGTTTGGTAAACATCAAAGCAATCTTGGAAATCTAGAGTCTCGTGTTTGACTTTGGTTTATATCTTGCAGCGAAACCATGGAGTTCTTCGACTGTAAGATTATAATTAGAAATGGGGTAGCTGCCTTGGTTTGTTGTGAATATAATCCTAGTTTCTGAATATTATAATAACGAAAATAAATACATATATAAATACTTAAACATATCAAAGGGAATTTCAGAAGCGACAAAACAGTTTTTCCACCACTAAATACTGTGAAAGGAAAATTGCGCTTCGAATGAGAAAACGATAGGGAATGAAAAAATACCGCCAATATCATTTACAATTTGAGTTAATTACGCTGAGACAGTAGGGTACATACACGTTATAGTTTTATCTAAAGAAATGGTTCGGGCAATAAAGCTTTCCGCGAGATTACTGTCGTATAAAAATATATAGTATAACATTAGTTTCCATGGGGGATGAAAGCCCTTTTTTTTCTTTCTTTCATACCACAGACTTGTCACAGTGGAAATAAAAATATATATATACTTACTAAACTAAGCATGTGAATAAGGGTGGATCTTGATTTCTAACACGACACTATATAGATACACACGATCATTTAGTAAGGTGATATTTTTAGTCATCTGGAGTAAACTTTTTCTTCATAATATCTTAATTCTTGTGTCAGTTGAAACGTTGAAACGTTGAAACTAATCAAATTAGTTTTTCGGTTTTTCGGTTCTAATTTTTTCTCACTGTCGTCAATAATCCCAAATTGATTTCCCCTGGGGTACGCTTCCCCTATAGTATATACGAGCGAGAATAACAGAGTTCGAATAAATCGTAATTTGCATTATTATACGGGATGTTTTTCGCTCGATTAATTGTCACCCCCGAAAGGATAAATTTTTTGAAACTATTTTGTTTGAGTATTTGTAATCGAGTGTTGAAAAAAAAAAATCTTCTAGTACTCTCTTTATTGTTTTTCTCGATAATTGTTTCACTTTTAATTATCACAGTTTTAAATTTTGACCACTGACGCTGTACTGGGGTTTTTTGAATATTTCATCCCCTAACAAATCTCAAGAGGAGAAGTGACTATAACCACCCTAGGTTTCTCGCTAAACTACGACCGCGGGTTTCTAGTCGGTTCCGGGTTACCATAAGAGAAACCTGGTTCTTAGTATGCCGGAGAACTCTAGTTTCCGGAAGTGAAGCGCTCGTAAACCCCGTCCCAGAACCGTATCCGGTATTCAGGTATTCCGGTATATTCAGGGAACAGCTCCAGCCGCAATTATAAATGCATACAGATTTTTCAGCGCATTGAAAATGAAAAATAAAAAATTAATTAATTTAAAAAAATACGACAAGCTCTAAATTGAAAATAACGGTTTTGAATAAATGATCGTCTCGATCCTTGCCCGCTTTTAAACGTCGCGATTATCTTTGTCGTTTATAAAACGGGATTATACTTCGCGGGGGTGGTTTATACGGTTCCCTTATTGTTAAATTCAGAATGTTGCGGGGGTAGATGGGTACTGTGTTATAACCCACCTACCAAAAAGCAAAGCCACATTCCCCGGGCTCTTAGCAAGAGAAAACAATTGTTCTCTTGTAATATCGCGTGCTTTGCTGCCCGTGTGCTTTCGAGTACCAAAAATATTGGTTCAGCTTTTCCCCAAAGGGGGAACGCGCGCGCCTGGTCCACAAATTAAAGTTACAAAGGCACTTCGTTCTCCAATACAAACAAGCTCCGCAAACTCTCTCTCGCTCTTTATCTCTCTCTTTACAAGAACTGCGGGAGAAAGGGGGATGATAGTATATGTATTGGACAAACAACGTGTCAACTAAATACTAATTGAAAAAAACTGTACAAATAAAATAAAATCCTTGAATTCTTCGACTTTTTCTCATTACAAAAGGAAAAAAAAAAAAAAAAAAAAAAAAAGAAAAAAGAATAAAGAACTGTCATCAGTTCGAAGTACCAGTTTCTCTCCTTTCCGTGCAGCTTTTTTATTTAGTCGTTTTTCAAGTAACTATACACCCAGATAAAGTAAGTAGCTACACCAATTTAGAGAAAAGTGGGATTGCCCTCGTGAGCTCGATCGCCGTTACTTGAGGGTGAAAAAGCTCTGACCCCCGAGGGAACGCCTCGACTTGATCTGTTTTTATCTACTACGTGCAGTGGGTGTTCGTCATCTTTTTTGTTCTATTTTCAACACCGGATAAAATTTCTGTTCATTGAAATAAACGGCTGTTTAAATCAAATTCGAAAAATATGTATGTTTAGAATTTTTAAAAGTACCTTTTTCTTTTTTGTGCTTTTAGTAAATTCATCTAAATCCTTCTCCCACTCTATTTATTTCGCTATTTCTCTCTCTCTCTCTCTCTCTCTTTCTCTTTCTCGCCCCAGAAAGTTGACACAGAATTAGTTACACGCATTGAATGAACCTGCTCTAGCAAATAACTCAAATCCTCTATAAACAACCGGTGCCAAAGGATCCGCCCTGATAAGTCGACCAACAGTAATTCCCGAACGTCTAAAATCTGTCAATTATCACACGATATCATTTAGCGCAGCAACATCTGTACAGCAATGTAACCGAAAGAAACTAAAATCTGATGTATAATTAAAATCAGCAGCTAAATAGACATTAGGGTGGTTCAGGGTGTTTTTGAAATTCCCTGCGGACAAGGCGGAAAAAGTTTGCAAATAAATAAATGAAAAAAAAAAAAAAGTACGCGAAACTTGGAACCTGTAGGTGAACTCAAAGTACAGCCTCCAAGGTAGCGAACGTTCCCATTTAATTTAAATGGAAATTCGGAAACACTGCATTCTTTCTTTTTTTCCTGCCTTCGTAGTGTTTCGAAAAATCTGAAATTTGGCGAACGCCTTTAAGCCCTCAATATTTCGGGGTACTGTATTTATTCTAGTATAGCGATTGAAAATCCTTCATACAAGTTTCTGTTTTTATTTTTTTCTAATTTTTTCAAATTTTTTTCAATTTTTTTTATCTATTTATTTATAGCGTGAATCGCGAAGATCGTTATTTGCGATTCTTTGATATAGTGCAACGCGATTTGTTGTATCTACCTACAGCTTTGAAGACAGTTCGACAAGCCGTGCAACTAAGTACGCCACGCTGCTCGCACATATTACGGAACATTAATTTTGAAAGTGTCCCCATTCGCAAGCTGCAAGAGTTCATTGACTCGAACGATGCTTTTCATGGTATAAACTCTGCGGGTAGTGAAAGGTCTTTCAAACAGCTACACGATGCTAGTGCTTAATATTAATGGCTGCATTTGCGCAAGGTATACTTGTACCAACGGCTTAAATGTACGAAAAACGTGAGAAAAATAGGGAATATATTTTTATATAATAAAACTTTCGCTATAGTATTACGAAAAAATTGAAAGAAAAAATAACAAAAAACGGTTTTAGACGATTATAATAATAACGAATTTGAATGCTGTAAGCTGAATAATTATTTTCGTTTTTAACGCAAAATTTATATAATTTTTTTTTTTTTTTTTTTTTTTTTTTTTCTTCTCTCGTCATTGATCTGACTGGATCATTAAAAGTAAACAAAATAATTGGTGAAACGATGATTAATTCAAGGTTCTCATTTTTTTTTTTTTTTTTTTCACCATCACACGGAATTAATACAGGATTAAATTTTCAAACGAAAACAATTATTTTCCATTTCTTTCGTATTAAATGTGTAACAACGATGTTATATATTGACGCGTTCAATATATTTGAGCTCGATCGCATACACTCTTCGTGTTTTGAGTAAATCAAATCCCGAGACTTTATACAAAAAAAAAAAAAAAAAAATTTCATTGGTTTTGTGAAAATAAATGATAACCGGAAAATTCTAGTGCAGTATAAAAATTTCTCAAGTATATATAGAAACAAAAAAAAAAAAAAAAAAAAAAACAACAACGACTCCCTGATTAGTGGATATAGGCGGTAGTCAAGTAGCAGACAAAGTTTACAACTGAAAAAAAAAAATTCTTCCCAATTAATAGAATAAATATTCGCCATATATCTCGGCGTACGAAAATTTTTCTGAAAACTCAAAAACGTATAAAATCATACGTATTATTAAAATCCCGGGTTCTACCAGACGTGAAAATTTACCCCCCCCCCCCCCCCCCCCCCCCCCCGCTGGCAAAACTTGTTATAAAATGAATTTAATTGCTTTGCGAAGAGTGAATGTATAGTATGTACATATACATATAGTTTGCGCGGTTAAATCGCACTCTCCTGTTATATATATCCACATATATATATACATTATATACACGTGTAATAAAACAGCTCTTGGCTTCTGGCAATTTAGTTATTATAATTAGAGTTGACGAACCGCAGAATTGCGGCATAGGCACTGGGCATTATTATAGTATAGTTATACGAGTAGTACGTCATGAACATGTGATGCGATGAAATTTTTATTTAATAAATTCTGAGTCATGTGGAATATCTAATTAATTCTATTTATATTTGTCCGTTTTATATTTTCCATCTCTCTGTACTACGTGCAAAGATCGCGAAAATCGAATGCGCATAGCTAACTAAGTAACACGTATTCTGTTAAATACACACCGCAAATTCTGGGTCGGTTGAATCTAACGATGTCAAGCCTCCGGGCTTACCTAACAGTTGACACCTGAAATTAATATAATCGGAATTGGCGGGTTGGTCTCAGCCCTAACAAAGGTGCAACGGAGATTAGGGACAGGAATTACGATATTGGGTACATGTAGGTTTCGGAAACGACCATCGATTCTCCCAGAGGAAGAATGGAGTGAATAATCTCCGTTTTATATTTTTTTGAATTATTCCATTCTGTTTTTTTCTTTTTTTTGCACTGAATTGAGGGAAGAGGATGATTCACCTTTTTTCCGTAACCTCTTTTTATTATTCTCATCAAATTTCATACAGTCGTACATAGAAAATGTAATTTTGGGTCTTCCGAGTTCTGAATGGGCTGTGTAACCATTCGTTTCGAAGTTCGGAAAATTTATACCTCCAAGAGCCACGTACACCGTCCCTTCTTATACAACCCGAAAGGCACCCTTTTGCCCCGAGAGTAAAGTCCAAGCCCCGAAAGAACTCCCGTGAGAGAAAGTTGAAGCGAAAAATAATAAAAAGGACAGACCCATGTGATAAATTTATTAAATACTCGAAAAATTGTGCAAATAAATTATTATTTAATATTCGCAAATAAATTTTTTTGAGTTTCCTTACAACGTAGGTATACGTTTGTGACATTTTTAAACAAAAAAAAAAAAAAGGGAACTGTCAACTTGTCCAAAAAACCCGAGTAAAGTATTAATGTAGAAGCAGCTGTCTTCATCATGATGATGAACAAACCTCATCGTAGCAGCGTACCTCCATCAGGATTTTCCACCTCTATACTTTGCACCACGCTAAACTGTTTAGTAAACTTTTCGTGATCGATCGTTGTTTGCTCTCCAACTACGTTACCAGCCAGAACACTTCACCCTGTCTTGTAGCAACCTTTAGTATATATATATAGATAGGTATATATTCTCGTCAGATGTTAAAGCGAATCTCTTCTGCAGTACAGACTTATGCGTTAAGTCCCATGCATTGCATCCTGGTAACTAGAACTCACTAATTAGCACATCAAAACCAGGAGTGCTGTGTATGTCGAACTTCGACATTTCCAATTAATCGCATAGTACACTGCTCTTTGTATTATGCCATTAATCCAGACAGCGAAATTCGCTTGGAGAACTCGAAAATGCAGTCAAAGCTATCATTTATACTGCTCCTCGTATTGACTTTGAGCTTTTAAGTCACATGCGGCTTACGACTTGGCAACATTTTCAGTGAATAAAGCACTTGAGTTAACGAGATATCTGCAGCTACTGGGCCGGAAATCTCCTCCGTCTATTATTTGAAGCACCAAAAGCTGCTCCATCGATCTCTACAATCGCTGCTTTCTCTGTTTCGATAGAATATAGACATATAGGTATATATATGACATCGTCGAGCTGATCAGAGATAGAGAGTGTCGACGTCTTTGTCGCGTTGCCAACAGCTTCATATTTATCGTTCTCGTTTTTCAAACCAACATAAACTATTGGAATAGAAGAGGGAATTCGGATTTCTCCATTTTTATTTTGTGGTGAATCCAATGGGCCGGAACTAAGCTGATTGAATTAGTGACATAGCAGCGCAATTCCCGTCGTCTGTAAAAGAAAAAAAGGTGCGCTTGGATCTTTCTCGCTTATAGTATCCTTCGTTCTTCTTCATTCTACGGGTACTTTTTTTCTTTCCTGGATTTCTAATTCTTCAATATTTCAATAGCTCTCGATAAATTTCAATATCATTCACCCACCAGGTAGTTACAGCAGCATTCCAATGCCTGTGGAACGCTTATCGGACATGATTGGGATTCATGGGGATGCCAGGGTGTGATGGGTTTGAACCGAACTGTCGAACGAAAATTCCTTTGCTTTGGAACTAAGGAGATTCCAACTTCTGAAGATGAGACATGTGACTTATGAAGAAGAAGACATGTTGGGTATAAAGGTGACAAAGTCAGATCCCATGCTCACGACAAGAGTGAAGTATTGCTATGAGATTATACGAGTCGGTCTTCCTCCCGCAGTTACAGTTTCACCCTCTTTATATATACCTGCGTAAGTGCGCACCATTTCACCAGCAATTACGGACCCGGCTTCCATCCAATCAACCGGGGGAGGATAATGGCCGAAAAAGGAAATTTCACTTCCTCTTAATTGTGATAATATAGAACACTCGCAGACTCATTTCACCTGGTAATATCTCTCGCTCGTGCGTAATATTTATACCTAATTTTATTTTACACAAAAGTAGCTTAGGCTTAATCATAATCGAAAATTTGTTACGGACATAGTCGCCTCGCAATTTATAAATTATTACCATCAAAAGTCCATTTTCACCATCTACGAATTCTCTTTGGTCGCTGTTGCGCAATATTCTAGGGGTAAGGGTTCACCGATTCGATTGGTCAAGGGTTGTATTTGTTCGGAAAGGAATATCGCATAAGACGAATTCTGGAATTATTTATGAAATGAAAAATACCAAATTTGTAAAAGAAAAGAGAAAAGAATTACATTTTTGCATAATATAAAATTGTTCAAGGAAAATAATCAGCCTTCAATTATTCGAACTTCTTATAAAGAGAAGTAATTATTGAGTAAAGTTGAGAAAAATAAGAGTGGATCTACACCCCCTTAAATCGCATTAAAGTACTAATGACAAGAATCAAGATGGTGTAAGACTATCACGCGTCAACGGCTAAGTGTTTAGCTTTTTAAGGGTTGGACCCCAGGATAAAATGAAGTGAAGTAAAGTAAAGTAAAGTAAAGTAAAGTAAAGTAGAGTAGAGTAGAGTAGAGTAAAGTAAATCCGTAATGTCGATGTCGAATTGAACGAAACGAAACAAAAAGAAAGTGAACAAAATTCGAACGAATTGCTATAGCTATATTATATATATAGATTATACCAAATAAAAGCGTTGAAAAGTTTGACTGCTGAAAAATTAATATGCACACAGTGGAAATTCTGTACGGCCGAACGATCCTCCCTGAACAAAACTAATTACCGAACAAATCCGATATAGCTGAGAGCGCGGTAAGGCCAAGCCGTGCCAAACCCAGGTTGGAATAGGGCAGCTGAGCTCAACGAAAATAGCTCGTGCTCTGGAAATTAACTATTAAACGTCATTAGTCGAGTCTACAGGCTCGTTTCCACCCTGGAGGTGCGGGTTTTCACATTCGGTATGGTTTCACTGTTATTACAGATAATTGTTGTACCGTTTTTGCGGTAGTTATATATGGCTGTACTCAGCCTATTCTGTGTGTTGACCCTCGTTTTCAAATTTTTTCATCAATTTGGCAGATATTTCGATTGATTAATATAATTGCGCTGTTCACCAATCTGGAAAACTGAAGAAATCCAACGATTCTATAGTTACCAATGAAGACTGTTATCGACAGCTTTTCTAATTTGTTACTTTTTTGCATTGGAGGTAAACCCGCATCAATTAATTATTGATGATCAAATTCAGGATCAAATTTTTGACCAAAATTTCATATGCACACTGGTTTCTTCTTACATATTATGTAGGTAATTCGCATAATATAAGCTGCGACATGTATGAGCGCGATAAATCACTGGCAATAAATAGCGGCGAAAAAGTCGAACCGAAAACTTTCCTCGGGTCTAAACCCTCCTGCGAAATCCTTAAAAGTTTATTTCATTCAGGTATACGACGTAAAACGAAACAAGAGGCGGAAGAGCTCCTAGCTCATTCTCATGCATAGTGTATTGTCATTCGATTTTATTTTTATGTTTTTTTATTTTTTATCAATTTTACGACGAAGTTACATTTCCTCCAGTTTTACTCCCCAGGTTTTCTGCTCAATTTTAAAAGAAAATTTGTTCTTCCACCGTTGGAATGAACGCCGACGATTAGATAAACGTGACAAAGTAAAAGGAATCTCTCATGGATTTATTTTCCACCCTCCTAACCATCACGCAACTTTGAAATGGGTTCGATAGCACAGAGTCAACCACCGGAGGTATGGATTGACGGAAAACGAACGAGCAAATGGGTAAACGGGTAAACGGAGACCAGAAAACGGACGAAGGCGGTCCCAGTGGCAGTGGCAGTGCCACTGGCACATTAATCAGAGCCAGCATCGACCAAGTGTCGCCTCTGTCCCACCCTTCGAGTAGCGAAAACTCCAGGACTCACTGGCTCCTGGACTACCCTGGACCACCATCTCATAGGATGAATTCCTGGAGGGTAGAGTCTCTGGAAGTGCGGGAAAAAAAATGGAACGAAAAATTTGTGACAAAAAAGAAGAGCCTTTCATATTTCCGAAAAGTTTCCACTTGGATTTTAAATTAGTCTTCGATTTATTTAGCCATTTATTCATCAGTGCAGATGATGGGGAAAACGGGGATCAGCTCATTCAGTTTATGGAAATGATGCGTTTTTCTCGAATCTAATTTCTACCTGCAAATTTACCAAGTAGTACCTACCTCGTTTTTGAGAATATAATTATATCCTCGAAATTTGCTACGGTATTATTTTTCTCCGTACAAATAGCAGAGCTCAACTCTAAATAGACAAACGGCGAATGTTTCAACGGGATGGGATACAGGCCGGAAATTCAAAAGATTGGACTTTGAGATCAGCGAGAGATCCTTCGACACAATCATGGGCTCAGTGTCCGTTCAGTCTGAGTGAAAATCGACCTCTTCTATACCAAGTCGAAGGTTAGAACAAAACTGAACCCTTGGGTGTGGGCGTGATGGTTTCCGTTATTCGACGGTGATCTTCCTCTAGCGGATAGGATAAAAACCGCGAAAAGTATAAAGAGAGAAGAGAAACCAAAAGAAATTTGCCATTTCTTACTCCAATTCGACGTTGTGCGTCATTTTTTCAAAAAGTTCTTTAATTTCCTGCGTTTTGATTGAAATTGGGTATCGTCTCGTTCATTTTTATCTGTCCAATTTTGAAACATGGGATTTTTCACTGTTTCAGTATATGCGTGACCGTCGTTGTTCTTAACGTTCATTTCCGGTCACCCCAAACGCACAGGATGGCACCTTGGGTGAAACGAGTATTCATTCATATACTTCCTCGGCTACTAGTCATGAGAAGACCGCAATACAAGTTCGAAACAAATCGGTAAGTTTAAAGTTTCATTTTGAACCTTTTATTTTTTTAGTTTTTTTTATCGTGAATACGGTAGTTATAGTTGCGGAAGAAGCTTCGAACCGCACGGAAACTCGAGACAACCGGAAAACATTCAACTTTGAATTATATATCGAGTAAAGGGCATAAATTTAATCTACAGTTTTACTACTCCACGACATTCGGCACGGATATTCACCCATAGTTGAATGTATACGTATTTTGGAACCTTTCCAATCGCACCCTCGCCTTGTTTTCAGACCACAAAAAGGACCACTGACCATCCTGCGGCACTTCGGCTTGCAAAGTTCCTAATTTTTTTAAATTCCCAATTTTTTTGTTCGAAACGATCTAGAATTTTCAGAAACGTTGAAATTGATATTGAAATTGGAAATTTTCTGCGATTCGAAAGTTGCGGAATTTGAATGTCTGACAAATTCTTGGCTTCCTTTTCCATTATTCCATCAATCCGGGGAGAATTTTTCCAATTTCTCGATCCACATTTTTCCCTAGATACTCTTCCGGCAGGGTCTTGATGCGAACGGTACGTGGCAAAGAAAAACCATGCTATTATCCCTATCATCCAACGGCTCAAGACGATACCGAAGATCACATAAGACCGAAAAGATTCCACAGTCGTGTATCATCGAAGGAGGATCTCTCGCCGTCTAGGTACACATATATAGTATACATAGATCCGTATATTTCGTAACAAAATTAAATATATAAAGAAGGCACGAAAGAAAGAAAAAATTATAACAATTTTTACTATCAAATAATTTATTAAACGGATCCAAAAATCCTTCAGCCTTGCTGACGGCGTCCGGTTTGGTGGCAGCTGTCAGATTCACGGACCTACTTTGCCACCACTTCCGTTACCTCTTCACTCCGAGACCGAGGAATTGACAGTTTCCGGTGACGGAGTTATAGAAGAAATGAAAAGTCCCGTACTACGAACACCACCGGTATTTTCACACTCAAATTGTCCACCGGAATTGCACAGATCTTGCATATGCGTAAGATTTATAGCCGAGCACACAAAGATGCTCGAAGATTCGACAAAAGTAAGAATTCACAATTTTATTCAATTTTTGAGTATATGAAAAGAAAAATTCAAAAAAATTCAAAAACTTAACAGATTCGTGAAAATGTCACATGAAACATCGATCTTTTTCTTTTTTTTTTTAATTTTTTTTTTTTGGATTCTAGGTGAAAGAGGACTGGAAGTACGTAGCGATGGTACTCGACAGATTATTTCTCTGGATATTTACACTTGCCGTATTGGTTGGAACAGCCGGTATAATTTTACAGGCACCAACTCTATACGACGATCGAGCACCTATCGATAAGAAATTTAGCGAATTCGCGACCACAACCGTTGTCCGATGTCCGCCTCAGTAGTCCACGCCCGAGCCCTGCACCGTAGCCAAAAATTAACCCCCCCCCCCCCCCCCCCCCCATGTCATCTCTAATATTTCCCAGTGAAATTAACAACCCTCCCTCCCCCACCCCCCAAAAAACCCAAAACAAAATTACGGCTAAAGGGCTCTACTTCGTGAAACCAAAAACTAAAATTAAAACTAAAAATGAAGAAAAAACGTTATTGAACAAAAAAGAAAAATTTTAAAAAAATTATAAAAATCCAAACGTGCCTGGCGGACTAGACTGAACTCGTCGTTGACCACAGGCCGATTATATGGAATAATAATTCGTGGCGTACTTTTTCAGTTTCGTGAGTGTATGTGTGTATGTAAATTTTTATTTTTTTTTTTTTTTGTTTTTTTTTTTTTTTATCTCTTGTTTTTTGAAATACTATTCTTTGTGAATATTGGAATATGTAATTCAATGAAAACATTCGCTCAAGTTATAATATACACATGTGGCAGGTGTATAATATATATTATATACGTCATACCTATATACTATGATATGTGAATTAAATTAAATCGAACAATTGTTATCAAAAGCGTGAAAAAACTTTCGTGAAGTCGAAAAAAAAGAAGAAAAAAAAGAAACCAACAACAACAACAACAATATAGAAAAATGTTCAATAATTTGGCGATGAAAAGAAGAGAAGAAAAATAAAAAACGAAGTAAAAAAAAAAAAAAAGAAATTTGATTAATTATACGAAAAGTTGACGAAAAGTAAGATATTATAACGAATGCGACAGTTCCATTAACGAACTCGATATTATCTTTGTTGTACATTATCCAGGAGTAAAATTATAATAAATATAATTGTTTTTTCGGCATAGGCATTGAAAAGTCACTTTTTGACGCCTGTTTTCGATCCACAAAGTGTCACTTTATACGGTTGGTTTCAGAACTGCCCTATAAAGTCTTTATACGGCAGTCTGGATGCGCAGTTCGAAGTGCGCATTCCAAAGCTGCCATATAAAGTCTTTATACGGCAGTTTCGATGCGCGGTTCAAAGTGCGCGACAGATCGCACCATAACCTGACTCTTCGTCTAGTGAATCTCAACAGGCGTCAAAGTGACTTTTCATGCCTATTTCGAAAAAAATACAGTATGGGGCGCACCCGTAAACCGTTTTTGACTCGAATAATGATTTCAGAACTCGCTTCCGGCTCGCCTTCGGCTCGCCTTTAACTCGTCCTGAAATCATTATTCTCGCCGAAAAACACTTGGTTTACGGGCATGCCACATAATATACTATTACCCGTGTTATAGTAATATATGCGAAGGGGTTAAACATTTTATTTTATTTTATTTTATTTTATTTTATTTTTGCGGATTTATTCCGTAAATTAATTTATATTGTATATTGGTAAGAATATGGTATATAGGTATATATAATACACGGGAGTATAATTTTTGGTCCATAAAAGAAGAAAGAAAATAATGAAAAACGAAACGAGGAATAATTATTAAATATCTTATTATACAGGTGAGAAAAAAAAAAAAAAAAAAAAAAAATGAAAACGAAATGAAAAATAATGGAAAATAAATTAAAACCGCGCGTGGATGAAATAAAACTGAAATGAAGTAAAATTAAATGAAATGAAATGAAATACGCGAATCGTTATCTTAAACGCGTATTATAATAGGATTGTTATGACATAGTATGTGCTCAAATTTTCGTAACAAAGCTGCCATTAGTTAATCGTTAATAAAAAAAATAAATAAATAAAAATAAAGTAAAAAAAAAAAAAAACTTGAATAAAATTAATGAACAAATTTACGCAAATTAAACGCAATTATAATAATCAGTTATTGTATTATAGCTAAAAGGATGCCCGATAAAAGCTCGTAGCTAATACCTGTATACGAAGTATATCCTAAACCTAAACCTAAACCTAAACCTAAACCTAAACCTAAACCTAAACTACCCTAAGAAAAGCACCTCTAATGATTTTAATTCATTCATAATAAGCTGACGTTGTATTTCCGCGGTTCGTTATGGCCATCGCAGAAACTTAATGATTTAGGCCTCGAGGATCAAGCCTCGTATCTATTACCGCATCCTCCGTCCTAAAGGCGAGACACGAGACGCAAATTATAGTTGTTAATAAACAGAATTGAAAAAAAAATTAATATAAAATAACAGCGATTTTCGTACGAGATGCAGTGTTTCAGGGTTCCCACTGTTTAAATCGCGCACGTTATCGCAGTTATAATTATTTTTACTAATTAATACGTAAAGTGTAAACTAATTAGTCACTTATATATATATATACTATGTTACTGCGTTGCAGAGTATATAGCGTCACTAATGCCATAAGGTCGTAAGCGCCAAAAAAAAAAAAGAATTTCGTGTTTTTAGTGGCAAAATCTTTTGCGTGCCATATAACATCGTTTGGGCATATCCGCAAAAAAAAAAAATAATTTTTTGGCGCTTACGACCTTATGGCATTAATGATGCGATATATTAATTCATCTGCACCGTGAGAAGATAATAATATCCGTTCTTATCATCATAACTTATATTTGCCTGTACATGTACCATTTTTTTTTTTTTTTTTTTTTTTTCCTATTTTCGCGATCTCGTACAGGTTCCTCGAACGAACCGCAATATTATATCGCGAATTAAAGAAGACAACCCACCATATGAAGATCTTGTGATTGATTGAATATGTATAGAGATTTAAACGTATGTTTTTATATATATAATACCTGGTAATATATAATCGATGGATAAAACCATAAAAATGAATAATTAAATAAATAAAATGAAATAAAATAATATAATATAATATAATATAATATAAAATAAACAATTTACGTAGAAGTAATAATTATATGTAAGTAAATATATATATATAAGTAACGATATGTATAGGAAATTATTGATTATTATTATTATTATATTATATAAATATATAAATGAATATATATATATATATAAAAACCTAAGACTGTAGATACCTAATTTGCACATAGGCATATTTATATAAAATGTATTAGCAACCACAAAAAGAAAAAAAAAAAAAAAAAAAATACTATTCGCGGATGAAGACGTCAATTTTTTTAAATTATCATCGATAGTCTCAAATGATGATTAACTGAGAATTTTTTTTCTTTTTATTTTATTTTATTTTATTTTTTTTTTTTCAATTAACTTTAATCAGAAGCGAATTTCGTTCGTAAAAATTAATTAAAGACGATCATGTATCCCGCGATCAATGTATTTATTCACCTGAAAATGGACATATTTTGTAAGAAAGAAAAAAAAAAAAAAAAAAAACTAAAATTGAAGCATTATATGATAACAATAACCAATAGAAAGGTAAGGACAAGTAAAGCATACGAATTCTAAAGCTGATAGTTGTAGAATGTTGAGTGGCCATCGGAGTCGCTCAACACGGTAGTTTATTATCGATGTTGCTATTTAATTATTGTTTTTTATTTATAATAGCGTTGAGATAATTTGAAGGCGAAAAAAAAAAAAATAAAAATCTCGAATTTCATCGAACTGTCGTGGTTCTGTTCTGAATAATTGTTTTTTTTTTTTTTTTTTTTTTTTTTTTTTTTTTTTAATATTGATAAGTGTGTAAAAATCAGTTGATTATATTAAAAAAAAAAAAAAAAAAAAAAAATTCATTTTAAAACATCACCATCGGATTCATAAATATAATATATTAATTAATTTGATTATTTATTTATTAATTAATTTCAGAATCGCACGCAATTCTCTGA
The DNA here is from genome assembly GCA_943736025.1 of Tenthredo mesomela. Lineage (NCBI taxonomy): Eukaryota > Metazoa > Arthropoda > Insecta > Hymenoptera > Tenthredinidae > Tenthredo > Tenthredo mesomela. Next base: position 23,815,646 of record OX031019.1, on the reverse strand, counting down.
CTATATATAATAATAATTACGACAGATATGTGGATTGGGACCAAAAATCGTCAGCTAATAACTGCGATATTAAAAAATATAATCCTTTAAATCTTGATCTCATTCTGGTCTGAAAAACAAATTTCCAATATAAAACTAATTTTCTATTTAATATATAAAATAGAGTAAAGCCGCAATTTCACACACTTGCCATTATTTAATTGAACAAATTTTTTCGCACAGGGCTTAGATATACCTGCAGTGTATAGTTTTGTCCTATATCTGTTGTTGAGTATACTAATTACCTATTTATCATAAATTTATATAATTATCAATATTACCAGCCAATATACCGAAACATTACTAACCAACTAACTAAATAAATAAATAAATAAATAACTGATCGTGAACATAGAAACCCATTTGTAAATAACGATAGACCTTATATGGTAGAGATAGATTACCTATATATTATATATAAATATCTATAATTTAATTAATAAATATATTATTCATTTAATTATTAAATATAATTTGTCGGATTTTTTAAAAGACAATATATCATTTCGGTACCACTGACGAAAAAAAAAAAAAAAGAGAAGAAAAAATTAAATGGAAAACCATATTGCTCACTGCAGTTTACACGGTGTGGAAATAAAAAGAAAGAAAGAAGGAAAAAGAAAAAAAACAAAAAAAAAACAGAAAAAATAAGTAATTAGTAAAAATAAAATAAAATATATTATGATTAATAAGTATAATGTATAGTTTGAGAGAAAAAGAAAAAAAAGAAAAAAAAAAGAAAAAAAAAAAAAACACGAAAAAGAAAGAAATTAAAATAATTAAATAAACAAAGAAATGATGGGGGGAAATGAGAAAAATAAAAAATAAAATAAAATAAAAAAAATAGGGTACGAAATAATTCCAACGAAATTAATAATCTAGAATTATATGATAAACATAATATAGGTATATAAATATTATATATATATAATAATGTTATGAATTTAGACATTATTTTCCGATATATTAAAAAGGGGAAAATTATTTTAAATAGATCATAATATATATATATATAGATAAAATATTGTTATTGTTTTTTTTTTTTTTTTATTTATTATTATTATTATTAAACAATATAAAGAAAGATAGAAAGAAGAAAGAAAGATAGAAAGAAGAGGAATAAGAAAAAGAAAAGAGAAAAAAAAAAAACATAATAAATAAAAATAAAAATAAAAATAAAAATAAAAATAAATAAATAAATAAATAAAATAGTAGTCCTGAAACCATACTAAAAACTTAGAACTATTTAATAACCAAAGAGAGAAAAAAAAAAAAAAAAAAAAATTCACGTTTTGTATTATAGAGTTACACATTTCGCAAACGATAATGCATTGTGGTAAGGTTTAAGTGATTTATTAATAAACTCAGTTTTCTCTAATTAAATTAGCAGTAAACTGACTAGTATATATAACTATAATATATATATATACGTAAGTAAGTTGTAAATAATATGTAAATAGATGAAAAAACAAACAAAAACAAAAACAAAAACCAATAATCATATTATCATCACATTTTTTACAGTAAAAGTCAAAACGAAAAAAAAAAAAGAAACAAGAAAAAACGTAATTTGAATAGACAGTTTAATTTCGTAAATATATTTCGTATTATATCGGACTTATATTACGGAATAATAAATTCAGGGTATAGTAGATAACAATAATTTAAGCAACTATTTCATTTTTATTAAATTATTTATTATACACGCAGTCATTAATTATTATCGAATCAAATAAATTTCATTTTCCACTATCTAAATTGTAAATTATTGAACAAAGGACGCATATTTCACATTCATATTTCAGTATAAGATAATTATATATATAGGAATATTATAAATTACCCTGAATATTATAAACCAGTCTTTATGATATATTATACCATCTGACGTTTATTTATAATTAATAACTCAACGAGAATTAATTCGTTCGGCAATTTATAAAAACCTAATTTATAATTTTATTATTAAAAATAATATTAAAAATATTGTTGTTAATTATTCTTATTTTATCATTTGTATTACTTACGGACCCTGCATCAAATAGAGCGCATAATATGACATCGAATGGGATGTATATAAATTAAATTTTATTCGTATTATTAATGAGAAAAGAATATTAAAAATCTTCAATAATTTTTTTCTCAAAATTTCATTACAGAAGAAAATAAAATAGAATAAAAAATAAAAACGATGAACCGTATAAATTAATTATTAAAGCTTATTAAAAGCCAATCGATGTCATTATCTCTGAGTGATATAATTAATTGAAACAGTAATCGAAATATCTATAAGCTAGAAGATATTACAGAATATATGTATATGTCTTGAAGTCACACTGCATATTCTAAGAATACCCCCGTTTATTACTTAAATGATGATTAGGTACAATTATTTCAAAAAAAAAAAAAAAAAATAGCGAAAAAAAATTTGCCATGACATATTGAAAATTTAAAGATATGTAAACGCGGGAAGATCTCGAAGGGCGAAATTTTGCCCTATCATTCACCGATCAGTTTTCATTCGTTGTTAAATGTCACTATAATTGAGATCTTCGCGTATTTTCGTCTTTAATTTTTACGATAATTGAAAAAGAAGAAAAAAAAAAAAAAAAAAAATTATTATTTCACTAATTATTATTATCGTCGAATCATTGATATATTAAGCAGTATTATTATTATTATTTTCTATTTCTATTTATCTATTCATACACATAAATATATTATTATTATTATTATTATCATTATTATTATGTATATCGTATATATATATATAATATTAAATAATGTTTGTTAAATAATATATGTAATTAATAATATTATCATTGTAAAGTATATATAAAGTAAGAACACTGTTGCTTGGTTTTGTAATCATGCTTGATAAAAGCATTGGAATAAAATTCGTTGTCGTAGAAAAAAAAAAAATGAAAAAAAAAAAAACGAACAAGAAATACACCCTCGATATCATATTTTCCCCATTAGGTAGATATATCTGTAAAATTTACAGAAAAAAAAGTTCTTCAAACGAAACAGTAAATTTTATTTAAATTAAAATCGTTCGAAAATCGTATTTGTTTTATTTTTTATAAATTGTAAAAAAAAAAAAGAAAAATAAGAAAAGAAATGTATGTACAATCTTTAGCACAATCGAAGATTATCTAACCAGATGACTGACGTTGTATTTAGGGAATCACAGGACTAGATACACATGACCCAAAATTCCATACAACGCATGACGATCCAAAATGAGTAAATAAATCGAAATTCCTATTCGTAACTAGCAAGTAGAATTTTGAAATTTTTCTTAGATCCAAGAAATGAAAAAAAAATCCATTCCCATTGACCATCTTCTTCGTTTGAAGAAGCAATTCCATAAAAATAATGCCCGTAGGCACTGCATCGAGGCCCTTGAATAAGCCCATATTAAAAATAGTAGGTCTACAGACCGCAACTCATCCGCAATAATATTATTTTTCGGTAAAATATAAATGTTATCGCTATTATTACGATATTTGTTCTATGTAATCGTTCAGCCACGTTTCAACCGGAAGTAGATTCGTCTTCAGCCAGGAACTTCTGGACCTTGCATCAGCCTCTGCAACTGCTATTGTATGCCCCATGAATTTCAATTTGTCGTAATACTCTTCTTTGAAAATCTGGAACTGTATATAATTTATGAGTTTTCAGTAATCGATAATTAGACTCATTTATTTATTTAATTATATTTTTTATTGCCAATTTTGAATTTATTATCGATTATTATACACTCACAGTTTTTAGATCCTGTTCGTCTGCGATGCCGTTTATCGACGCGACTAAAAACGCCTTTGAAATTTTATAGGACTTTGAGAACCTGTGGAAATAGTCGGTAGCTAATGATTATTAGATCGTATAGGTATATGCAGTCGACGGAATAAAATTTAATTATATAAATAAAAATGACGAACCTTTGAAATATTTCATTCCAATGTCTGAATACGAATTTAAAAGCTGATCGAGCGGCCATTGGATTTTCACCGAAACTTTGAAGTACAACGAGGGTTTCTGCTACGTCAAATTTCTCTCCCTTAAGTATGTCGGTCAAAAGTCTTAGAGAATAAGTAAAAATCAATATAGTTAACAATATTATTATCCAGCAAAATTATTATTACGATTTTGTTATCATATTTTGTTGTATTTACGATTGTAGAACCCATTCGACTTGAAAGCATGGTAATGCTGCCAAAAGTCTAAACTTCATTTCCCTGTCTGTAGCATTTAAAGTTTTAAAAATCAGGGAATCCCATTCTGATTTTCCGCCTAATTTCGCCAAGTTACATTGATGAGTCTTCGCAAGGTACGTAGGCACGTTGGATCTGTGATAAAAAGAAGAAAAAAAAAAAAAAAAAATTCAACACAAAAGTCTCGATTATATAATTGCGATTCGTAAACGTGAAGAAATTTCTTACAAATTTTTCAGGTAGCTCTGACATTCTGGATTATCGATCAGGCAAGCCCATTCAATAGCCATTAATTTCAGCTGAGACTCTCCACTTTCCGTTGTCACTTTTTCGAAGATAGGTGATATGAATTTTATCATGAATTCCTGAAAAGTTAAGAAATTTGAATTTTTCTACCATTATATCTTTCGTGAAATAGCGTCACCACTTATCCACTTGGTTTAATATTTTATAGCGATCACCCGCGTCACCCTGTTATCCAGCTTCTATAAATATTAAATATAGGCGAAAGACAATCCCAACTTCAACTTCAAAGCTTCCTTTTCAGTTCTTTTTCTTTTTTTTTTTTTTTTATCTTTTTTTCTCTTCTGTTTCAATTTTAATTACATTCTGTACAGAATCCCTCACCTGAAAGCTCGAGTAAGCCGCAGTATTCTGTAGCAAGTTATTTAACTTGATCATATTTTTTAAAGCAACCATCCAAGGCGAATGGTGAGTTTCCTTCTCTCTAAGATAACGAATCAAATTAAGGGCTGTAGGATATTCCAATCGACCACCCCAAGCTAGACTAAGAGCATCATCAACCATAGAAGTTCTGGTGGTCACTGGGAATTTCTCAAATGTTGAATTCAGAGCGAGGGACAATAGCTTCCAATTATCCAGCTCGTAATTGACGCGATAGAATCCTTACAAATAATAGGATTATGAATAAACTATTTTATTAATGATGATTTTTTCAAATATCTCAACGAATAATTACCTAAATGATTTTTGTACCTAAATCTGAACCATAATAAGTTTAATTCCCAAAACGACTTAAAAGTTGGTATAAACTCATGAAACCCCGGAGCTCGGCAAGTTGTTATTTAATTATGACCTGCAGCCGGGCAAGAGAGCTTTGTAAAAGCATAGTTAGCCGTAATCTCCTTAGTTTGAAGTTAAAATATCAAACATACCTACCATGAGCCAGAATTGGCTTGAGTAAGAAATAACATTTCGGTCAGGTCTGCGAAGGAGAAGGTATATAATCAGTTTCTGACTCACCTGTTTGGTTTACGTTGAACAATACCCATTTGTTTTCATCTCGTTTACCCACGTCCTTAATTGTTATTTTCTCTTCTTTTTTAAACCAGGATTTTCTAGGCGATGACCAATCGTCTCCATCGCTGATGTAAGTCAATGGAATGTACCAAAATTTACGTTTTGAAATTGTCGTATGATTGTCGTGAGTGAATTGCTCCTGAAAAATTGAACGGACTGTAATGCTTCTTCACTTTCAACCGGGAAATCATCATCCAATTCTGTGATACACGAATTTAAGCAAATTACTTTACGAGGAAATCACGACTGAGCTTAACCGCGTTTTCTGATATACGACGGAGATAAGAATTCCAGCTTTTTAGCGTAATTCCACCGTAAGTGTAGAAGTCTGAATCATATGACTCTGAATTGTAAGAATTATATCATTAGCTACTTCTTCGTCTAAGCAATTGTTCTTGCCAACGACCCCCCCCCTTTCAATATGGAGTTTAATACTGTTTTAATTTAATCAGTGTAACGTATTGCATCCGGTGCATCTAACGCTCGTGCTTTATTAATGCTTCGTAAAAAGGATACGGCCTAGACTCTAGATTCGTGACTGGTGCACTTTTTGCAACTAATCTCAAAGAGCCTTCCATTATTTTCAAGAAATTTCTAGCACTCGATTCAATCCACTATTTCATGTAGTATAATGTTATAAACTTTGATCGCGGAAAATCATTGCCATACCTGTCGAACAACTGCAGTACCACTTTCATAATTTCTGCTTACAGTGATAACTGGAAAGCCGCCCTGACCCACCCAAGACGTCATCACCTGGTCCAAAGAGACGCCATCAGGGAGCCACTGAGCTTCGTCCGACATAGATTTCCAAAAATCTGAGACCCCTGCACTAGCGTTTATCCTACAAAGGCGAGTTTGATGATTGAATTGATTTTTTCTGTAAAACAAAAATCGCTAATATATCACAAATATTCAATTATCACGATACCCACCACCTAGAGATGAATTTTTTGTAGCCATTCCTAAATCCCGTGTCAGATATCACGTTATGCAACATGCGAATCAGACATGCACCTATAAGCAATAAACACCACGAATTTTTAGAGGATTTTTTTCAAGTATTCATTTTTTTCATACTTACCTTTCCTGTAGGCATTTTGGGGATACGTCGTCTCCAAAATAGCTGGCGAAATTTTCGAATCCAGAGTCTTTGATACTTCGTACGAATCTGATTCAAGTGCGTCGTGTTGAATGGACCCGAAAGAATCGGCTGAATCGAGTGTCGGATCAATCTAAAAATTCGGACAAATTCGCCAGTTTTTTTTTAAAGGCTATTCGCAGGTTTTGAAAATTACAAAAAATATTGTTCTTCCTCCTTGCCTTCTTCGCCAGTAAATTTTGCAGAAATATCAACGATCCCTCCAGAATCCAGGCGTCTGACAAAGTTTTAGCACTGACTAAACCGCCGAGCCATTGTTCACCGATTACCTTGACGAGATTTTTAACAGCAAGTTCTTTGGTGACTGAGGACGACTTGTCAGTCATGTAGAACAGCGATTCCCTGATAAATGAAACAGGGTTTTAATCTCTGGAGAGAAATTACACGGCAACCATCTTCCAAATTATTAAAAGCTTATGAATTATTTAAACAGCTTATCCCAGCCAGGTGAAATTTTGTCGGAGTTAGCCAGTAAGTGAAAACGTTTAAGTCAAGTAAAAATAAGGAAAAAAATATACTGACCTGATGGAAATGAGGCCAGTACTTCCCCTGCCGTTGACTATGAGACCGGGGATAGCAACGACATCTAATTTCGGCATGGTATAAGGGGTCGAGAAAAACTGATTCAAGGTTTGAATTGCTGTATCCATTTTCTCAGCAATGAAATGAGTTTCCTCAATTTTGCTATTCCTAGCCCATAAAGTTAACGGCATCTTACTGTCCCCTGCAGTTGTTTCTCGAATAGGTTTTAGGTCTCCGACGATGAAAGCAAGATTGCGAGAATACAGTGGAGGAGATATCTCGAAATTGTCCATCACCCAGTCGTTTGAACTGAAATAAACGGAGAAAGAACCTCATGGCGTACTCTAAATGTTTGTGGAATCTCGCAGTTTATTCAATTTTTTCAATAATTTCATTCTCAAAAATATTGCCCAAAAATTTACTCACACTGAGTCAGAGGATTCGAGAGGCATATTGGCCAATGCAATTAATGCCTTAGGTCTTGCAACCGACAATGCAAATCTGGCCTTTGAGTTGGGGTCATCAAAACTGGGAAATAACGAGCGAGGGCCAAGTGGTTTGAGCATCGAAGCCAGTAGCCATCTTTGAAACGATTAATTATCAAGAAACTCAAATTCATCATCAACTCCAAGATATTGGCAGAAAACTTATGCAGACTTACCTCCTTTTACCATCGAGTTCATAAACGTTAGCGAACGTGCTTTCCCCGTCTACTTTAGCTTCGTATGTTATTTCGAGGGAATATACTCCTCTTTGGATAAGAGTACCCGGATAAATGACGTAGAAACTATTGATTAAGTCCGTCTCGTCCTTAGATATGGGGATTTCTGTACTTTGGATTAAAATTTCGGGGGGCATAGGCCGGCTTGAAACGACTGATGAAATTTTCTGTACAACAAGAGGTTGTTCACCAGATCCCGTTAGGATGCTAACACCTTTTTCAGAGTTCGTCTCATTATCCCGGGTAACGATCTCACCAGGAGTTGTTGAAATATTGTCATTTGAAGAATCGAAAGCTGTGTCATTAGTAGCACTGTCCATTGAAGTTGCGTTCAAAGCATCGTATGACAAACTGGAATTCCTAAGAACTGCACTACCGAGTTCTGTGACAATGAGTGCAAGAACAAAGGTGTTTTAACTATAAACCGATAAATCAATCTCACGTAAAATACGACTATCGATTAAGTGCAGAATCGCAGACGCATGTATACTATATATATATTGGAATGAAATATTCTTACCGTACGTTGCTGATTCTGTACTATTTTTCACTGCAGTATCGTTGGCCGTATAATCGGATGATTCAATCCGATTGGAATTGAAATTTTCCTTAGTTGAATCGTCCCGTCTTTTTCGAGAACGAACATTTCTAATCGCTTCATCGTCTAACGACAACAGTTTTGCTTTTGACACGGTGATATCTTTCGCGTTTAAAACCAGTCGCGATAAAGGCTCGGTTGAATTGTAATTAAACCGCACTACGACATGGCCTGAAAACTTCTGCACCGTGCCTTTTTCGAGCACAGGAGTGAGCTTTATGGTGTAAAGAGTCGGCTGAATCGAATGAGAAGAAAGAAACCTAGCCGGTGTAACAAGCCCGTCGATTTCATCCTCTTCGGCGAATGCCAATGCAGTAGAAGCCTGAATATTAAAATACGAGTAAAAATTGCCGAAAATGGTTCATCGAATGGTAGAATGGTTTCAACTAATTACCCGATTTTTTGTCCACGGACTAAAATAGGCTCCGATAATTCCCGCAGTGATTACTCCCATGATGAACATAACGATTATGGCCGCAGTTTTTTTATGCGATAAGAAACAGCCCCCTTTTCTTTTGTACTCGATGTTCGTTAGCCCAAGATCGCTTGTCATGAACTCCGATCTGGTTGGAGCTAGCTGTGCCATGTTGGCGGCTGAAGAAATTCAGGAATAAACAAAAATCTGGTCTGAAATTATTGGGTCTAAAATATGTAAGGTGCAGAGTAAAAGAGAAGGAGATTTTTCAGTGCACAAATCCGTACAAGTAGCATTATACGTATTCTTGAATGTGTATAGTTTATAGTCTAACAGCTGATAAGAAACTGCAGCAGCTACCCAGCTACCTCGAGTGTTCAGTATGTTATTTGGCTCCCATCGATTACTGGAGAAGTTTTTGAAAAACATTTGCAATATGTAATTACATGGCTTAGAGAAACTGAGAAGCGTATTTTTCGGAAGGTCATAGCTTTCAGTAATGATGTCAAGAATTAGTTTTCCATGTATCATCATCATGTCATGATGAAATATGATGAATTGTACTTCCTTAAGATTGAATTAACTCCGAGGAATTGATGATAGAAAAGAAGATCTGATCGATGATCGAGCAAAGCTTTTGGTTGCATAAGCAGAACTCATTCTTGCATTTGAATTACTCGTTTGACTCTGAAGGCCAATAAGAGTTAAAGCTGAAACCTTCAGTCCATACTTACAATTCCGCCTGGCCCAGGGCTCCCAGGAGCTTACAGAACCACGCCGCATCGATTCAGTCTTGGAAGATGCACCACTGAATAATGTAAATAACCGAGAAGTGAAAAGGATCTCTCGTTCCTTTAGTAGTGCCCGAATAAATTCGATTTGTGCTAATGCACGAAAATCACATAAATAAAAAGTAACACGGTGTAATTGACGTAAGCCCGAAACAGGTGGAACACAATTAACAGTTTTCGATCACGACTTGTACGCATTTACCTTACCGTTGATGCAGACTGTTCAACTAAGAAACTGGTGTCGCAATTCCCCCACTCATTTCCATCAGCTAACTGCAGTTCCATTCGCTATTATATTCCACTATTGTTCTATACCAATGGATCTCCCACCCTAAAGGTGGAATAAGCAATCTTTTGCAATGCCGATAGCATAATCTGCGGTTCCGAGCAGATGCCGTATAGCTTAACTAACTGAAGAGATGATTTTGCTAACCGGTTACCCGTTGATCCCATCACTTCATTAGCGGACTATCCTTGATTACTAGTTGATGAAAAAAAGATTCAAGAACAAATACAATCGGGTTTTTCAGAATTTGATGTGTAGGATCGTACTCGGACATATCTTGCTACTTTCAATGCTACTCCATTGTTCGATTGATCAATTATTATTATATTTTCCCTTGCAAACATATATGGAAGGTCAGATATAGTCGATGAAATAAACTCAGATTCTTTTCTTATCTAGAGAAGGAAAAATGAAGATCTATTTTCTTGTGTAAATGGTCAGAAGAACTCATGAAGGAAGCTAATCATTATCAATAATTATCCAATCCCATCGTGTAAGTTTTTTTTTTTTATCCGTCATCTACGGGTCTAAAATCGCAAGGCTCAGACGTAACGAGACAATTAGTAATTGCATGTAGAAGTCTCAATGACACGGCTAGTTGAGAAGATAATAAATAAATATAGTATGTGTGAAACATGGATGTATATATACATAGGTATATATATATATATGCGTTCAATAAAATAAACGAAAGTCCGTTAGTAAAAAATGATTTAATATACCAACTGGCGAGACATGTTGATCATCGCTTAAGTCAGCTTGCACTGATATTGCGACGCAATAGTTAAAATGTTATATGTTTAACGTGGCTATATATACAAAGTTCTATAAATATTGCATTGACAAGGACAATATCTTGAGATTTGATGTTTAAAACAATTTGTGTCAAATAATTTGGTGAACGATTTACAAACGGTTTTATTCGCATTAAATGACACAATTTTATCCTGTTTTTATTCAATAGTTGAAATAAAATAACCGTTTCATTCCCACCGGGTAATTGAGGTAATAATTGGGGAAACGCTGTGACATGCACGGGGAATAGACATACTGTATAGTGTATTATGCATATATGCATATAGGTATGTATACGTGTGTTACATCTCATCCGTTCTATTGACGACATATTATGATCGTCCGATTCCCCCATTGGCCATTCACGTTACTCAGTACTGGTTTGCTCGACTTCTGTCTGCGTCACTTACCTACGATTAGGAGCTTTTGTGACGTGCAATGCAGAATTGGATAATGGGGCACTGGGTGTCCATTACTGTTACCTTAAGTGGGTAAACGCGATTCCGTGCTTTGACTTCGGAAGAGGGGTCACGTGATGGTTATTTTTTTAAAACTTAATCGACTGGACCACCATAGCCACGAGTTTCTTGTCAGAATCTGCAGCCGCAGTCTCTGCGGAACAGTTCTTCGCCGCGGGTGTTTTCGTCTACATCAACAGAATTTAAGATCATCTACTTACTACTGAATTCAGGTAATTAGTTATCATCTCTGAGTTGGATTAAATATATCTTGACAAATTTTCGGATTACGCATGTCGTATGCGAAAATATTCGCTTTTTTTTAAAGGATTAGGATTAGGAAGGAATTATGACGTAAGTGAATGGATCAAAGGACTTTCATTTCTCAATGTAACCATTTTATTTATTCGTATGGAATAATTCATTCAAATTTTATAACATTTACAATATCAATGAAACGTGATTTGGGAGTAAAATAGAAGGTCTATATAAAATATTCTATATCTAATTTATACCACTGTCTATAGTAACTATTATCGTTAAATTTTTTCTCTACTAATATATATATATAGATATATGAATAGATATGTGAATTGTGAAAGTAGAGGAAAAAAAAAAAACAAGCCACTTATTTCTATCGTGATTTTTGTCGTTGAATTTTGGCTAAAAACGTTGACTAGATTCGCTGATTCCACTACTAGCTGAATTGCTAGGACTTACTGTGCTGGAAGATTTTCCTCGTAATTTTATAAGTGAATACCAGAGCTTCCTTGTGGCCGGATCGCAGATGATGAAGAACATGAATAATACAAATCCTTGCAAAGCAGCAGTGATGCAAAACAAGTAGCTGAATAATAATCCACCTCCCATTTTCGCTAACAGTCCAAATACCCAGGTAATTCCTAATAGGAAAAACAACATTATTCCTAATCTTAGTTGCGCGATAACTAAACCCTTGTCATCCTCGAGGCGAGGGCCCTTTCTGCGGGTTCCAAGGATGCTGTGAATTACACGTATGAACAAAAACACGTTTAGACAAATGACGAGAATTACTGGTCCTAGGAGACCCACGTATTGTGCAATTCCTGATACTTGGCAATACCGTATGCCGGAATCGGGTATCGGCATGTAAACGTAGGGATCAATGGAAGCAACGATCGTGACAATTATTAGCGGAACTCCCCAAGCGAAAGCTGCTGCCTTTAGCAAGAATCTTGGTGGTCTTGTAGCGCCAAGTACGGTCACGTATCTTTTAAACTGAAGCCAGGCGGTGATTAACATCCATGAAAATTCGGCTAGAACCGAATAGTGTAGAACTGCGCCGGTGATTATGCAAGGAATTGGATTAGCCACGGAATCTACCATCGGCAAAATTCCAATCATAAATTTCTCCATTCCTAAGGCGAGGGAAAGTTGTATCAGGACTTTACTGCCAGGCTTCTTTCTCCAAGTCTTGAATACGGTAGCTGTTATCAAAATACCGAATACCCCAACCATGGATAAAACGCATCCAATGACAGTTATCACTTCGAGAGCTTCACCGTGTTGGATAGAGACCGAATCACCGATCTCCTCAGGTCCTGGAAAATGGCCCAATACTAACTGAGCAAAATGCGTCAAGTGGGAGCAAAGGCAGACGTTCAGTTCCCCAGAAAGATCTCGAGTTCTTCCAGAGTTTTGACAGCCATCCTCTGACCAGGCGCTGAAAGATGCTGCAGTAGAAATACCGACGTAATCAAAATCCCAATAAGCGCAGGTTTTGGTCTGCTGCAAGGTCCCTTTCAACGGTTTGAATAAAAGCGGGATCGGAAATGGTAGATTCGCACCATAGCCAGGCACAGATACGCTGATCACTCGGCTGTTGACTTTGTCATTTTTTTGGCCCACCAAATCACTGCTGAACACAATATCGTTGTAGAAAAGAGTAACCACTATCCTCGGAGCCCCATAATTCATGGTAGTATTTTCTGTGCTGGTGTTAAAGTTCGTGTAATTAGGCATCAGGATTACATCCAACAAATTCCTCGGCAGCCATGTCGCGACTTCGACTTCACCAAGTCCAGCAACATCTTCGATAGTGTAATCAGCGGTCAAAGGCACGATTATGTAGTCAAGGAAAGAGCTGACCGCAGAAGTGGAATTGGTGGAATTTTTTATCAAGGCCAGACCGCTGATCGTGGTGATATTTGGATCCAAGATATAGATGATCAGATGGGATTTCACGATGCTAATCAAACCATCATATTCAGATAGATATTCCGTGCTGATGTTCACTGAAGCAAAGTCCAGCAACGTGCTAAGAGAATCGAGCAGTATGTCAGTAGAATTCAATACCTGTGATCGTTTTAGCACTTGTTCATCAGTGACCATTACTTTGTCGAGTATAATCGAGATCCGGGATATGTCTTCGACCAGGACTTCAGGAGCTTCGTAGGTTTTTGCTTCGTAGTCGATTATTTTCGACAGAAAATGAATGTCCGCACCTGTCAGTTGGTCTATACTCTCGACGATCCGCAATACTTCGTTCCCTAATTTGCGATTATACTCTGCTGTTGATTGATGAATGTCTTTGCTGATTTTGTAGAGTCTTTTTGTCGATTCTGAAACCTCACTCTTACAATTTCCGGACGGTTCGGACCAGGCACCACCCCGCATGAAATTACCTTTGCAAATTCTGTGCACCAAAAGTCCCGTAGAGTCTAGGCAAATTTGTTCAGGGGTCGCGGTTATTCCCACGTGAGTATATGGCCACACTAATTGACTCTCATCTTTACCGGTGACTGACCTTAGACAGCCGTCACAGCTGTTTAGGAAAATGAATTTATAAATCCTTGGATACATGGCGGCAAGAAGCTGGAACAATCGCTTCGACCTCATGAAGGCATTCGTCACAGATTCAGAGTCGAATTCTTCATCGTCGAACCTTTTGGCGGTGACGTGAAATAAAACGGTAACATTTCCGTCCGGTGTGATATCGAGGATTTGCATAGTCCGTATATCCTCGATCAAATGATCGGTAGTTGCAGCCTCGAGATCTTTGGCCAGTTTCTTATAAATTTTCAAAAATGTAGGATCGCATTTTTCTATGCTTTGGCAGGTGTCCATTACTTCGAGACCGAGAGCGAAGATGTTTCCCTCCAGTTTCTTGTACGCGATGACTCGTTTCGTTGTCAATAATTCTCCGCTAATCGTATGACCCTCGCAGGTGTAATATCCCGGACCTTTGCCGCTGAGTTTTACCCGATAAACTGTCTTGTGAATATCTACGTCGAGGTCGACGCGATCTTCAAAGTCGATATCCGGCTCGATGTCCTTTTCCGTCCATCTCTTGTCCCATACTTTTTTCAACTTAGCATTCCTAATCAAGTCTCCATTCGCATTTGTGAAGCACCGAACACCTGGATCAGAGGAGGACACCTTCCACAGGCCCTCTTCGCCGTAGACACTAAGGCGAAGCTCTCGTTCGTTCTGATAGAATTTTAAACTGATGCTAGTAGCCGGATGCGTTGGAGCATCCATTTGGCAAAAAACACAATGCAGATTCGTGGTTGTGTTAAAGTTCGTCAATTCACCAGCCACAGTCATTGCCATTGTGTTGCTACGATATCTTCCATTGCCTCCAATCCAACAGTAATCAGAATCATCTAAACCGCTTTTTCTGGCCAATCCAGAAAACAATTGACCGATAAGTGGATTGTCGATCTGCGCTGTAGAACACCTGCTCATCGCATCTTGCCAATTTATATTTTTATCGCTGTTCTTCAAACGGAAGCATCTCTCGTCACCTGGAATTGGCGAAGTGTAATAATCCGACGGACAAGCACCTTGAAGGAAGTAATTCTTCTCAACGACGCAAAGGAAAGGGTGACTGTCTGTGCAAGTTTCAGCTTTTATCTGAAAACCGTGAGAAACGTCCAGCACGATACACCCCCTGCTTCTGTCCCCATAAGTTATTTCGAATCCGTCGGAAATGTCGACACGTGAACCCCACAACGGTCCTGGTATTTCCCAAACCAATGGGCCAAAGTTGTCCAATCTTTTCATGGGAAGCCAGGTAGTGTTGATTCCGCGTTCTTTGAGATTATTGAAAATTGCGATCAGCAGATCTATTTGAACGTCGTCGAAAGCTTTTGGGGAAAATCTGCACGTGTTGGACCATTTTTCTTTCGAAACCGTCACACATACGTATTCCTTTCTACTGTTGACAACCGTGTAGCCAGGGGGACAATAGAGTTTCGGTTTTCTCGGCGAAATGTAGGAGCAGTTAGGTGCCACATGTGGGAGCCAGGTTTCTGCACACTCTCTTTCAACGACCTGAAAGTCTTTTCCGAGACACAGAGGATCGGAGTAGACTTCGGTGTGCGATATTGTCCGCGGCCATCGAGGTGCCTGAATTATTCCTTGGGTTTCATCGACGCGAGATACTTCTTCTGGACACTATGACATTGAATAATATTAAAGTTAAAATTCTGATGATGTGTAGAATTGTAATATAATCAGCTCGAGAAAAAAAATATGACTAAGAGCGTAAATATTTCTCGAGTATTGCGTATGAAGTAAAAAAAATAAAGCAACGTTGACATATGATGGTGAAACGTTATAAACATGTCCAGACATATTTTTTTAATAATCAAAACCGAATGACTGATCATTTTAATCTTGATTTTTCTCACAATGTCACTCTCACCTGTTTATGCGTGGCCAAAATCGTTTCCACTTGCCAAAACGAGAAGACGATGACCAGGAATCCTGTCAAAAAAATTAACAGTAATGTCAATCATTGGTTTTGATAAAAACAAAAAAAAAGGGGGGAATAATTTCCCTTTCTAAGGTGAAATTTTTCACTCATTAAATTATCAATGGAACAAAGTCTGACCAGACGCTTAAAAATCGGTGAACTTCAAAGCGAAGTAATCACTGGCGGATGATAATTTAATTAAGATCTTAACTACCTGTTATCATTTCTGAGAGATGTGGGCCTGTTAAGCGATTGTTGCAAACTAACTTTTGGATGGTTTGTGCTACGAGTCTTATCTGCTGAGTATATATTTGCCATAAGTCTTGAGCAAACAGGTGAATATAAATCTGTGGAGACGCCACAACACTTTTTTAACGTTAATCATACACCAGTTATGACGGCGATATTATTTTCGGCGAATATGAGTCCATGAAAACGATGAATTTCATCGGACTCGAGAATTCGTTGCTTACGTAAAACCGAAGAGAGAGAGAGAAACTAAGTACCTTTGACGTTCTGTTGCAGGAAAAGCTAAACCAATTTATCATGGGGCGAAACACCGTTTTCTTTACGGTACTAGCCGCCGTTTTACTTCTAGGTTCCATAGCAGCTTTCCCTGACAAGGTAGGGGCGATTTATAAATTAGAAAAAAAATAGTTGACCCGTTCTCTGAACCCTTTTTAATTCACTTTTATATCGCAGAGCGCAAGGGAGAAGCGGAGTGTGGATCTCAACGAGGTATACTCCATGATCGGCCACTGTCGACTTCCAAAGGAAATTCGAGCTTCCAGTTACCGCCTCGAATTGCAGCCTTTCATTAAGGAAGGGACTTTCAAAGGCCGTGTGAAGATCAACATCACCTGGTTCGATACCACAGATAGAATTACCTTGAATGTGCATCCGGATCTGCAAATATCTCATTCTGACGTCAGAGTGACGCAACTGGGTCCATTCAAAACGTTGGTTGAACATGACCCGCAATTTAGTCACTTAGAATTTTTTACTTCCGTATATTCACGAGGTGATTAATTTTTTTTTTTCTCATTTAGAGAGGAATCCACGAGTGCTCCAATAAACACCGTCAACGTCGCTAGGACCGAACGCCATGCCAAAAGACCATGGTACATCATACATCTTGAACAAATGCTGAAAAGAGGAAGCAGCTGCGAAGTAGACATAACATTCTCTGGAAATATAACGACTAACGCTACTCAAGGACTCTTCAGGAATCAATACATGGACATCAATGGCCAACAGCAGTAAGTGTCGCTGTAAAAAAAATTAACGAAATTAATACCGCAAGTCGTTTTAGGTCGTCACGCACACTATTGATAAATACCAATTATTTTTCAGTTATTTCCTGGCTACTTACCTCAGGCCAAACTATGCCCACAAATTATTCCCGTGCTTCGATGAACCAGCTTACAAAGCAACATTTCAGCTGAGTGTTACTCGCCCAAGAAATTACACAGCACGGTCAAATACCGCAGTGCTGAGGACCGAAGATGTGTAAGTGTTCGTAAATCATGAATAAACTCAACGATAACTTTCCATTATCCTGTTTTATTATTTTAATTTTATCCCAAGATCTGGAGAGCCGGAAACAGTTTGGGACCATTTTGCACAAACGCCACAAATGTCATCGTATCAATTGGCGCTGGTCATTTCTGACTTTGAAAGTATCAGCCCGTCAAAAGCAGTGAGTGAAAAGTATGGAAATAACTTAGACGTAAAAATCTGGAGTCGTAAAGAGTATTTGGAGACGTTGAGGGCCGTCCCCGACAAGGTTGTCACCATCGTTAATTATCTTCAAGAATATTTCAACTCCTCAATTCTTCTTCCCAAACTGGACATTATGGCGATACCAATGTATACCGCATCTAAGCCATCCGACAGCTGGGGCCTTATGTTTTTTAAGTAAGCTCCATTCCAATCGAACTTTTTGTTTCTTATCGTTGAAAGCCACCCAAAGTCTGCCCCAATCCTAAAATAATTCCAAAACACACAAATTTCCACAGGGAAAGCGAACTTAGCAGCTCTGGTGTCTGGAATACAGCCTACGAAATAATCTACCAATGGATTGGTCAATTCACAACTCCATTTTGGTGGAGTGATGCTCCTGTCAATAAAGCTCTGAACTCGTATTTGGCCTCGATGACAACTGTCGAGGTATTTCCATCCTCTATTATATCATTTGAAAAATTACTGATGAAATATTTTAGTGGTTTTGATGAGTTTGGGCTCTTTTTCAGATAAGTCCTGACGAGCTGGAAGGAAAGTGGCCAATGACCGTTCTCTATCCTCTGTATTACGAGTTCAGTAAGAGATTCCCGTTCTCACGAGTAAATGGAATCAGACAGGAGGCCACTTCCGCCAAAAGTATGTATATGCAATTTCGGTTATGATCAATGAAACTAGGAATCAACTGATTCGGGAATAAACGCATCTTGAATTTGATAGCACAAATGAGTGCGCCTAATCGTTCGAGACTTCCCCCCCCCTTTCGTAATAAATTATTCAGTTATGCAAAGGCCTTGGCTACAGGACGTTTGTTCAACGTAAAGTCACGTTCATCCAGGTAGTTTTACTCTACCCAAGAACCGAATGAAATAGAAACTTGTAAGATTTTTCACGTATAAAAGTCCGAAGGAGTGTTGGGTCGCCTTATCTTAAATTTATCGCTAGGCTGACGCCACATACATACCTACCTACGTACACCAATCTGTTCTCATGGGTATACCGGTGCACACATGACGCACGATACAATCGACGAACATTAAAATCACACTATATGTATGTACATATACAGTGTTTCTTCGAATGAATCATCATTTTTATTACAGCGGAGCTCGTATTCAGAATGTTTAACTACACACTGGGAAAGGACCTTGTGCAACGAAGCGTTAGAAAATTCGTCCAGGATCTGTGGGAAGAGTAGTAATGCCTTCCCTACTTAGTCGGGAAGCAAATCGCTTTATCTATTTCCATTTTCTATCTTTTAAAATTATTTTCTGTCATTCTGAAGTTGTCTAGCTGAAGTTACTCGCCTTGTGCTTTAGCCTTGTGAATGAAATAATACGAACAGTGCTGAAGCACTAGCATCAAGCTCAGCTCCTCTTATGAGAATTTGATAAGATTAGTTTAATAGTTGTAGTAGCAAATGCGTCTCGTTACGTTTCTCTCTGTATGTATATGCATACCTATATGTATTCTGTATATATATTTCGTTCACATATATATATATATATATATGGGGCTTTCCACGCCAACTCGACCAGTGTCAAGCCCCGACCATCTCGAAATCATCTCAGTCTTTTTTTCAACATTCTACTCAGTGAAAAATGCATCCAGATTTTTTTTCAGATTTTTTCATTTAGCCGTTGTTTTTTCATAAATTTTTGAATTCCATTGAGAAAGCCCTTTTTCAAAAATCTGAAAAAATTCTCAAAAATCCAGTGGATGATCTAGAACAGCCCCCAATACTCAAAAATGTGGAAAGAATTTTTCTTCTATTTATTTTCTCACCTTATTAGGAATTTAGAAATTTTCAAAACTGAAATTGACCGTGTCAGAGATAAATTTGAGTTGAATCGTATCAGAGAAATCGTATGAGTGGGATCGTACGGATCAAATCGTAAGTGCCGGTATTTGCATTTTTTTTTTTCAGTTTTGAAAATTTCTAAAATCCTAATAAGGTGAGAAAATAAATGGAAGAAAAATTCTTTCCACATTTTTGAGTATGAGGGGCTGTTCTAGATCATCCACTGGATTTTTGAGAATTTTTTCAGATTTTTGAAAAAGGGCTTTCTCAATGGAATTCAAAAATTTATAAAAAATCAACGGCTGAATGAAAAAATCTGAAAAAAAATCTGGATGCATTTTTCACTGAGTAGAATGTTGAAAAAAAAACCTGAGATGATCTCGAGATGGTCGGGGTTTAACACTGGTCGAGTTGGCGTGGAAAGCCCCATATATATCTCTAACATTGCGCGTTAATTACCTAATGCTGTCTGCTCGAATCGTTGAGTGCTAAGCTCAAAGATAATCGCTTTAACATTTATTAGCTTTAAGATTTCGCGACGATTAAGCACGTCGGTCGCTTATGCGAATGATATTAATTTGCCTATAGGTCTATTGACTCCCGACTATAATTTTTCCCCTCAATTATTTAAACACCATTATAACAGTTTTATTTTTATGCATAAATTAACCCAGAAACTCGAAGACATTCTTCGCCGACGATATATACACCTGTTTAAACGATGCGGCTAATGAGTCACAGAAACTCATGCCTGGTCTCACGTTGAACAATATTGCTGCATCTTGGATAAACCGGGACAGATTACCTCTCGTCACAGTCACCCGTGATTACGAATCAGGAAATATCACTTTCAATCAGGTCAGTTAATAAAACATCATTTCCAATTTTTTTTCAAGTTCATAAAACGGCGAAAATAAAAAATCGTTGCCTTGGCACTTGACGTAAACCCGGTATTATTTATCATGTTTAATATTACGCAAGGTCCAGGGATACGGCCTTCTAATTACCGTCATAAACGTTCCGTGAAGTCTATTTTTACGAAGCAAAGAAGATGTGCTTTGCAGTTAATGGCTCTTCTCGAGTAGGCGTTCCAGCAGTGGTCATTAGTCGATGATTAATATCTATTCCATGCAAATCGCTGCTGATTACAGCTCTATTTTTTATCCATCTCAGAGAGGAGATGGTCTCTTCAAACTTTTACTCCGAATCGTGATTCATCTTATTCATCCGAGGAACATATGTCATGTTATTTCCGTTTTCAGCAAGTCTATCTCAGAGACAGACCTCAAGAGTCTGCTGAAAGGACGAAGTACATGTGGTACATACCCATCGTTATGGTCACCCAAGACAACCTCGACTTTAGCAAAACTGAACCCACTGTATGGATGTCGAAGGATGGAGAGAGGAATGTAACCATAAAGGACCTCGCGTTGAAAGAAAGTTTCGTTATTGTAAATCCGGAGGAAATAGGTGAGGACGAGAAAATTTTCCAAAACTATGTACTTAATTAAGCCAAGTATAAACGGAGTTCGAAATACAAATCGATTTCCTACTCCTTTTAGGAATGTTCCCTGTCAACTATGATTCATGCAACTGGAAGATGCTGGCGCAGTTCCTTCAAGGACCTGACCGTGAAAAAATTCCCGTATTGACACGGGCAAAGTTGTTGCACGATGCATGGAACCTCGCATACGCTGGTGATCTATGTTTCGGAATAGCACTGAACATGACACTTTTCTTGAAGGAAGAAAAGAGCCACGTAGTATGGGAGCCGGTATTTACCATGATCGATCACATCGGAAGACACATAGAAGGCAGCTGTGTTTACCTGAAGTTTGAGGTAACCGTTTCCACTGGTTTAGAACAGTAGTAAAAGTTGGAAAAGTTTATGGAGCACATTTATCCATCTTTTTCTATCTTGCTTCAGGCGTATATACGATCTCTTTTGAAGCCCGTTTATCAAACCCTTGGTGAAACACCACAGCTGGGAGAACCGTCGTGGAAAACGCATATGAGAGGTCTTGCAAAGAACTTTTTGTGCCGCGCTGGATACGAGCCGTGCATTAAAGAAGCTCGTGAACAGTACCAGAAATGGATGGCTAACGAAGAACCTGACAAAGGAAATCCGTAAGTGGAATAATGTCGTTGTTGCTTACAGAGAGAGTCGCTTATTCTTATATTTCACAGCATATTTCATCGACTTTATATATTTCAGAGTAGCGAATGAATTCATATGTCCAGTTTTCAAATGGGGAACCAACGACGAATGGGAATTTGGACTTAAACGCGTAATAAACTTCCCTCAGAACTCGCTGGAACGTAAACAGAACGAACGAACTTATTTACTGAAAACTTTGGCTGGATGCCCGAAGGATGCATCAAAGATTGAGAAGTGGGTTTTCACGTACTCCGAACTCGTGGAATGAATTTTTCATTAAAATTATGTGAAATGAAATGACTTGTTATACGTTTTAGGCTACTGCAGGAGACGATTCTTGGAACAAATTCGAATTTCACGGATGCTGACATACACCTGATATTCAGCATGTTGACTGGTAGTGCGACCGGATATACGACCTTGTTTAACTTCCTGGCTGACCACTGGGATGAGATAAAGTTAAAGTTTAAGGAGAAGAAGCATCTGTGGGATGGAATTGTATATTCCGCAACATCCTCGTTCAACACCCAAGAAGGTTACGACATGGTTTCCGAGTTGTACGTAAGTCGTCAAGGAGAATTTGAAACAGCTGATGCCATAATCGAAAAAGCATTGAAAAATATCAAGGAAGAAACGCAATGGAGTGAAATGAATTTGCCAGTTATCGAAACTTGGCTGAAGGAAAATCTTTCCAAAGAAGATTTGGACGCCATAGAGGCCGCGACAAAGACGACTACGGTGGCCCCACTTGCAGGATAATTAGAATAAAGAGAAATATTTATGAGCCTTAATTCATTTCGTGAATTTAACTGCTCCTCCGTAGTCGATAGCGTTTAAATATATATTTTTTTATAACGACTACCTACAATCGTTATATTATAATACCGTATCCCACCCTCTGTACATTTATCGTAAATAAGTTTTTTCTCTGTAACTTTATGGTGGATATAAAATATGTTTATACCCAAAAACTGAACATTGTTTGTTTTCTATTAAAGCAAAAAAAAAAAAAAAAAATTAAACCATTTACAAATTGTGGAAAAAAGGTACATTGCAGAGCCTCACGTTTCATGCATTCAACAAATCAATTTTCGTCATTACATATCGAATTAAACCCAGTGTCACTGAGTTTAGTTCAGAATGAAATTCTTCGAAAAATCGATGACAAGAGGCGCCTTATTCTATGCAACTCGTAGAGCAGCAGGTAATACGTATTCCATAATACCTACGTACGTATATGAATAATCAATACTATAGTTGTTGAATATTCTACAAGGTGATGCCACAAATTGCTTGGGTAGATAGCGTCATCTCACGATCTTGGCGAGGCTTTCACGAACTACTTTTACCGCAAAACTGTGCAGCCGGGCAGCTATTACGAATTCCCTATGCTGTTGAATTCTTTACTTATTGCTGTAGAATGATATTATATAATTCATAGGAGTATTTAGGACGTCGTGACGCTTCAACGGTGTTAGTATAATAGTTCTAGAATCCTCGAATCCCATTCCTACTAAATTCCTACCCCCAAAACCAACGAACAAAAATTAAAACTTAAAAGAGGAAGAGGAGAGATTGAATTGACTAATTTTTCAGTCGCGAAAACGTTTTTCATCGAAACGTGTTTGCAGATTTTTATTGAATAATTGCGAGAGGCAAACTTTGCTGATTTTCTATTCCAGCGATATTTTCAGAAATCTAAAGAACGTCATCGAATTTTTAAACTAGGATTTCATTCAAATTCAAACAGAAAGACAGCATCGAATCTATCAACTTTTTACAACCAGAGTCGTTTTGAGATTTTCGAATTATTGTGTAACCGGTCAACTTTTTGATATTCCATGCTACGAATTTGAATAACGAAACTGAAAATTGCTTGTATGTATAAAGCATTACAAAATAATGCTTTATACATACATGCAATCTTCAATTTCTACAATCCACAACCATAGCTGTACAAATGGACTACTTTTTATTTAGCGTCATATTCCGCTGACGCTAGATGAACGACCTGAAAGAAGAACTATTCTCCGATTGAGAGTAATAAAATTATTACTTCATATAACTTTTAAAACCTACATAGAATGCGGAGAAAAAAAAAAATCTAATGATAATTTCAAACAATTAGATATATCCTCATCGTGCATGGCAGAGCAAGTAAATAAATGGCATTGTAAATTGAGCTGATTTCAGGCATATTTACTTCGACTAAGCTCAGAAACCGATTAGCTTCTTACAAGTATGAGAAAAACAAGAATTCACTAACGAGGCATGAATGTGTGAGGTATTTACCTCCGAATTGCGAAAATATATATTCAGACGCGGTGAAGTTCGGGGGGCATTCATACCGAGGTTTGATCGACAGGCACCCTGTGGCGAAATCCCGCTGTCTATGACCTCTGAGTTATTGCTGACACCTTAGAAATCGAATATCTGCAGTTTAGCGACCTGAGCTTCCTGGATTTCAGTTATTGCAGTCAGTGCGTGCATGCCACTACGAACTGGCAACTGTTTGTTAATTCTACTTTCAAACGAATGGGTAAGTAAATATCTGAAATTCTCTGAAACTTTGTCCGTCTAATCTATCGCCAATATTTACAATCGGCAAGACTCGATTGTCCTTCTACGCTCATCCGTAGATACGAATACGTATATTTACTAACATAGCCATAACTACCACGATCGAACATCTTACGATGAGAAAAACCAGCTACACGCTCTGCTTCTATGCTTTTCGATTTTTAAAATTCAAACCGTGAATCTATTTATTTTTTATTTTTTCCGCACTTTAACAAGAAATAAATACTTCAAGTCATTCATAAATGTATTTTTGCACTGTCAGGAAGGGATCGGATTCGAGTCATACATCGCATTCTTTCACGCCTCGTATATAGTCGATCTCTGGCGCCAGCGACGTTTAACATTGAAATATATTTTTTCACAGTATAATGACAGATACACGTACTGGACGTACTGGACGTACTGCACGTACTGGACGTACTGGACGTAGAATACCTTCCGAAGAATTGGACGATATTCCAATGGACGATTATGATAACAGAATTCAACACAGTAAGCTGAACACTCAACCCTATCACCGTACGAAAAATTAACAACAAAATTTAAAAAAATATTTTAGGTATGCCAACTGGCGAATATCAGAGACGACTAGCAGCGCGAAATTGGTTTGACACTATGGTACGGAATCGGTTAATTGTCGTAGTAGCTGTCCTATTGACTGCAATAGTTATAGCCATCATTGCAATAACTACTTATTTGGCCATTACACCAGGTTAGTAAAACGATTGTTTTATTTATTGCGTAAAATTCGGTGACTCGAAATTTTGAAAGCCTCGATTTTTAGGCTCATTTGTAACTGATTCTGGCTTGATCCTCTTTAGCAAAAACAGAGTACACGAAGGTAGACATCAACAAAATAACGGAAGTGGAAAACGTAGTGACTGAAAAAGCAACTTTAGACGAGTTGGAAAGTGAGATAGGAGCCAGAGTCCCAGTCTTCAGCTTACAGGATGAAGCCTCTGACGATATGCTCGATACTTTGATCAAAGACACGTACAGACTCTTACCAGCTGCAGCTTACGAAGCGGGAAGAACGAAGCGTATCAGACGTGGAGTCGGAGACGAAACAAGCGTCGAATCGTGCAAAGAGAGGCACAATAATTGCAAGATACTACTCGATAAGGTGAAAAATATGACTAAAGATGTTTCGCAGAGGGTATACCAGCTCCAAAGATTGATAAATCAACTTGGTATCCACAACGAAGAACTGCCTACCCTGCAGAACGTGACGGCATTGGATTTCGCCACTTGTTTAAGATGCGAGAAGCTGGAAAATGAAACCGCGAGTATCAACATCACCGAAACTTCACCGATTTTGGAGTCACTGCCAATTAATAGCACGAGTCAATCGCAGGATGAGAACTCACAGACATATAGAGAATCGAATATCAATGTATCTCAGAATTACGTTGAGTCACTGATCAATAAAAGTAGCCAGGTACTCTCAGCTGCAACTAGTAATGGACCAACGCTGGTAACTCTTCCTCCGATCATTACTTATTCAGAGAAAATAGTCAACGTTACCAAAAATAATACCCAGATTATTGATAATCCTGAAAATTCTTACAACAATACTCCGTCCTCATTGGTAACCGAAGGTGCAAACATTTCCGAAAGTTCATCAGACTCGGAAATCAATCTTGATGATACGAGCGAACCAAGTCAGAATACTGAAGTTGGAGTCCACGATTCTCAACCGAATGATAAAACTGACTTCTACTTCCACCATAGTCTAGTTAACGAAAATTCTGCGTCGAAATTTGAACAGGTTGAGTTCACAGATAGACCGGAAGTCCTTCAACCGAGCACGACTACGACGGAGGATAATCTGTCAGTTTCAACAACGATAAACCCTGAGAAAGAAGAGCATCCAGTATTGACATCGAACTATATGGAGCAGAGTTACTCACCTCAAGCAAAAGCCAACGGAGAACAAAATCCGTTCATCATACCGACTGCTGAGACCGGAAAGGGTAGTCTTCAGGTGACTTACACGCCGAATGTGAACTGGATGCCGTATCCTCTCTGCATCTATGGGCCGCCGAATCCTCCACCACAATCGGTAAGGCAAAGATCATCAGATAGTATCACGTTTCCAGATTCCGCACCCTCCTCTTCCTCGCCACAAATTCAGCACATCCAACAAGGCCAATCTTCAGCATCACAGGCGTCAAACGAACGAACGTTATCTCACAATATCAACTTTGTACAGCCAATTATGCAGTCTGCACAACAAGGCGTCCAGTTTCTACCAACGGCATTTCAGCCTCCTTCGGTTCCCGTTTATCCACAACGATACGGACCTACAGGACCAGGAACACAGTATTTCCCTGTTAATCAGGCCTATCATCAACCCACTGCCACAGGCCAGGCTCGGTCTGTTTACTGCGCTTATCTTCCTTCTCCAACTTTCCAATTTCCGGTGATACCAGGAGTTTCCGATTACCAACGGTCTGTGCCTGAGTCAGGGTCTGATCTTCACTCGGTTAATGGTGGTAGTAATAATGTAGATGAGTCTTACCAGCAACAGCTAAGGTCTAGAGGTGAGTACTAGCCTCTATCCAACTCACGTCGTTCAATTTCTAACAGTCCACGTATATCATGTTCACTATTTTTCCAGATTACACAGCAGGATGTCCTCCGAACACCAGAGCATGCAGTGACAATAGTCGGTGTATTGCAAAATCACGATGGTGCGACGGTGAAGTTGATTGCCGTGATGCCAGTGATGAAACTCGGTGTTCCTGCAGAGACCGTGTCGATAGAGAGCGTCTTTGCGACGGGTACTTCGACTGTCCACTTGGCGAAGATGAGCTCGGTTGTTTCGGTAAGAAATCTGTAGTAGTTTAGTCATTTTTATTCTACCCTATTCCATGAAAAGCGCGAACCATGATCTGCTCGTATATCTTTTCTAGGATGCGATAAGCACTCGTTCAGCTGCGAAGATCCAGAGAATCGTAAACGCTGGGGAAATTGCGTCCCACTTGTTCAGCGCTGTGATGGTTTCGCTGACTGTGCCAATGGAAAAGATGAAATGCACTGCAACATCATCACGCAATCTGTTGAGGAGCGAGAGGTGAGTGTTGAATAAATTATTATATAGTTCATTTTTCAACCCTTTACTGTATCACAAGCACTGATAATACGTCGTCTACAGATGTTCACAGTCGGTTACACAACCGGATATCTTCATAGAAATTTTCGAGGTAAATGGTACCCGGCTTGCAACGCGACAAAACCATGGGCAAACGATGCTTGTCGTGCTGAAATTGGAGACGAAAACTACAGGTCAGTTTTTGTCCGAAGAAACTATCAGTTTTTCTGAAAACCAATAAATTATTTATAATTGTTATTTTGTTTTACAGTGACTTTCCTTCACTCGAAACTGTCTTTCTTCAACAAGACTACAGAGGACCTTACGTCTCTCAAGTATCCTTCAACGACGTTCGAATAGTACAGTCATGCGCTGGCAGAGCAGTTTTCGTAAATTGTCCAAGAATGCCATGTGGTACAAGGATCCATTCTACGCAGGATGACTCACTCTTCGGGGTGCCGTATTCCGAACAATTCCCAAACAGAGGATTTCACAAAGTACTGACCGATGTATTGGACGGCTTCAGAACCAACGAAGGGAAATCAAAGAACGTAACAGGAGGGGAAACCAGTACCCCTGAAGCTCTAACAGCTTCTGCGAAGGACAAAGCTGTTCCAATCTCAAATACCACCAATAACGGGGACGCCGTCCTCGGTGAGTCTCGAGTAGTCGGTGGCCGTCCAAGTCAGCCAAAGGCTTGGCCTTCTTTGGTCGCCATAAACAGAGACGGAAATTTCCACTGCGGTGGAGTTATTTTGGACGAGATTTGGGTCCTGACGGCTGCTCATTGCATTGATGGGTAAGCTTGAGACAATTTTTCTCACTTAATTACCGCTTGGTGTATCGGATTTACATTTCTGTCGTCGTCTTACAGTCATCATCAACACTACTACGACATTCAGTCTGGAATACTGCGACGTTTTTCGTATTCACCAATGGAACAGTCTCGGAAAGTCAGTCACGTCGTGATGTACCCCTCATACGACAGAGCGGTTATGAAAAACGACCTTGCCCTGCTTCGACTGGAAACGCCATTGAATTTCAACCGGTGGGTCAGACCAGCTTGTCTTCCAGAAACGAGGACTGCTGGATCATACTGGCGAATGGGACCAGCACCGGAAACTACTTGTGTCTCTGCAGGCTGGGGTTCAACCGTTGAACACGGTCCTGATCGTAAGAAATAACATAATTTAATTAACGGCTTAGAAAAATCGTGAGAAACTTTACGTTTCCGATATAAATTGTTCGCTATCTCTAGCCGATCATCTCAGGGAAGTCGAACTGCCGATTCTACCAAAGTGCAAACACTTAGTCGATCAAAACGAAGCAGAAATTTGCGCTGGAATGCCTCAGGGTGGTCGAGATACATGTCAAGGAGATAGCGGAGGTCCACTCATGTGCAGGTCATACGTCAGCCTTTTTCTTTTTTATTTAAACCGCAAGTATCTGTCTGTAACTCTTTGTATTTTATACAGGAACCCGAATTCACCTTCGCAATGGTACGTTGCTGGTATCGTGAGCCATGGGGAAGGATGTGCTCGGCCTAACGAGCCAGGAGCATATACAAAAGTGAGCAGTTTCGTCGAGTGGATAAACCAGGTTCGCAGTAAGTAATAGAAAAGAAGGAGTTGCATAATGTTTTTGGTTCATGTTTTTTTTTTCAATTTTTCATTTTTTCAATTATTCATTTATTCAGGTCGACAAGTATTGCCGAACCAAAGACCGCTGCAGCATTGCCCAGGTTACTACTGTCACAGTGGATCTGGGAGATGTTACTCGTCCAAAAAACGATGCGACAAAAGCGTCGATTGCATTGATGCTGAGGACGAACTCAACTGTGAAAGATTTACAGATTTCTCGATATTCAGACGAACGAATTCCGAAGATAAAAATACGCTTGCGAGAACGGCAGAGGATGCTTCTGCTTCCAGCAACACTGAAACAGATGTACAAGAAAGTACAACGACAGCTTCATCTCCAAGTAAGTTCAAAAAAATGACTGGACTAAATTAGCAATGCTTATCATTCCTAATAACCGAATTTACGTTCCAGCACCGTCATCCACCGTCGAATCTTCAGGCACATCAACAGAAGTGACGATTTTAGAGTCAACGGTGACCCAAACCACTGAACAGTATAGTACAACGATGAAACCTATTGAAGTCTTGACAACTGTCACGATGTCAACGACCAATCAACCTACGGAACAAACTAAGCAGCAAATCACTACCATGAAACCTGCTGAAAACTTTACGACTGTCACAACGGATCTAAAGACTGGTACTCTACCGTCTGCACCTCTTCAACATTTCAGTTGCAGAATGTGAGTTTTTTTTTTTTTGTTTTTTTTTAATTTTCTTCATTTTTGTGCAATAAGCAAAAGGGAGAGAGGATAGGACGAACTATTTGTGCTTTTAGTCTCCTACAAACCATCGAGATCGGTAAACGCTGTGACAAAGTAATCGATTGTGAGGATGGAACCGACGAGGAAAATTGTACTTGTAGAGATTACTTGGCTAATATTTCTCCTGCTTCGATTTGCGACGGGCACATAGACTGTTACGATACTACGGATGAAGAAAATTGCGGTGAGTATATCAACAACGATTTTAGACAGATTTTATCTATCGAGTAAAAAACGGCGATTGATAAATTTTCAGGAATCTGTGCACCGGATGAATTTCAATGTAAAAGAAGCAGAGAGTGCGTTCCGATTGCTAAGAGATGCAACATAAAAGGAGACTGTGAATATAACGAGGATGAACTAGGCTGCGGTGAGTCAATTTTTTACCAACCAATAATAATTACTAAAATGTACCTATTCGAGATATTATAGCGATAATTTTTTCCAGTTACTTTAACCAACGGTAAATACGTGATTACCGACATCGACGGTATGCCACATCATAGAATGGAAGGCATCCTAACGTCCTATGAAAACGGTAAATGGGTTCCGTTCTGCATTGATCGAAGAGCGAACAGGCCAGCGACATTGGGAAAAAATATGTGCACGTACTTTGGATTCGTGTGAGTAAAATGCGATGATTTTCTTCATTAAAGTTAAGAAAAGTCCACTGGAATGATTAAAAAATGACTTTTCAGGGGCTGCGAATCCTTCAACGAAACTCGCATGGAAACCACACCGCTTGAAGTCCGGGCATCTACATCCACGGATATGATACCTTACGAATACTCGTCTTCATATTCTGTAGCAGCTGAGGATGAGCCGCGTTGTACCGCTTTGTATCTTCGGTGCCTACCAACGATACACACAGTTGCTTTGGCATATCGACTGAAAGGAATCGCCGGTCAAGACGACACGTTTCTCTGGCCATGGCACGCTGCCGTTTTTGTCGACGGTCAATACAGATGTTCAGCTGTACTTCTTGAGCCCAGTTGGCTCCTCACGAGTATCTATTGCACCGACAACGTCGAGTAAGTCGCATTCATATAGACTCTGAACAATTATTTCGACGAATAGCACATATATCTAAACATGTAACGATGATGTCACTGCAAAACGCGTTCGATTACTGATTCAATACGGACAGTTCCTCGTACTCATATATGTATGTACGCATATATGCCTCCCTTGCTTACGGATATTTACAGTTAAACCAATCGATCATTTCGAACCATAAAAGAATATTTTTTCAACCTGCATGTATGAATAATTCAACAAATAATATCAAAGACGACAGTTCGTGGATTGCTGGCGTACATATTATATAAAGCTTGTACTTATCGCAAGTGTTTGGGAACTTGAGTACATCTTCAGATATTTGATGATTAGATTTTTTTCGAAGTCTTAAACGAAATGATGACCTCCTTATAGTCCTGACTAATGATCGTCGCAGGACGAGAATAAAACCACACTGTAATTTACAGTTTGAACCAGAGCTACACAACGGCTTTGCTAGGTGTGTCACGGTCGTATCTACAAGTTGATGGACCACATCAGCAGATGAGCCAAGTGGACGAGATAAAAACAGTGAAGAATTCAGACGCCGTCCTATTACACTTAAAGTATCCAGCAAATATGACGCGACACGTGCAACCAATGTATCTACAGAAAAGGTCGGGTCGTTAGCTCGCTCCTAACTAGTCATAAACTCGTTTTACATTCAAACATACATTAGTATGCTTTTCGAAAACCAAGACCATTTCATTTAAAAGAAAAAAAAAAAAAAAATTTCAATACATTTTCAGGACTCACGCTCCTGCAGAATCTGACACATGTGCTACTGTGGGTGTTGATGACAAAGAAATGACCAGAACCGTTTTTCTCAAGGCAGTAATTCACAATTGCCCGGACAATCATCGCTGCTATAAAAATGTCAAGACTCAACAATGCCAGGTCAATTATTGAGGAGTAACTTTTTATAAAAAAAAAAAAAATATCTGCACACGTGAATATGTAACAAAAATTAACGATCGATTATTATTTCAGAACGACACAATGCCACCATGGAGTGGAGCAGTTTTCTGTTTTGGATGTAGCGGGTGGTATCCAGCAGCCGTATATCACAAGGGAGATGGACTCTGCAGTTTCTCAAAAAAACAGAGTTTGTCCAGTATAGATTACATCAACACTAATCTGATCACCGGGATGCGTGAGTCAATGAATTATATATTGAAATCATATAGAAAAACCCAAGATGACAGTCCTCAGTTATAGAATTTGGCAAGTTTACAGTTATGATGAATTCTGCTTTGCAGAGGAACCTGTAAAACCGTCACTGAAAATACCAAAATGCAAAGGGTTCCGTTGCCCCTTGGGCGAGTGTATAGAATTGAAAAAGGTCTGCGATGGAGTTCCACACTGTAGAGATGGGGCAGACGAGGACGTTAATCACTGTCTAGAGATTAAGGATAATTGTGCAAACGGCGTAGACGACACGATCGGTTGTCGTAAGTGTGAAAATCCTTCCGTCAAAGAATTACATGATAAATTGGGTAACGGTTTTAACTTTCCCCATCATTTTGCTCCGTTAATTCCATAGATTGCGCGCAATCAGAACTACGATGTGGTAATGGCCAGTGCGTGAAAAAATCCTCATTTTGTGACGGTCAGATGGATTGCGCTGACGGATCTGACGAACCTTCGAATTGCACCTGTGCTGCTTACCTGAAGCTTACTGCACCGGAAAAAATTTGCGACGGAAGACGTCATTGCTTGGATAAATCTGACGAAAGTCCAGACATGTGCTACTGCAAAGACGCGAGCTTCAAATGCGACAAAAAGTGAGCTACATGACAAATCAATCATCAGATCAAAAAATGAAAGAAACACCGTCAATTATTTTGTTCCATTTGTCTTTTATTTTTTTACGTCTTTCAGCGATGATGAATGCGTGCCACAGGATTTCGTCTGCGATGGTCAGCCAGACTGTTCTTCGGGAGAAGACGAGAAGCACTGTCAGAGCCTACGGTCTCTCCCATCTGATCCGTGAGTTATCCACTTTCCATACTCTCAATAAATGATGTGTTAACTGGTTGAGCTCAGCCGATTGGTATGACTAAATAAAATTCTATGAATCATTACAGTCCTGGTTACGGTGAGGTCGTCCAAAGGTCGTGGGGAGTTTGGCATTCGAAATGTTTTCCTGCCGGTTCTTTACCGGCTAATAAATTATCAACTAATGAACTCTGCATCGAGATGGGTTACAGTTACGCGAATAATTTTACTGAAAGCGATAGCAATGTCCTAAGGAATTCGCCGATGGTACCAAAACTCGACAAATTTTACATGGTCAGATTTAATCAGAAAACTTGGATCGTTATGCGGAATGACAAGGACCTCGTGAGTCTACATCCGCCTTTGGAAACGTGCTATCGTCACTACGTAACGTGCGGTTTATAGGCGGTGGATCACTCCATGTTTGCGATCCACCTAGTATATAATTTCTCGAATATTTAGTAAACGTTTACCGGTCTTGCAGGTGGATTTTAATACCGTGAATAATAATAAAAAAGAATAAAGAACCTGCCTAACAAATGAGTATGCGAATAACGATTCTCGTCGTTCTAATATCACATGCGCAAACGTAATAACCGAACTATTACGTAACTCGGTATTATATACTCAGACTCATTATTTACATTCAAATACTTGCATCCACTTATAATCGTAACGTTATTTTTTATCATTATTTTCATACAAATTTTCGTTTCATATTATTATCTATTTTAATACTCGCATTTTTTTAGCTTAGGGAACTCGTCGATATCGTGCGATTATTTTTCACATGAGGAATGCGGAGCCGTTCGTTATAAATCGTACACGTAACTTAATCGATTTAATTCGTAAATTTATTGTTACATATACGTTCATGTAATTTTACGATCTATCACACATCGAAATATATAAATCAAAATTTGGGTCAGAGAAATTACACCTCGAGCATCATATATATATGCTATGCATAACTTGTAATTCTCTGATATAAATGAAATTTGAAAGAATTTTTTCGAATGGAGATATTATATGATACCATGTGGAAATTATTCAATGCATGATATTTTTTTAGTTTTTAGTTTTCTTCATTTAAAATTTTTTTTTATAATTTTATATAAATGTGTGAATTATATTATACATATACTACCTAATTGTGAAAACATAATAAAGCTAGATTTATACTTATACATGTATATTTATTATCCCAAGTCCCCCGAACATTGGATAGTATATAAATTTTCATATGAATTTCTAATAAACAAAATATAACTATACGAATAAGGTACGGATCAATTAATACCTACTACCCAGCAAGAATTAGTCACCTGAGAATGTGAACGGATCTGCGCGAGCTGATGGGATTGTTCGAAGTCGCGCAGCACAGTGGTTTACCTTCAGAAGTCAGGCGACCCCATTTTTGCTCGAACTTATATCGCCAAGAAGAAACTTCTCCCGATTTCTCAACTTCGACTCTCCTACTCTTCTTCTTCTTCTTCTTCTTCTTCTTCTTCTTCTTCTTCTTCTTTCCATTATTAGTCGGCGTCTTAGCCGCAGCGCACGTGACCAAAACGCGCGGGGTCATCAATTTCTGGATATTTCATTCCTAAGGAATCTTCGCCTTGGGGATTAGGTTTAGTATATATATTAAGTAATAAATTTTAGGCCCTAACAGTATCAGGTAAAATTTCACGTTCCAAAATCCACCTCATATATAAACTGCCGAAGGCGATGAAGTTTAAGTGACCCAATTCGGCAGTGAAAATATGCGGAAATGACTCGCCTTCGGCCAATTGACTTAAGAAATTATTTACATGAAATCAAGTATATATATTCTAAATCCAAGATAACATAGCTTCGTTTAATTTTATTCTAAGGAATACCGTTGGCTTTGTACCAAAGAATTTTTAACTTTCGGTTAAGAACTGGGGCCAGATAATCGAGAGGTTGCGCGATAACGAGAACATCGCGAGGCTAAAATGTGGAGAAAAAACTTAAAGATAATGACGAATGTTGGACCAAATTATTACGTGTCGAGTCATTCCTCCGCATGGATAGATTTATCTCCGATGATATGTAACGGGATGGGACTACTCCAGGTTTCCTATATAGGGTCGAAATTCCTGACCTTTTTAAAGATTTTTTTTCTTTCTTCTTATTCTAGCGGAGTATACCGTGCATAGTGTGTCGTGGCTGGAAACGTCAAATCATAAATATCCTGGATAAAAGATGTACTACGTTTATTTTATAACTACTGGGGCGATAATAATTGATAAACTACAAAGTGCTTATGAACACGTATATATATACCTACATATATAAATCATAATATATGTGTGTTACAGGAATGCACGAAGAGCCTTTAAGTGCGGGGCCACGATGTCAGTACCGTTATACTTGGCAGTTTCCTGTCGGCCTCCACCTTCGTCAAGCGTCCACTTCTGCATACTTAACTCACTAGGAATCGATATCGAACACGTCACGTGCAAAAATTGTTTATCTTCCCTTACAGGTGTATATATGTATTAGACCGGTTCAAAAAAATCGACTATTCTTTTTTTTTTTTCAATTTTCGCATTGAAATACTTTCGGGGTGGTGAAAAAAGATGCCTGTTAATTGCGGAGCTCTTAATATTAAGATTTAGAGGTCGCTCATCGCGGATTTCTATTTTCCATTTGAATAGCATGGGAAATTTTTATTTTTTTTTATTTTTTTTTTTTTAATATTTTTGTAGCTCACAAACCAATGAATAAATCCAAATGACTCATACATATTTTCATAGGAAATTGAACACTCTACAAAAATCTTCTCTTATCATTTTTTGATAAATTGACTCCTTCCAAAGTTATTCAAGCTGAAAGTTCAATTTATGGTTCAGTCAACAATTTTTTTTTTTTTTTTTTTTTTTGTGATTTTTTTCCACAATGATAGATACATTTTTTAGAGTGTTCAATCCCCTATAAAAAATATGTAAGAGTCATTTGGATTTGTTCATTGGTTTGTGAGCTACGAAATTCTGAAGAAAAAATAATAAAATTCCTATGCTATTTAAATGGAAAATAGAAATCCGCGATGAGCGACCTCTAAATCTTAATATTAAAAGCTCCGCTTTTAACAGGCATATTTTTTCACCCCTCCGAAAGTATTTCAATGCGAAAATTGAAAAAAAAAGAATAGTCGATTTTTTTAAACCGGTCTAATATGTATGTAGATAATTATGTGTGATAGGTATTATTTCAGGACATGACTACACCGAGTTATTCATATCTGAAACTATGAAAGCCACTCAAAGTTCTTCATAAGAATAGCCGCAATCGAGAGAATAATGTCGAATAGCATCATCACAGCTCGATCAGGTGTAATAAACTAAATATACATCGTTCAAATTTCGACTCGAAAAATTTCTTCTGTTTCTTCTCATTGCGACTAGATAATATTATGATCCAGAGAATTTTCATGCATCGAGAATTAGTCAATGAATTTTTATTCAGTGTGTAAAACGATCCGAAGAAATTATTGACAACATCGCGGTTCACAATCTAGTGATAAATTAAGTTTAATCACGGCTATTATTTGTATACGAATTTTTTTTAACATTCAAGGTGATAACTTTTTTGTCTATGCGATCGTGATAAAATCGTTGAGCTTTGCAGTGACCGGTATAATAAAAATTAATCGAGATTCTTATATTGTGCTGAGAATAATTAAAAAGGAAACTATATAATGTTGAATGTCGTTGAACCGTTATCCATTTACGGAAACTACGTGACTCTTATATGGATGGAAAAACTAAAACGTGCCACGAAGGAACGAATCTAAACCGTATCCAATCGACGCGCCATATTTCTCATTATACAATTGTCTGCGTATAACACCGCGGGTTTCAGCTTACCTTACTCACATCAGAACGCATGAGTATGGTCGTATCGTACTTTTCTCGTGAGAGTATAATATAAGCTGCAGAGTGCGTCAACCATCGTCATAATTTATAGACTCTTGTATATTTTTTGCATCTTTTCATCCTAATTTACGATAGCCATTACATACTCAGCCGGTTTTACATCACTAGTTATTTTCTCCGTTCGAATAGTCATACGGGTTATTCAAAGTTTATAATATCTAACGGTACTATGACAAGCGAGTGAAATGGGCGCGATATACGTAATAAATCGTTATGTGATTCATGATATGATTAGGACGATTTTTTTTTTTTTTTTTTTCTTTTTTTTTTTTTTCAGCCACTGCAATGCATCAGACAACGAGTGAAACTATATTCGTTGAATAAATCGTTTTTCACTTAGAGATACGGATTTGGTGTTTTTGCGGAACCTACTGACCCAAAACTAAATAAATCACGATCTGATATAAATAAGAAAGGCTATACAGAACCGAGACGCGTGGATTGATTACGGAATAAATGCGTACAAGTTCGATTTTCTATAATATAAATTAGAAACAAATCGACGCATTTATATTATCTAGGTAGAGTTTTATATACCCTCGTGCAATGAAACGTAAAACGATCACTAGACCAAGTAGAAAGCAGTCAGACGTACGCAGAAAATGATTCGCCATATATATAATAAAACACGCGTGTACATGACACCGATTCTTTATAGATTCACGGAAGTAGCTGATTACGTCATAACAATCTCACCGAACTTGGTTGTCTTTTTTTCTATAATTATAAAGGTATATAATTATAAAGTGCCACGGTTTACACGTAACGAGAAAAACGCGTGCGAATTTGATTAGCAGGTTTGAAAGAAGGCATCAAAGAGGTGGAATAAAACGAAAAGATCCACCTGTACGCCCCTGGCTTGCCGATCAAAAGTTCCTAATTCTCAGTTCGACGCCCTTATACGTTCGTCTAATTAATTTAGCTTCCTGAAGATCGAAAGAAAAATCTGATAAATAAGTGAGCCACAGAGTTGTGATTAGCTTGAACTGAAAGAAAAGGTTTGAAAAGTACTACGAGAGACTAAAGTGTAAAAAGGGATTTCCGAAGGCAAAATCTGGGCTGTTCACCAGACAGCATCCTGGCCGACGTCCTCGACGTCAAGGCCGAGCCATAACCGCGGCAATAATTCTTCCTCGACTTGCGGATAGAGGCCAAAGAAAAAGAAGAAGAAGAAGAAGAAGAAGAAGAAGAAGAAGACGAAGAAGAGGCGATCGGTTTCGAAGCAAAAAGCTAAGCAATACCCCGCATCGAGTCACAAAGACGTAAATGGATTCCGTTACCATCTATCTGGTTGGCCGCGTTGCAGCTTTTCTTGAGAGGCGTTCAACCCGACAACCGACGCGTTACGTTGCGTCGCGGTGCACGCAAGCCAGGTTATATATATACTCCTTATCGTAAAACGGGACTCGACATCCTTAGGACGCCCACCAAGCCAGAAAATGTTTTCAAATTTTCAGCATTATTGTCAACATAATGAATGGATATAGTTATCACAGTTTATGGGTTGTTAGATATCGCAGTGATGCGCTAAAAACCGGCTTGAATGCCAATTTTTAATTGCATCGATTTCATTACCTAAACCGATATTTCGTCATAATTTATTTACAGATGATCATTCTCATTGCGATTTTCTCTATTACGTTATCACGGTAGTTATGCTACTTCTCAAAACTAGTTATGGACGATCGAAGCAATCGGCGTGTCTCTTGTATCTGTTACCATATCGATAAACCGATATTTGATATCGGATACTCGGTATATGTAATAGAAAATATTAGATAAATCGACATCGATGTAAGAAAAAAATTCATAACAATATGACGATTTTGTTAAAAAATAATCTCGCGTTTATACTATTAGGTACGAGTAATGAACGAAATTTAGAAACGCTGATACAGTCCGATAGCCCGTTAATCTTTTCTTCTTACTTATTACCAGCGATGATGTTCTAAAACGGTGGATTATTAATTAGAAATTAGATACTTTCATGGCTGATTCGAACTGCTTTCCTCAACGATCACTTTATCCACCTTATAACTTCGATCTTTGAGATCACGTTGCTAGATGGTCACGGGGTACGAAGAAGAACCGGATATGCTTTCTTTTTCCTTATTTACGTTCGCGAAATTTCATTAATTTTTCGTATTTGTAGGTAGATAAGTTGTGTCATCATATAAACCAACATAAGTAGGTGTAGATTAGCTATGGGAACCTTAAAAATTTTTTCTGTTATAATCCAGCGAACAACGAAGCTTTCATACCCCAATTTTTCTCTACAGGCAAAAATTTTGGCAAATAACGATAGCGATCACCTTTATCTATTTTATTTTTTTCTTCTTTATTTTTCTTTCGCATGCGGAGAGCCAACTGTCCTAAGACCTGGGCCGTCACCTGCTGCAGCCCATGTACACACCTTTTCCTTTGTGTGTACCTAAGTAAGGTAAATTTCCACCTGACAAAGGGCAAAAGGCTCTTATACCTGCAGAGCTAGGCTGGTGGCTGGTTGTTTGTCAAAGCTATAGTTATATTTCAAAAACATGTTCCTTAAGCCTGAGCATTGGAATGTGCAAGGTGCAGTAGCAGCTATACGGTGTTGATTTTTGCATTAAAAAGGACGTCAAATGACAAGAAAATAATTTTCATCGGACAAATTATAGTATGCTGCCGAATTCCGACGATGACACACTCAGAAAAAGGTCTTGTTGACACAACCAAAATTTGGGTTATTGTATGCACAATCACATTTTTTTGTTCAGTCAACCAAAAATTTTGTTCGAATAGACAAAATTTTGGTTGTCCCAACAAAATTTGGTTTTCCCAACAAAATTTTGGGTTGACTGAACAAAAAATTTGATTGACTGAACAAAAATGTGACTGTGCATATAATAACAAAATTTTGGTTGTGTCAACAAGACCTTTTTCTGAGTGCAAGTATCATCAATATCATTGTTAGTTCGATTACCGATATAAAATCAAGGCTTTTCATCCTAGAAATATTTTCCTCGGAATACCACGTGACCGCGTTCTCTACTAGAAAGCGGAGAAGTATACGTTTACGAATCATGCTTCGTTAAAGCGATTTAATCGATACTATTACTATGCTCTTTTGAATCGAAAATATTGCACTTGTATAAAAATGATAAAAATAAGAGAAAAAAAAGATATGGTATTCATATTTGAATTTTATAATAACTCGAAAGCATGGAACCCACAGCTATACGCAGTCTGGTGCTCGACGCTTACTCGGGCGTTGCTATCTCCAGCGAGAATACCAAAGCAAAGCAATAAGGCAAGGCGAGGTAAGGTAAGGTAAGGTAAGGTAAGGTAAGGTAAGGCAAGGCAAGGCAAGGTAAGGCAAAGCATATGATGGCAACTCGCACCATCGCATCGCATCGTACCTGCTAGCTAAAAGCAACATCCACCATTAAAGAACCTTCGTTTTTATACACATATATATATACATATATATATATATGAAGATAATACATTCTTAGCTGCAGCAGCAAAGAGTTCTTCCAGACCGCGACGTAAAAGAGTGGGGTTTGTGCACCAACCAGGTAACCGGCTCAGCCAGGCGGCGAAGAAACTTCAGGTAGCGCCGTTCACCTGGACGGAAACCATCTACGTCCTATTCCGTAGTCTCGAGATGGTGGCCTGCGGGTAAAGAGCTCTTTGTGACCCTGAATATAGTTCAGATATTATATTAAACATCTCGTGGGTGTTTTGGGTATTTTTTTTTTTTATTTCACCCGAAAAAGTGTGCAGCAGAAAAAAAAAAAAACAAAAAAAAAAAGTGAGAACGAGAATAAATAATTAAATATTACCTATATATATAGAAAAAGAAATTATTTCATAGTTATTATAGATTCGTTAATTAATATTTAGTGGTGCACATTCAGATTGCGTCTTTTTACTAGACGGTAAAGAGGTAGCGTTGCGCTCTACCGCTGATGCCGGTTGACCGCTATTCGTAGTGTGTTCATGTGCGCGAGAGGACTATATACCAGGATCTAGGCACAAGAAACAAAAAAAAAAAAAAACGTAAGTTTTGCAATTATTTTCACCATCAATTTTCACTCATCAGATAAAATAGTTATTCAGATCTTAAAGGACTAAGTTGGAAAGGCTTTTCTATCCAAATTTGTAGGTCTACTTTTTAGAATTTCGTAGCATTTCGGAACGGTACAACCGGTAAGGTGTAATACCGATTCCTTATTGTTAACGAAACTTGCTTTGGGTTTTCGGAAACCCGTGTAAACGGTACACAGAAAAAAAGGTTAACTTGAGCCAAGAAAATTATTCTTGATTCAAGATAATTTTACGGTCCAAAAATGAAGACCGAAATTTTCTCGGATCAAATCAAAAATTTTCTCGAACCAAGAAAATTGGGACAATTTTCTTGGTTCGAGAAAAATTTTTATTTGGTCCGAGAAAATTTCGGTCTTCATTTTTGGACCGAAAAATTGTCTTGAATTGCAAGTTAACCTTTCTTTCTGTGTAGTACTAACATTTATATTATAAAGAGTCTGACGCCGCGCGTTCACTAGACTATAAAATTACGCTAAGTTCATTAGCCGTAGTTTTCATTAATTTCATAACATAATCTGCGATTATCAAAATGCCATTTTCTCATTATCTATAATACAGAGAATAAGAATGGCCGCAAAGATTGTCCTTCACGCTGTATTATATATTAGCTGTATAATAAGGAAGTTTCACAGTGTAAATACCCAAAATCATAGCACACGTGTTAAGAGGATATGTTAAATGGTCTGTGCCTTTCAGTCGAAAAGTATATTACTCAAAAATTAATTTTTTTGTATTAATACATCGATGCTTGTCTAATCATAAATCGCCGTATTCTAACGATTGTAATTTTAATGGTCCGCGCATACCTGTAGGATGCAAAAGCGTAATTAACGTTGAAATAATTAGCTGCCTAGACATACGCACACAAGACATACAGCCAATTATAACAAAGTTGTTTACAAGCGGAACTCGTTACATTAAACCTGCTAAACACCTACAAGTGCAGATTTTTTTTTTTTTTAAGAATCTCTATTTGCTTTTATACGATTGGTTCAAATCCAGGATAGGAATCTGAGCTCGCAGCCTTCAGGCACACGATCTACGTGTAGGTATATACCTATAAATCGCCAAATGCTGGATACATACAGATTTTTTGTTGTTGGAAACAGACCTGTCCCTATCATTAGGATCAGGCTGACTTGACGTCGGTAAAAATAGAGGGAAAAAAAAAGGACCACTATGCTACTGATGATAAGTCTCGGGTTAGGCAGACTGGTATTATTCGAAACGGGTTATTAAGTTTGGTCAAAAGGATGCCATCCTTTTCTCAAATAATCTCCTTTTTGTATATTTATGCAGTTCAAAAGCAGCTAAGGCTTAAAGCTCTGGACTGAAACCATAAATGACATAAACCAGTTGATTTTCATGGTCCGTTTTCATACCGAAAGAAATTCTAGTATAGTACAACCCTATATTGTTACCGTCCGAAGAATAATCTAATACAGACAAATTCCAAGGCTAAATAAATAAAACCTACATATGTGTCATAGCTGTATGGTAAATGTCAAGGCTGGTTGTGCGAGTTGACAGTTGAAGGAATGTAAATCCTGAGGTCAATCTAATTTTTAATGAATTAATTTTCTATTATAAATAATTTATTCTTCCAGTTACGTCGCGTATTTAAAATTTCAATAATGGCTCTCATGGGCCAGAAGACCGTCTAGAAATATATACAAAAAATGGTTCTTATCTCAATTCTAAGTACTGCCCCTAAAGCCATTGAACTTTCCCATTAAATTAACACATACAAAATTTTATTCATCACAATTTTGCTTCATGCAAAAATTGCTTAGGTGCTTTGAATTGAGATAGGAACCTGAAGTTTTGGCAACATTTTTTTTTTTTGTACATATTTGGAGACGTCCTGATCCATGGGAGCATTGAAATTTGAAAATGATCAAATTAAGGACCACGTCCCTAATTTATATGTATATATAAATAGTTTACGCATGATATACATCGATGAACGGTATTTAATTTTAATTATATACGGACATCGATTTGTCCGGTAATAGAGAGCTGTTTTGGTGATTCTATACAGCT
Organism: Tenthredo mesomela; assembly: GCA_943736025.1. NCBI lineage: Eukaryota > Metazoa > Arthropoda > Insecta > Hymenoptera > Tenthredinidae > Tenthredo > Tenthredo mesomela. The sequence goes on along the minus strand of OX031019.1, from coordinate 23,772,662 downwards.
ATTGGCACCGTTGCCCGTATACCAATTATTAAGTACGCTAACGGTATTACGTAGGCAATTAGTGTACGGAGTTAGACACATGCACGAAGAGCCATGTGATTACGAACACGTAAGCAAGTTACAGTTAAACAAAGCCAGGCAATTAGCAAACCATATACCATCCAACTAGGAGAAGGAAGAAGCTAGGGTATCCTATACGAATCTTGAACAATTCGTTCCAGCAAACTAACTATCAAGCTTACCCGCGCACCCATCTAGGCATTAAAATATAATCTGTTCCAGATTATTTAGCCCAAAAAACAACGAACGAAAATCCTATGCCTTGATCATATAATGGGATAGAAGAATGAAATTTGAAAAAAGTTGAAAAATAAAAATACTGCGTCTATCGCCATGCTGGCCAAGAGAATTAAAGACCTTCGATCTTTTTTTGGCTATGTATCACTTGTGGCTCACATGACGATTGGATTATTTATCTGTGAGATTGTTAATGCTGTCCATGAAACTCGCATGCAATGGCATTGGCCATCGGCCATTGGCCATTGGCAGAAAGCAAAACGTGTAGGCGTGAGTACCGCAGACAAAGGTGATGTGAATTGAAAGGACTAGACGGAGTCAGGGCCGTGACAGTAGTTGTGAGGCTCAATTACTATATACGACAGCAAGAAAGGAAACTGTCACCTTCTCATTGTTAGTCTAGCGATCTTGGAAAGAAGAGGATTATATTTCAAATAGAAATTTTTGTAAATTCGATCCGCACGATATCCGCCTGTTTTAGATCTTACAGGATGAAGATCGCGAATTAGGGACAAAAATTTCTTCAAGCTTCTCAGAATAATGAATGAGATTAAACGGCTGATGTATGTGTAAGATGTATGTCTGTTTTTATATGCACTCACAATCTAAGAATGTACACATGGTTAAAACCACTCACTACAAGCTAGAGAAAAAAGAAGTAGACTTCCAGGTCGTTAGCTGAGGCAACAAACTTCGTAAGGTTTTGCCTGATCATGATATGAACCATGTCAGTTTGGCTGGAGTTTACTTATTCCAAAATCGTTGCGAATAAAGTTGATGACAATTTGATTCAAGCAACTTTATGCAGAGTATCGTGTTCATTCCGCTGAGAGCAGTGTTTCTTTTTTCTTTCTTTTTTATGGTTGAATTATACTCGAAACGATTTCGAGTTTTTGATTAAAAATTCGCAGCGTAACGTTGTACTGATTTATGGAACAACGTGGTGGTTCTGAGACCGGCAAAGTAGAGCGTTGGGCATGAAACAGGTTGCGTTCGTTTTACCGCTATGAAATCTGAAATTAATCCGGTACCGTTTGAATCAGTCCATTCAGGATGAAAAGTCAAAGGCTCTAAAAAAAAAAAAGTGCGCTGAACGATGTATAGAAAGAAATAGAGATCAGAAGGTTGAAATATCTCTAAGATAAATCGGTTCAAAAAGTACTTTCAAACCCTGAAAGTAACGACACTGGACACAGTACATGCGTCCATCCACACTCAGAAAAAGGTCTTGTTGACACAACAAAAATTTGAGTTATTATATGCACAATCAAATTTTTTGTTCAGTCAACCAAAAATTTGGTTTTCCCAACAAAATTTTGGTTATCCGAACGAAATTTTTGGTTGACTGAACAAAAAATTTGATTGACTGAACAAAAAAATGTGATTGTGCATATAATAACCAAATTTTGGTTGTGTCAACAAGACCTTTTTCTGAGTGCACCTCTTATAGACTCGATGACCAAGGGCTTCGTGCGAGACCATCTAAGGAGCCGGAAGCGACGAATGGAGTCAGGTAGACAATGCCAACCTGATCGTCGCATGCGGGGATCGTCTCGCTTGATATTTTACCTGCACAGTCGACTGCAGCCTATCCTGTAACTTATCGTTTTAGCTTATATTAAGGTATAGAGGCATATACATGTCCGCTGCATGCAGCGTTGGTATATAAACCGTATAAGAAATACTGTATGCACCTTATAATACGATACATCCTTTTATATCTTTATACGTAGAACCCTAAACGGGATGTGACTAACCCAACGTACTCTATGTGCATGTACCTATACGTCGTCAAACATCCCTATGGGAAGCCTTAGCTGACTTACAATGAGACTGCAGGGATCAGGCTTTTGTCGAACTACCACAACCATAATATAGCTCCAGGGTTGTGATAAATTTGTATGAATTTTAGTGGACTCAATTCCTATGGCTTATTGAACTTGAACTTGGATCAATTGGGACGTGATAATCAGCTTGGAAAGTGTGGATTTCAAAATCGCATAACATAAAACCATTAAGGATATGAATAATGGTATAAACCGCGTCGATGTCAACGCTCGCCTAATGCCGGAATAGAAATTTCAACCATATACCTACTTCCTAAAATAGCCTACTCATCCGTTCGGTAATGAACTACTTTCGTTAATCACATCTTCTTCGCATCAGGTGCTGCAGAGATCATCATTGATCATCTGCGGCATATCATCTAAGCTGTATAATCGTATTCAAAATCGTGGGTTTCGTTCTAATTCTCACAAAAACTTGTTCGACAGATCCAAAAGAGTCCTGACTAAACCGTGCACATATACATACGCATATATGTATGTAGTACATATTACATTATTATATATACATACAATTACTCGCATTCATTTATCACAAAAGAAATTCCTAAGGCGTGGCTAGTTGGGTAACACGTTACACGTACCTACATCCATATACCTATATGCATGCTTGTATACCCAAGTACCAAGTTAATTATACATACCTGTATATATTCACTATAATATTATAACTTGTGGACATTTCCATTTTCTCTTAAACGCTTACCAGTTTCTATACGCATATCTATACTTACATACAAGTTAGGTAACATCCTAGATATGGACATCCACATGAGATATATAAGTAGGTACCGCGGTAGTTTCCCAATTATCAAGTTTTTAACATCTAAAGAGTATATTGCGTCAAATTCTTAGATGATTTTTCATGAAAAACTAATATATATTTAGGTATATCGATTCCAAATTTTTATATACCTATGTAGAAAATACTTGTGTATGTACCACCTGTCCTGTAACTTGCAAGAGCTTTCTCCCATCGAGCACAACCTGCCGTATGCACAACCTACTACCATACATACTGTATAACCCATTACAGCTTTAGCTTTAGCTACTGTGGGAAGGTATGCGAATTGCGTATAAATTTACAGCAATTATTGTTATACAATATGGTATTCATGCATATTTGGACATTCGAGTAGGTATAATTGTACTGTACTACATATTATACCTAACGCTTGGTCTCGGTAAATTATGATCATTCGATAATGATCAGGGAACCAAGGAAGTAAATAGTGTATCACTTGACCTCCATTCACGCTAATAATTACCATGCATTTTCAGTATGACGAACAACAAATTCGTAGAGTTTATTCTTATCGTTAACATATCGGTATTACTACAGTGATGGAATCACCGTTCGTTGTCCCACTGCCCATTGGTCACTTATACTTATCATTTGACAGTTTCTTTGCCGCTTACCGTATGGTATAAATCATTTGCTCATATATATAATATGTCGATGTAAATAAATCTATGTACCTACTAGGTGTGTAGTTTGCGCAGTTGTAGGTAAACTTGTCTGCTTGCATAAAACCGTGAAAGGAAATCGTTCGGATTTTTTAGTATATCCATATAGCTGCATGCAGTCGTTCCTCTAAGGCTAGTGACCGATTTCCATAATTTACTTTTTATGATACTTGTTCCATCTCAATTAGTAGTTGTTTAAATACTTTCTATTCTTGACCTAGAGCGTTCGTTCGCCGGACCACGAATGAAATGAAAACGCCCTCAACGTCTAAACATAGTATAGTAACACCATTTTAACATGCTATACGAGTAATGAATGTATCTATACACGGTTTCTAATAATCATTAATAGAAAAAATCAAAGAAAGAAAAAAAAATACACACGATAGGTACTTCGGTTTTAATTAAACTTTAAGACCGTAACAATTCTTCAAACACTTTTTACAATAACATTATCCAGTTTTCATAACAGACACAGAGCCCTTCACAGCTGTGATCTTTAAAAAAATAATTATTTCATAGTGATCGAGGTAAAAACCGAATTTTTTGAATAATTATAATTATAATGAATGATATGTGCAGTTTGAAATTCGTATTATGTGCAATGTGTGGTTTTATAATTGATGAAAGTGCAGTGCACACTCAGAAAAAGGTCTTGTTGACACAACCAAAATTTGGGTTATTATATGCACAATCACATTTTTTTGTTCAGTCAACCAAAAATTTTGTTGGAATGACCAAAATTTTGGTTTTCCCAACAAAATTTGGTTTTCCCAACAAAATTTTGATTATCCGAACGAAATTTTTGGTTGACTGAACAAAAAATGTGATTGTGCATATAATAACCAAATTTTGGTTGTGTCAACAAGACCTTTTTCTGAGTGCCTATACCGTTGAATGAAAATCAAATTAAGAGCTAGCTGCTCTTTTCTCTCCCTCTCTCTGTTTCTTATTTTAATAAATATGGAAATATATACGGTTAATGATTAATTATCGAGACACGCAAGTCTCTCCACTACTTGTTCGTTATCCCGTAACTTAAAAGCGTTGTATTTCTTCTCGCTCCAATTCGCGGACTAACGAAGATCAGAAATTATTTAAATTCACTTTTGTGATGGATGTATGTATAGAAAAATGGGATAGCAATATATAGGGAATAGCAACTATTCCAATCGATTACCTCAATGAAAAATTCCTTTTTTTTCTTTTTTTCCAATACCATTGACGTAGGTATTATAACTATTAAAAACCCTTTACATTCCATACGATAAACCGACTCCACCATAGGTATGGATCCAACCGGTGCTACCAACCGGTTCTTCACCCAAGGCTTTAAATACTTACTATTAAACCTTGTGCCTGCGGTCCGGCAACGGATATACAAACCCAAGACCCGTTACTTCTTCGGATTATAGCTATAGCGAAGACAGTTTCACTTGGCTATAATGACAGAAAAATGTGTTCTAAGATTCGAACTTCGTGACTTTGTGAAATTACAAATCAGTTTTTTTTTTTTTATTTTTTTTTTATTTTTTTTTTTTTTAATTTTATTTTTTTAATCTCTTCTTTTTTCCATCTTTTCAGTAAAAATTATTTGGTAAAGTTCAGAGGAACTAATTTTATACTAATGAAATTGCTTTCCATGAATTGGTCATATTGCTGTGCGATTCTCTATAATCTGCCCACCGGTTTCGATATAGGTACCTACCTACTACCTACTATCGGCACGTAACAACTAAGTTTAAATGGAATTGCCAGAGGTAACTTCCTGGTCAGATTACATCTAACGGACCATGTCCCAGAAGTTGGCCAACCGGTGACCAGCTATTATCTATATTTCTGCATCATTTCGTTCCGCATAGCATTTGCGGAAAAATCAAATAAACAGTTTTGAACCTAGATAGCCTTATATATTTATATATTGTTGAGTCAATAAATTTTAATTAAATTTTAATTATAAATTATAGTTACGTCTTCATTATTATTATTATTATCCAATGGCTTAGTTAATTTTCTATAATTATTATTACGATAGAATCATCCCAACTTTTGACATAATATTCTTTCGAAACATAATGTACCAATATATAAAAAATATATATATTATATATAAAGAATCTCATAAATTCGTGAGATAGTTTTATATTTCTCTCTATCGCATATAATAGCGAGGCTATACTAGACCCAGGTGAATGAACAATAAGGTAATTGTGCCGATTGTTAAGGATCGGTATAATACGTACGCACACCTAGGTATAGCGGTTTTTAAAACAATGCATATATGACTCTGTTACGTTATATTATTATAAAGGAAAGCGTCATGTGTAGTGGCTAAACGTATAATTATATTATAGGCGGGAAACTATAAGACTCGTTGAAGTTGAAGTTGAAGATGTTCGTAATAAGAACTAAAGTATAGTTAGATATATAAACTTTCGCGAAATTCACACAGAAATTCATTGTCGCTATATGTATTGCGTTCCTTATAGACAATCCCACGCGAAGACGCAATTACGTCACACCTATCTCGACGAATCTCTATAATTAAGTTCAAAGCTCATATAGTTTTAAGTAAAAAAAAAAAAAAAAAAAAAAAAAAATTAACTAGTATTAGGAAATTTTATTTCACACAAGAAAAAAAGACGATTTATTTTTTTTTTTTTTTTTTTTTTCGTTCATGATCGACTTTCGACGATCTAAAAAATGAAAAATAAAAAAGAACACGTATACTATTCATACGAGAATAATTTCATATACAGCCAGGCAATAAGGGTCTATACCTCGAAAGTTCAAGGGTCGTTTTACCGTCGTAACGTTACCTATATAATATATAAACGTGCCTGAAAATCACCTGCAAGTGCTAAGTAACCGAGGTCAAGGAACGGATAACTCCGACGCTAAAAGGCCCCGGCGGTTTCGTCTCGGCTTGCGGAGGCTGGATATCAGGCAGGCGCGCCCGTAGAAAGTTAGCTTTAGCTTGGCGGAATCCGCTTCGTTGAACGTGCACAGCCTCGGATTCTGCGTAGGTATACATAATGGTAAATGTGCGTGAGTGAATGCGTGTCATTATAATCATTGTATCGCCTCATACATATATATAGTAAATATGCCAAAGGCCGCGAGCTTTTTAGCCCGTAAGGTATAACCGGTCATTTTCTATATCGCGTCACTAATGCCATAAGGTCGTAAGCGCCAAAAAATTATTTTTTTTTGCGGATATGCCCATACGATGTTATATGGCACGAAAAAGATTTTGCCACCAAAAATACAACAATTTTTTTTTTTTTTTTTTTTGTTTGGCGCTTACGATCTTATGGCATTAGTGACGCGATATATCACACACCGCAATACGTATACATATGTATATTAGGGTGGCGCAAAAAAACCGACTATTTTTTTTTTTTGAGTCTCGAGTGAAAAAATGTTAGTTTTTGATGTTTTAAGAGCCCTCTCCAAAGGACAGCTCAAAAAAAAAATTTTAAGAGGTCGCTCCAAATTTTTTTAAATTTCAAAAATCGTAAAAAATCGTCAAAAATCGAATTTTTTTTTTTTCTAATTCGAATTTTAATTTTTTTTCTCGTTACGGTATAATTTTACAGACCAAAAAAAAAATAAGTTTCTGAAAGTTTCAGTTCAAAATTTAAATTTTGAAAGGTCGCTCATAATTTTTTTTAATTTATCAGTGCATTACTTTAGATTTTTTAATTATTTAATTATTAAAAAATTATGAGCGACCTTTCAAAATTCAAATTTTGAACTGAAACTTTCAGAAACTTATTTTTTTTTTGGACTGTAAAATTATACCGTAACGAGAAAAAAAATTAAAAAAAAAAAAAAAATCGATTTTTGACGATTTTTGAAATTTAAAAAAATTTGGAGCGACCTCTTAAAAATGTTTTTTTTTTTTGAGCTGTCCTTTGGAGAGGGCTCTTAAAACATCAAAAACTAACATTTTTTCACCCGAGACTCAAAAAAAAAAAATAGTCGGTTTTTTTGCGCCACCCTAATGTATATAGATATTAATTTTTCATATGTCATATGTATTATACAATTTTAACAATGAAATTAAACGATCGATTAAAATATATATGGGACAAGCCTAGGGCATTTTTTAATAACGTCGTATCTATAATATCGATCGAAGTAGATCTATATAGTCATTAATGACTCGAAACGCGTTTATCTAAACTAAATTTACAAAGGGAAAGTTATTATTTATTTATATTAATTTACAATTTACAACTCATATCTAGATTTGATATTACGAATTTTTTTCAATTCATTCATCCTGTTATTTTCAATATATAGGATTACGCTAAATATCGTTGAACGGATATATATGTTTTCGTGTACCAATTTTGTACAAATCAGATAGCGAATAGTCTAAATCCCTGATTCCTGCACCCTGAATAATGAAATAATAATTTCATAACAGTTTTGCGAATACGTGAAGCGTACGTCAATGTAGTATATAGATATGTAAATTTAATTTGCTGATTGAACACGTAACATCTCATACGTATAGTACTATATTATAAACTATAAAGTATGGCTACATAGCTATATTAGCTATTGTGAGAGAATTATAATCAAGCCCGGAAACGAAGTATATAGTAATTATACGGATTATGCAGTATAGAGTTGAGATGTGGATATATATGTACATACATACATATATATATATATATATATATATATATATAGTATGTGAATATTAAAGGTAAAAAAAAAAAAAAAAAGAAAAAGAAAAAAATAAGAAAAGAAAAGAAAATGACAAGACCTCATTACGCGAGGTGTAGACAACGAGTGAAGAAATTTTCTCTTACGTTATATAGCTTGAGTTAGAAACCTGTAATTACGATCTATACAATCGCGCGTTGATGTTTGCTTGATAATCATATCACAAGTACTACTACTACTATATACTACCACAATATAGTATAACTCATACTCTTAATGATAATTGATAATTTATTTTATTTATTAATGAATCTGAGGAATAATATTCATTAATCATGTTAATTTTTTTTTTTTTTTTTTATCCTTTTCAGAAATATGCTGATAAGAGAATTGGCGACCATTTGGATCGCCATCCTCTTCTGTCACCTTCAGCTATCCAATTCTCAGGTAAGATATTTATTATTATTATTAATTTGAAAAAAAAAAAAAAAAAAAAACCGGGTCTTCTTCTGGATATAAAGAAAAAAAAAAAGGAACTATTATATACCTACGAGGGTATAATATAGGTAGTGTAAAAGTGAAACTTTTTTTTCACCTATGGCTGAGATACCTCGCGCACCTGTGCAGTGTGTGAATTCCTCCATTTGTATAAAGACTAATAATATCCTTGTTACGTAATATGTATTATATATAATATAGTATATACTGAAATAGGTACAGACTGAAAATCGTTTACCCAAAGTTCCCTATCAGTATAGGTAAATATTTGTATGTATCGACGCCCGATACGAATAACAGCACATTTCAGATTCCGGGTGAAAAAGAGCACGTTTCAAATTCCGGGTGGAAAGGAGCACATTTCAGATTCCGGGTGGAAAAGAGCACGTTTCAGATTCCGAGTGAAAAAGAGCATGTTTCAGATTCCGGATGGAAAAGAACACGTTTCAGATTGAGAATGAAAAATAGCACGTTTCAGATTCACTCGAAAACTAGCACAATTCAGGTTGAGCCGAATATTACTTATTAGCAAGTGTCAGGTAGGTTTATTGTAAGATTGAATTAATCATTCAATGATAAAATTGAATCGAGTTTTTGTGCATAATTGTGCATTTCCAATTTCATAATAAACCTACCTGACACTTACTAATGAGCAATATTCGCTTCGCCTGAATTGTGCTAGTTTTCGAGTGAATCTGAAACGTGTTCTTTTCCATCCGGAATCTGAAACATGCTCTTTTTCACTCGGAATCTGAAACGTGCTCTTTTCCACCCGGAATCTGAAATGTGCTCTTTTCCACCTGGAATTTGAAACGTGCTCTTTTTCACCCGGAATCTGAAATGTGCTGTTATTCGTATCGGGCGTCGATATATATGTCATTAAATTCCATTCAATTCCATAATTTTCATTTTTTTTTTTTTTTTTTTTTCTTTATATAGGTACATATTTATTTAAATTCTCTGACTATCACCTAAGCCTCACCTCGTTCACATTCTCTGACTTGATCACGTCCCACTGATTATAACAAGCGGTTAACTATTATAAGATATAGCTGTAGGGAATATGGCTTGAGTATAATCTACTACTATATAGCCCGTTACTAACTGTAGCAACAACTCGTAGGATTTACTTTGGTTTGGTTTTATTCACCGCTAGCTGCCGTGCAACAAGCCAGAGAATGTAAAGAAATAAACCAAGTCGAAAAATGAACCGCTTCAACTGTAAAATCTATTCAATCATTTGCCATCCTTCCTTGACCCGATATACCTAGATTATATTTATCTTAAACCTAAACCACAGAAAAAAAAAAATTATATCAAATTGGATTTTAGGACATTATATTTATATACGAATTGGAAACCTTAGAACCTCGATACGCCAACTAGTGGCAGAAAATAGAACTACTCAAAGAAGGCTACAGTAACCAATGAGAGGACTTAGAACCTCGATACGCCAACTAGTGACGAAAATAGAACTACTCAAAGAAGGCTAAAATTTCAAAGCCACGCCCATTCCAAGGATCCCAATACGATCCAGAAATAATTACCAAAAAATTTCTTTCATACATATCTAAAATTATACTACTATAAATACCAGTAATTCATTATTCAATGAAAAATTTCGCAGGGCATGTTACCTCCCAGTTGAAGGATACTTACAGATATATACTATACTATATAACTTCAACTATCTACAGAGTGAAAGTAATCCTGCATATCTGTAGTAACTATACTCTCGTGTCTGTACCAATTGCCTCTTGTGCCAACTAACGTTGCAATTTAAATAGCATAGGAATTTTTTTTCTTCTTCTGCAGAATTTCGTAGCTCACAAACCAATGAACAAATCGAAATGACTCTTACGTATTTTGATAGGGGATTGAACACTCTAAAAAATGTATCTATCATTGTGGAAAAAAAATCACAAAAAAAAAACTAGTTGACTCAACTATAAATTGAACTTTGAGCTTGAATAACTTTGGAAGGAGTCAATTTATCAAAAAATGATAAGAGAAGATTTTTGTAGAGTTTTCAATTTCCTATGAAAATATGTATGAGTCATTTGGATTTGTTCATTAGTTTGTGAGCTACAAAATTATTTAAAAAAAAAATAAAAAATTTCCTATGCTATTGAAATGGAAAATAGAAATCCGCGATGAGCGACCTCTAAATCTTAATATTAAGAGCTCCGCTTTTAATAGGCATCTCTTTTCACCCCCCGAAAGTATTTCAATGCGAAAATTGAAAAAAAAAAGAATAGTAGATTTTTTTGAACCGGTCTAATATGTATAGAATCCGAGTGATTCGCGTATCGATTTTATATTTTATCAAATATTAACGACCTACATAGGGTCTACGATAATCGTGAAATCGACTAAAACTTTTCGAATTGTATAAACAAAAGTATGAATGAAATAATGGTTTGCTTTACAAGAAAAAAAATGAAAAAAAAAAAAAAAAAAAAAAAAACGAAGGAAATAAAGAACGGGATTAGATATCTGCGGTTTAGTTATAGACACGTACTAGCTGTACTGTTTACTGCTTATGCAGTTATTCCTTCGGCTTTTTCGCTTTCACTGTTGAAATTAAAATAGAAATTTATTTGGGCAATAATTTCCCGATTGAGATTTGATAATTCGTTATCATATTCCTATATATTGCTACTTAACTTTTTCATACTATTAATGATTAGATTTGATTTTTAAAAAAAATCGTAGAAAAAGAATACCTCGATCAATAATATTGTACGAGTCGCTAGATCAGTAATTAAGTCACGAGTTGGTTTTTGTTCGCGTTACTGTTATTTTTTGCTAAATCTCATTTTCTTTCGTTTCTTGTTTCAGGCTACCTCTTCGAACATCTTCACGTGTCCAAATGGTGAGTAAAAATAATTTCATGCACTCCGTTCTTTTTTATTTTCCAGCTTAGAATAATTATTCGGACATGGAAAAAAAAGAATCGGAATAATTTTTAGAATTTTCGATTGTATCGTATCGGCAATAAATCGACGATCTATAAAGACTGGTGCAAGCTTGTGTCTCGCGCCGAAAGGCTTAGGTATGTACTACCTACTATAAGAAACAAAGAGAATTGTTCTTCAGTTGAACGGCGCCAAACTGGCGGAGAGATAAAATAAAATAAAAAAAAAAAAAACGAGGCATTGAGATGCCAGAGAGAAGGCACAAGGTCACGTCGCGCAGGAACAAATCCTTTAAGGTATATTCGCCTCCTCGTCCTTTCAATCCGCGCAGAATATATGCGGAGCCAGCTGCGAAGATATAGCCGCAGACTCCGCGAGAACCTGGGGGATGATGGGGACGCCCAAAAATGGAGAATCGTAAAAGCGGATGAAAAAGAAATAAAAAAAAAAAAAAAAAAAAATGAGGAAAAAACTGCCCGATGCAGTCTCGACCATACGTTAACATATATTCCACGTTTAGATGACCTTCGCGATTCAAGGACAACCGCCGAAACTACAGGACATAAAAATTCACTGCATTTTATTATCCTTTCCGCGATCGTTCATATATATACTAATTATAAAAAAAAAAAGATAAAATATTTAAAAAAGAAACTATCGTTGAAGAAAATTTCGCGAATTTATTAACTGTGACTAATGTGTAGTCATAGATATATACAGGGTGATTCAGAATTAGGGTTAAGGGGACCAGTACAGGGTGATTCAGAATCAGGGTTAAGGGGACCAGTACAGCGACTTTTCGAGAAATGATCATAGTCCGAAATGAATTTATTTCATAACCAAAGTTCATTTCACATCAAAATATTTTTCTTTTTCAAAATCATGTGTCGTAAGGATTTTAGAGCACCGTTGGACCGATTCAGGTCATCTTGGATTCATTTTCTTCGGAAAACAAATCCTCATCATGTGAATGTAGGTATTTTAAAATAAAAAATTATGTCACAAGTTATGATCAATTTACCAAATTTGCAAAAATTATTATCACTCATTTCTTAAATAACTTGGCCAAAACGAAAAATTTTCAAAATTCCTACATCCACATGATGAGGATTTGTTTTCTGAAGAAAATGAATCCAAGATGACCTGAATCGGTCCAACGGTGCTCTGAAATCCTTACGACACATGATTTTGAAAAAGAAAAATATTTTCATGTGAAATGAACTTTGGTTATGAAATAAATTCATTTCGGACTGTGAACATTTCTCGAAAAGTCGCTGTACTGGTCCCCTTAATCCTTGTCAAAATTGGGATCGAAAGTTCCTGAGCCATTTTTCTAAAAAATGATTTTTTCCCGTGGAACCTATAACACATTTTTTTTTTGCCATCTTCCACCAAATAAGAAACTTTCACTGATAAGTCTCTATTGAAGAAAAAAAAAAACTCATTGGCATCATATTATGGGATTCTTTAAAATTGACAAATGATAATATAGAAGAAAGAAAGAAAAAAAAAATTGTTGAAAAAAAAATAATTTGTCGGAAAAAAAAAATTTCCAAAGCAAAAAATCATTTTTCAGAAAAATCGATGAGGAACTTTCGATCCCAATTTTGACGAGGATCAACCCGTCAAGAGATTCGACACGAATTCTGAATCACCCTGTATATATCTACACAGAAGCAAAGATTATGCTCAACTATATTATCGTGTGTTATTCTTCAAGGATACCAGAAGGTATAACTTGGTATCGTTATTATAAATCGGCATTACTCCAGTTTATTTACGTACTATACCTTGAAGATTTCCACCGTTGTGTTCGATCGGAATGTGAAATGCAAGAGGCTGACAAGTCGGCCAAGCCCAATGATGCAATAGGTACTTATTGCAGTCTGAGTATAAACGAGAAGTTTAGGTATGTACAATCGATGGAATAAATGGATGAAAATTAAAAATAGAATTACGCGATGAGAAGTCATTTTTAATAACTGGCTGCAGTTGCACATTGGGATGAATCGACAACCTTTTAAGGCCCATTCCTAGTCCCCCACCTCCTTTTGGTCGAAATGTGTTACATTTCGATTATTATCTGAGCCCAGGCGTAAAAAACGCAAAAAAGGCCAACTTAGCGCAAATTCTATTTAAATTCCGAACACATACGTCGAAAAAAATGTTCGTTTCGTCCGAAAATAGAGTCTACAGATGGTTTTTACATTGTTAAAAAATTATTCGAATTCGATTTCCTCGGCGAACAATGTAAAAACCATCTGTAGACTCTATTTTCGCACGAAACGAACATTTTTTTGGACGTATGTGTTCGGAATTGAAATAGAATTTGCGCTAAGTTGGCCTTTTTGCGTTTTTGATGCCTGGGCTCGGATAATAATCGAAATGTGACAAATGTCGACTGAAAGGAGGTGGGCGACTAGGGATGGGCCTTAATAGCGCAATTATAGATCATTTCGATGAAAAGTCCTCGCGTATAACTGATGATTGTATTTTTCAATTATAATAGTTTACGCGGATCATCTCAGATTAACGCGATTATACATGATCCTACGTTGTGTTATAAACGATTTTCTTAACTGGGACACAGTCCAGGCTGAATGCGCATACCTTGTAAGTTATTCGGTAACGGTATCGAATGTGAAGCAACGCGGTTTCTACGGAGGATTCCGTATCTCCGACACGCCTTCGCGCCCTCCTTGCAGATATAAATGTAGGTATACTACCTATACACTCTCTCGTTTGTGCGGCTGCACGTGGTTCTTTGCCTGACGAACAATTAGCATACCTTCATGTATTTTCGATTGTCCTATTTGAAGCTGAATTTTATATGACAGAAAAGAAAAAAAAACCTTTTAATTATACGACCAAATTTTAAAATACCGGTTGAAAAAACCATGACGATCATTTACTATTTCCCGATCCATTCTATCGTCGATCATTTTCTCAATTATTGAATTAATTTCGATCGCGATAACTTATAATCAGATTCGTTAATAATACCGATCTTTTTTTTTTTTTTTTTTTCAATCACTCCTATCGATTCGCGGTTTATTAAGAAGTGGTTGTCGAACATCTTACGCAATCGTTATTAGCCAATTCTTCGAGTCTAATCCTTTCCCACAATACTATATTGAATATATACAGTATGATAATTTACAGACGGTAAAACGTTCGTTGGCTTTAATTTAAAATACTTGTTGTATCACGATGAATCATTGTACTATATGTATACTATCACTGTCTATATTCGTATTTTACCACCTCGTTCAAAGGTTACATATATTATATAAATATATATATATTTTCGATTCGTTTACACGAGCTGATATCCTGTTCTGAAGATATAAATTACGTAACTCGAGATCCACGACGAAAGTGGTTAAAATATTTCCATCCCGTATCCTAATTCCAATAATATATATATATATATATTTTTTTTTTTCTTCCATATAATCAGAGAAACGAAGAATTTTTCGTAAAAAATAAATAAATACCCACGCCAATATCTTCAGCTTCATTTATCCATTTATTATTATAGTCGAGGGAAAAAAAAAAGAACAGTGATGTAATAAGGTGCTAACGAGATGATGAGCTAAAATCCAAGATTACCTCATCTTCATATATTTCAAAAAAAATTAAAAAAAAAAAAAAATAACGTACCTACACCTACTGCTGTGTAAAAATTGACGCGAAATATTAGGATCGGTGTTATTTTGATAACGATTTTGGAGATGTTATGATCGATCGTATACTGAAGAATGTGATGATCGAAGGAGTAAGCAAGATCGAATACAGCTCTTGTTAATTTTGTTGCATTTGTAACCGTTTTCATCCGATAATTATTCACGGTTATAATTATAACTGGGTTTCTTCACGTTATATACATGCATTCATTTACCTTATATGATCGGTATGTATGCAAGTAACACAATCGCAAATAAGCAAACGGTGATAAATGATAATATACCAGAGAGAATAAAGAAAACACGAACGTCCACCGCGTCTCTAGACACTCTCGAAACCGGGAGGACGAGACTGCATTCCTGAACGATGAACACGCGCCAGTTCTCATCTCGACAGACTATAATCATCACGAACTCATCCTTATGTCGTATCGAAAAACTACTTTGTTCGAAAAGATAAGAAATTCGAAACCATATGCACAATATAGAATACGGACGAAATTACCACAAGAATTATAAAAATCGGTTTCCTCAAACCGATCAAAATCCTTGCAAACTTGCTTGCGGGTGAAATTGCACAAGATTTTAGATCGGCTAAGAATTAATAATCTATAGAAAATCTTTCAAACGGCTAGTTTCTTTTCTGCGACCAATACTACTCACACCGAAAACTGAATAAAATATTTAGCAACGTAATCAGTGATACGTAAAGTATAAAGACAAAAATTATCGTCACTCGCAATTCGGTGCGTAACATTACCCGCGAGTCTAAAGAACTCGAGGCGAAGTGAAAGTAGCTGTATCTCTGCAGTTTGCTTCGTCGACCTTTTGGACGAGTCATGAAAATTGATTCTGTGTACGTTATACTCTTTACGATTTATCCGCCATTATGCAAAGGCACACTATAGTTCTGGCATAAAATGATCGTGAGATAATATCACATATTACAGGTACTCTATGGCAAAAATCGGTTGACAAAATAAATAATGGTCAGACTAGGATCGTCTAGCGATATCAGAATCCCGTGAATACCAAATGGCATTAAAAGATCGTCGTCCATTTTGCGTGGAATAATTTTCATAAGATTAAAATAAACGATTTTGCATAACAAAGTACGTCACGGATTAGCCGGTGACTGAATACCTACCGATTTCTTTGCTAAATCGTGAAACATACAGTTTCGCAGAAAATTTATCGGGATATATAAATAGCGAACGAATCGTATCTGAGAAAGTTGACGTTAAACCTTGAATTGAGTAACCAGATCATTTATTAACAGCGATTTTAGTTACCGATCTCAACATGGAAGGGTCAATTATTGTTGTTCTCCGAACCAAAAAACGATCATAATTTTAGCGCAAATGATTCGGTCCTTTCTCAACATACCGATTTTCAAAGTCTTGGAATATGTATCGCTAAAATGTAATACGACTACCGTTAATGGTCCGACGTCACTACACCGGTCGCAGATTTTAAGCCGTGGAATCGGCAAGAAGACAAACCCGAAAATGCCGTTCTGTTTTCAGGAACTAAAAAGAAACAACCCGATGCTAGAATAATATTTTTTCAACCGACACGAAGTGCGTTTCTATATCTTTATGGATCTGTCCGTTCAGCCACCATTATGGAATCCGATCCGGAATTACCGGTCCGATGTAAGTCGATCCGAGAAACACACAGCTGTATAGATTCTTATCATGTCCAGTGCTTTATTTAGACGCGAATTACTTCTTCAGTTTTTGTGAAGAAGAATAAGAGAAAAAATCGAAACCCTAAGAATATTATACCCAGCTACTATATGTTTTCTTCGAGAACATCCTCGGCGTGGGTAGTCCAAGTATCACCCGGGTGTTGTCCAGGTAGATACCTACTGGACCAGGTATGTGTCTCAATGGGGCGCAGAACCGTCTTAAGTCAGGTTCCTGACACGGATAATTTTCCAAGAATACAACTCCGATGCTTCTCCCCCGCTCTTTTCTTTATACTGTCACCGATCTCTGTGGCAGTATTTCTCTACGGATGGTAACCGGCTGCATGGACTGATACATGGATACATTCAAGTTCCCCTGGGCAATCCGATGCAATGCAATGCAATGCAATGTAATGGCGACGGGGATCTGTCCAGTTCAGTCCAGTCCAGTCCGATCCAGTCCAATCCCAGCAAAAACAATTGGGGTCGAACATCCGTCCAACCCAATAAATGCAGTACCTACATGTATTTATGGCTCTCTGCGGAAAATTGAGATACAGGGACAATTTGCTGAAGAATTTCGTTTCCGAATATATTAGTATACGTATTATTTATTTATTATAGACTCCAGCTGAGCTCTGACTATGCGATGTAGTTAAATATTTAACAGTTAACTGTATGCCAATAAAATTTCGAGCCTATTAAAGGCATAGCCAATGACATGGCAAACAGTACGGCGTACAGCTAGGTGTACTACGTACGTGTTTATTGTGTGAAATTATTTCCTTGGTGTATAGTACTGACGAAGATCATTAAAAGTCTCCTCGCAGCGTCGCGGTCGCGCAGCTTGCGGACTCCGCATTGGAATTTTCTTATTTTCGTGATGGTGTATTATAGAGGTCGAGGGAATTCAGAAGCGTCGCAATTTCGTAAATCATGTGACGATCAGCTATATTTGAAATTAATACATTTTTCGTTTTTTTCCCTTGTTACAGGTTGGGAATTGCGCGGTATTCACTGCTACAAATTCTTCAATATCAGACATTCGTGGGAGAAATCTGCGGAGCTATGCAGAAGGTAAGAAAGCTTTCAGCTGAGTACCTGGGTTATTATTTGGAGAACCGTAACGACCCCCATCCTCTTTGTACTACCTGGGATCCTTTGATGAATTTTTCTACCATATACAGCTGCGTACCGAAAACGCTTTGACGGCAACCCCTCCAATTGCTGCGTAGAAAAGGCACCATTTTAGCCCCTGGCAATATAGTGCCGAAAACGAAATGAGCAATTCGCAGAATGACCAAGCGTTTCTTTCTTTTGCTTTCTTACTCACAAGCCTGAATAGATCTCTTTCAGAAAAAGAAGAAAAAAAAAAAACTGCACAGTCCCTCGTTCGATATTTAACAGGACCTATACATATATAACACAACTAGTTCATTTATTCCTCTAGCAATTAAATACCTAATTATCAATCTCCCGACTATAGTGTAGGTGTGAATAGTTTTCGCTGTATTTTTAGTACCCACAAATGCGAACTAAAAAAAACTAGGTAAATTATAATCCGTCAATAGAAATACTATGGGCATATATTTATATAGGTACATATTATGATCTCCGCTTGCAGACTATCGTCAAGAGCAATTCTTGTATATATCTAGGTGAACATGTACTTCGACTACGGTTCTTGTAAGTCAAGAATACGTTGACCTCGATAGTAGGTACCGATCAAGTCTCGTCAGCATTTCTTTATCGCCGCATATAAGAGTAGTGGGAACACCCGCAGCAGCTTGGAGTACATACGTGTTTATATGGTTTATACATATAGTAGGTATGTAAGGTAGTTCTTGACACCCTTGAGCCAAAATTTAATGTGAAAGTTCAAGAAAAAAGAAGAAAAATCGAAATACATTCTATATTCATATATAAAGAAATGAATGGAAAAAAAATCTTAAAGTAACAAAAATCGACAGACTGACATAATTATCTCCTATATTATGAATCTAACTATAATTGGGCTAAGTACCAACGTGTGACTTGAAACGAAACACGTAAGGTACCCAAAGCCTCGACGAAGACGAGGCAAGGAGGTCATTCCTCCCAGAAAACCAGGTATGCCCCATACGTACAAGCGTCGATCCACAATCCCTTCTCTGTTACTGTTCTATGCTATATAGAAACACACATTATATATATATACATATATACACCATAAAACCCGTGTGACGAGGAATAAGATGAATTTCTTTGCGGAGATAAGCAAAATGCCGTAAAAGAAGAAAAAAAAAATTTAAGGTCTTGAATTTTTCAACTTCAAACCTGGTGTAAAAATTACATTTTTACTACCATGATCCTTACTATACGTTTCTTACGTTTCTAAGATTTTGTTATGAGATAGGTAAAACCACGAGGCAATTTGAAGTTCAAATTTTGATAATAATTCGACCATTCAATGTACGTACGTACGTATAGCTACTATAACGGTTATTAACTATTTCCGAGTGAATACTACCCACAACGAGGTATATGCGAGGTAGGCACATGTAAAGCTTCATTAAACATACAAGACACGAGCTAGTCCTGAGTAACTATGTTGTGGTGGCAAAATTTACGATAGTTCTTCTAGGTCCGACTATACCGTATACGTACCTTATTATCCTATGAAAAGTAGAAAAAATTAACTCGCGTTTGTTAAACGTAAATCGTAATTTATATATTAAACCATCCACGTCTTGGTACGAAGACTGGCTCCTCTCGTAAACTAATGGAGAAGAACTAATCCCGGAAGTGGTTAGCGAGATCGCCTCGTACCCGATCGTAATTTAACTGAAAAACCATCCTTCCAACCTACGACAGCTACTTTGAGTAGCTCTCATACTCTTCTATCAATATTTCAGGTATGGGAGCGAGCTGATGGTCGTAGAATCCTATGCGGAAAATAATATGACCGCAGGGATGGTTGGACGCAATCTTAACAACTTCTGGCTCGGTCTTGCATCTCTAGACGATCTAAGAACAAACACCTTAGAGTCAGCCGCTGGAACGCTTGTCTCTCAATATGCGGGTTCGTATATTCAAATCTTTACAAACTCACGTAATAAAGTCTCGCCACGATATCATCTGACAACAAGAGAGCGTGAAGATCAAATACTCTTTGAGTAAAGGAATGAGACCAATTTTGGATCGTGCGTCGTAGCGACAATGAAAATATAGAGTCTTGACCTGAAATACTCAAATTTGTATGCTAAACCATATTCTAGAATTATTTTTGCATTCTATTTAGGTTTCTGGGCTCTTAAACAGCCGAATCCAAAAGCAGGAGAGTGCGTTGATGTGACATTATCCGACGAGCAACAATCCTGGGAGTTAACAACGTGCGAGTCTCTTTTGCCATTTATGTGTCGAGCCCGAGCTTGTCCAGCAGGTAATTAAACCGCTTTGTTATTTTAATTTTTCACACCGAGTAGGTAACAGCTTTCTACAACCAGCTGTGGTTAACGCTTTGAGGAAATATACGTATCGCAACTTTAGTCCCAACGATGTGACCCAAAGAAAGAAACCCGATTTTATTCTGATCAAGCGGTTAATTATCACCGTAGGGATGTGCCGACTGTCTAATATAACCGAAATCCTTCTTTTAGGGTCTTTCCATTGTTCAAATGGAAAGTGCATCAACGCAGCTTTCAAATGCGACAAACAAGACGATTGCGGTGATCTCTCGGACGAACTGGACTGTCCTAACAATTGCCAATACTACATGGCCAGCAGTGGAGATGTTGTCGAAAGCCCAAATTATCCGCACAAGTATGTGCCGCTCAGCAATTGTAAATGGACTTTGGAGGGACCCCAGGGTCACAATATCCTGTTGCAGGTAATAAGTCGAAGATATTCAAGATATTCGAACAGTGTGATTTCATTTCGTGAAATATTTTTTAACGGTTGTAAATTTTACAGTTCCAAGAATTTGAAACCGAAAAGAGCTTCGACATAGTGCAAATTCTGGTGGGAGGAAGAACCGAGGATAAATCTGTCAATCTGGCGACACTGTCCGGAAAGGAAGATTTGAGCAGCAAGCTATTTGTATCTGCTTCAAATTTCATGATCATCAAATTCAGTACCGATGGTTCTGTGGAAAGGAAAGGTTTCCGTGCTTCGTGGAAAACCGAGCCGCAAACATGCGGCGGTATGTTAAGAGCCACACCCCAAGGACAGGTTCTCGCTTCTCCAGGATACCCACAAAATTATCCTGGAGGTTTAGAGTGTCTTTATATCATACAGGCTCAGCCTGGAAGGATAATATCCTTGGAGGTATAACACATTGCGAATTATTTTCTCAAAAGATTTTTTATCAGTAGCTATAACAATTCCTGTTTCGCCACGTTACAGATCGAAGATCTGGACTTGGAATTCGATCGCGACTACATGCTGATCAGGGATGGAAACTCCCCGATGAGTCCTCCGGTAGCCAAATTGACTGGTGGAATCGATAATAATTCCCGAGTAATTATGTCGACGGGAAATCAACTGTACCTGTACTTCAAAACTAGTCTTGGTGATTCTAAGCGTGGATTCAATATCCGCTACACCCAGGGATGCAAGGCGACAATTATTGCAAGGAATGGAACTGTTCAATCGCCAGCTTACGGGCTTAGCAATTATCCGAACAATCAAGAGTGCCTTTACAAAGTGAAGAACGTTGACGGAAGACCATTGTCTCTGAAATTTGACGACTTCAACATTCATCAGACTGACATAGTCCAGGTAATATAATTTTTTTTTTTTTTTTTTCTATTTTTCAGAGATACGAAAGTCGCCAAATTTATAACGTTCACAAATATTGACGATACATGTGATTTTTCTTCAGGTATATGACGGAACTAATACCAACGGGCTTCGCCTGCATTCAGGAAATGGCTTTACCTCAAATACCCGGCCAAGAATAACACTCACCGCCGAAAGCGGAGAAATGTTGATTAGATTTGTATCCGATGCATTGCACAGTGGTATGGGATGGCAAGCTACTTTCTCTGCAGGTTGGTCTTCATTCTAAATGCATGAGGAAATTATTTCGCCCGATTAAACGAGCCCCTTGTTAATATCTTAACATTATTTCAGACTGTCCACCACTCCAGCCAGGAGAAGGAGCTTTGGCATCGAGCCGAGACACAGCATTTGAGACAGTTGTTACATTCTCTTGTCCACTGGGTCAAGAATTTGCAACTGGTAAGGGTAAAATAGCGACCGAATGTCTTGCGGG
This sequence comes from Tenthredo mesomela, assembly GCA_943736025.1. Taxonomy (NCBI): domain Eukaryota; kingdom Metazoa; phylum Arthropoda; class Insecta; order Hymenoptera; family Tenthredinidae; genus Tenthredo; species Tenthredo mesomela. The sequence continues at coordinate 23,750,328 of OX031019.1, read as the reverse complement.
AGGTAATTGGTCGATAACATACATACCAAAATGCCAAGAGGTATATTGTGGGCCAGTACCCCAAATCGACAACGGATTTTCTATTGGTTCAACAAACGTGACCTACAGAGGAGTTGCCACTTATCAATGCTACGCCGGATTTGCATTTCCAACTGGTAGACCAGTGGAGAAAATTTCTTGTCTTGCCGATGGAAGATGGGAAAATAAACCATCGTGTTTAGGTAATGATTTAAATCTAAAATTTCTTTCTTTTTTAAACAAAGAAATATCTATTCTCTCACTAATTGCTAATAAACGATTACTTTTCATTCTGATTTACACAGCTTCCCAATGCGCACCCTTGCCTGAAGCTCCTCGTGCAAATATCACACATTTGAACGGAGGTGGACGAAGCTACGGTACCATTGTGAGATTCGAATGTGAACCGGGTTACATAAGGACGGGCCACCCTGTCATTCTTTGTATGAGTAACGGAACCTGGTCCGACGACGTTCCAATATGTTCTCGTAAGTGAATAACACTTGACGAATATGTATTTTTCCATATCACTTTCGTGTCTATTAAATCACTTGCTATATTTATTTTCAGGTGCAAAATGTCCGATTCTTCCGGTTATAAAGAATGGCTTCATCGTCGACATGTCGAAGGAATATTTTTTCGGTGATGAAGCTCGTGTCCAGTGTAACAGAGGCTACAAATTGACCGGTTCTAACATCATAGAGTGTGGTGCTAACCAGATATTCAATAACGTACCTTCTTGCGAAGGTGAGAGAAAAAGTTTGCTAGAAAATAATTAACGAAAACAAACGGCTCATTTGTAACGTGTGTCTTAATCATTAACTCTTTCCCTCAGATATCAACGAATGTGCTTCGAGTCAGTGCGATCTGGCCTCTACCGAGTGTGTAAATACCCCTGGAGCATTCAGCTGCAAATGTAGGAACGGTTTTGCAGCGACAATGGACTGCAGATCTGTTGGTGATCTGGGATTAATAAACGGCGGTATTCCTGATGATTCGATCACAGTTTCTAGCTCGGAAAATGGATACTCAAAGAACGTGAGGACCCTTGACAATATTGTTCAGATATTTTATGCCTCCTTTTTCATTCCATCAGATGTTTATCTTGAAATCAATTTTAGGGAATTCGATTGAACAACGGAGGTGGTTGGTGCGGTAACAGCGTGGAACCAGGAACGAACTGGGTAATGATTGACATGAAGGCTCCAACAATTATTCGAGGATTCCGAACCCAAAGTGTTACTAGAGCCGATGGAAACGTCGCGTTTACATCAGCTGTGAGGATCCAGTACACCGATGATTTGACAGACACTTTCAAGGACTACACAAACCCGGACGGAACTGCTGTCGAGTTTAGAATTCTGGAACCAACTCTGTCCGTTCTAAATTTGCCGGTTCCAATCGAGGCGAAGTACGTGAGATTCCGGATACAGGGTTTCGTTGGAGCTCCGTGTGTGAAACTAGAAGTCACGGGTTGCACTCGACTCGAATGTAGCGACATCAATGAATGTGCAGTAAATAACGGTGGATGTGACCAAAAGTGCGTCAATACACCCGGCAGTTCATCCTGCTCGTGTAACACAGGATATGAATTGTACAAAGCAAATGGAACAGCAGGATTTTACATCGAAAAATCTGAGGACGGCGAAAGAGACGGTGACGTATACCAGAAAAATAAAACCTGCGTTCCCGTAATGTGCACTGCTCTACCTCCACCAGAAAATGGAAAAATCTTATCCACCCAGGTATGATTATTGCTAGTAATAAATTCGAGCTCATTCACAGCTCCGATTGTCTCATTAGATAAATTATTGCTGATCTTGAAATCTCCTTTTCCCGTATAGCCACAATATCACTTTGGAGATCTGATCAGATTCCAATGCAACTTTGGATATGTACTTTCCGGATCATCATCAGTCGTTTGTACATCGAATGGACTGTGGAATGGAACGACACCAGAATGTCAATGTAAGTTTTTTCCATTGCAATATGATAATTCTTAACTTTTGATCGCCTGGTCATTAAATTTATAATTCTACTACAAAATTTGCCCCTTCAGATGCGAAGTGCGTGTCTCTTCCGGACGACAAGAACGAAGGACTATCAGTGATCCGGTCCAACGAAGCAAGCGTACTGGTACCATTCAGAGAAAATGTTACCTTGACCTGCAGCAATAATGGTCGATTATTGAGGAACACCTTGACATCTGGGTTCCGTCAATGTGTCTACGACCCTAAGCCTGGTGTACCAGATTACTGGCTCTCAGGTCTCAAGCCAGCATGTCCTCGCGCTGATTGTGGCAATCCTTTACCGACCCCAGGAGCTGAATACGGAAAATACTTGGACACAAAATACCAGTCTTCATTCTTCTTCGGATGCCAAGACACGTTCAAATTAGCTGGTCAAACCAACCGACACGATAATGTTGTTCGCTGTCAAGCTAATGGCGTGTGGGACTTTGGCAATCTACGTTGCGAAGGACCAGTTTGCGAAGACCCCGGAAGACCCAGCGATGGAATTCAAATTGCTAGGAGCTACGAACAAGGATCTGAAGTTCAATTCAGCTGCAACAGACCAGGATACATACTCATCAATCCAAGACCGATAGCTTGCCTCAGAGAGCCGGAATGCAAAGTGGTAAAACCTCTTGGTTTAGCTTCTGGCCGGATACCAGATTCGGCTATTAATTCTACTTCCGAAAGACCAAACTACGAGGCTAAAAATGTGAGATTAAACTCCGTGACAGGATGGTGTGGTAAACAGGAACCATTCACGTATGTGACGGTCGATTTGGGACAAATTTACAGGGTCAAAGCCATCCTGGTAAAGGGTGTCGTGACTAACGACATAGTTGGAAGACCTACGGAAATTCGTTTCTTCTATAAACAGGCTGAGAGCGAAAACTACGTTGTTTATTTCCCCAATTTCAACCTGACGATGCGTGACCCAGGAAATTATGGAGAACTTGCCATGATCACTTTGCCAAAGTACGTTCAAGCGCGCTTCGTGATCCTAGGTATCGTTAGCTACATGGATAACGCTTGTCTCAAATTCGAACTTATGGGATGCGAAGAGCCCGTCGTCGAGCCTCTGCTTGGTTACGACTATGGATATTCTCCATGCGTTGATAATGAGCCTCCAGTTTTCCAAAACTGTCCCCAACAACCGATAATGGTGCAAAAAGGATCGGACGGTGGTTTACTTCCAGTAAACTTTACGGAACCAACAGCGGTTGATAACAGCGGAAGTATTGCTCGTCTAGAAGTCAAGCCACAGAATTTCAAAACACCTATTCAAGTATTTGACGATATGGTCGTAAAGTACGTCGCGTTCGATTACGACGGTAACGTGGCCATCTGTGAAGTGAACATCACAGTACCTGGTGCGTATTTTATTGCCTTTTTGAGTGTTAATGCTGTGAAAAGTTGAGTAGATAAGTATTGTTCAATGTATGATTAACCGTTTCAGATGTAACACCTCCCAAGTTGAGCTGTCCTCAAAGTTATGTGATCGAGCTTGCCGAAAAGCAAGTGAGTTTCACCGTTGACTTCAACGAGACTCGTCGGCGTATCAATTCTTCCGATGCTTCTGGCCCAGTAAAGATAACGTTCGTACCTGATCGTGCAATTATTCCAATGGGAGGTTTCGAAAATGTGACAGTAATCGCCACAGACTCATCTGGAAACCGAGCCACCTGTAATTTCCAAGTTTCGATACAAGCTACTCCTTGTGTCGATTGGGAATTAAAACCACCAGCTAATGGCGCTATTAATTGTTTACCTGGCGATAAGGGAATCCAATGTATTGCTACTTGTAAACCTGGATATAGATTCACCGACGGTAATCCTGTCAAGACTTTCTCTTGTGATCCTAAAACTCATTGGTCACCTTCTTCCGTTGTTCCCGATTGTGTATCAGAGAGTAAGTACCACTTCGAATATAATTTCGATCAATGGGTTCAAATCCTGAATGAATATTTTCGCCTTCTTCATCCATATGCAATTCACTGATCAAACCGATTACTTGCAGATACACAACAAGCCGATTATCACGTTGTTGCATCTATCACCTATCGTGCAAACGGTGCTGTTACTAGGTCCTGCCTACCACAATACCAGGATTTGATGTCTCAGTATTATATGAATTTGAACACTGTTTTGACCCAGCGATGTTCTGCAGTAAACGTCAACATGAATGTGACATTCATCAAGTCTATGCCAGCTCTTATAGAAGAAAACGTTCTCAAGGTAAAATTCATTGAAAATTTTCCTGCAGTATACGATGAACGATTTGCTCAGTGGAATGATAATTTATTAAAATATCTTTAACGTCATTTACAGATGGACTTCGTCCTGGCGATTGTTCCAGCCGTGCGACAGCCGCAACTCTACGATCTTTGCGGTTCAACCCTTAACTTAATTTTTGACTTATCAGTTCCCTATGCCAGCGCGGTTATTGAACCACTATTAAATGTATCGTCAATTGGTAAACAGTGTTCGGCATTGAGAGCCCTTAAATCTACAATTACGAGAGGATTCACCTGCAGCATTGGAGAAGTTCTAAACATGGATACCAACGATGTTCCTCGCTGCTGTAAGTTCACACAATTTTTTATAACTGTGTATCACTTGTTCACTCAGACACGAAAAGTCTCCAACCATCATTTCCATTGCAGTACATTGTCCGGCGGGTACATTCGCTGGTGAGAAACAAAAGCAGTGCACATCCTGTCCTAAGGGTTTCTACCAAAATAGTGATCGGCAAGGATCCTGCTTGCGGTGTCCTTTCGGTACCTACACCAAGGAAGATGGTTCAAAGAGTATCGATGATTGCGTCCCCGTCTGTGGCTACGGGACTTATTCTCCCACTGGTCTCGTTCCTTGTCTCGAATGTCCGCGAAATAGTTACACCGGTGAACCACCCACAGGAGGTTACAAAGATTGCCAGGCATGTCCTGCCAGCACCTTTACCTACCAGCCAGCAGCACCAGGCAGAGATCGATGTCGTCCTAAGTGTTCTCCCGGCATGTATTCCGACACTGGATTAGCCCCGTGTGCCCAGTGTCCGAAGGACTTTTACCAGCCTCAACATGGAGCCACCACTTGCTTGGAATGCCCTACGAACATGTACACAGACAGGAATAGTGCAGTGGGTCGAGAGGAGTGTAAGTCGGTTCAATGCACAGAAAAGGCTTGTCAGCATGGAGGACTCTGTGTGCCGATGGGACATGGTGTACAGTGCTTCTGTCCGGCTGGATTTTCTGGTCGTCGTTGTGAGATTGATATAAACGAGTGTGCATCTCAACCTTGTTACAATGGAGCAACTTGCATCGATCTTCCTCAGGGTTACAGATGCCAATGTGCAAATGGTTACTCTGGGATAAATTGCCAACAGGAAAAGTCAGACTGCCGAAATGATACTTGCCCTGAACGAGCTATGTGCAAAGATGAACCCGGAGTTAACAACTATACTTGTTTATGTCGGTCTGGTTACACTGGCGTTGATTGCGACATTACGGTAATTTTTTTCATTATTTTTCGTTAGCGTTATCTGAATCGTCACTATTGTTTGTTGCACATTCATTACCATACACATTATTTTTACAGATCAATCCTTGCACCGCTAATGGAAATCCGTGCAAGAATGGGGCAGCTTGTGTAGCGCTTCAACAAGGAAGATACAAGTGTGAGTGTCTAGCTGGATGGGAAGGACAAAGCTGTGAAATAAACACCGACGATTGTGCTGAGAATCCTTGTCTCCTTGGATCCAACTGCACTGACTTGGTGGCAGACTTTAGCTGCGACTGCCCGCCTGGATTTAGTGGAAAACGATGTCACGAAAAGATAGACTTGTGCTCAGGAAATCCATGTCTGAATGGAATCTGCGTCGACAAACTCTTCAGGCACGAGTGTATCTGTCATCCAGGATGGTCTGGTCCAGCTTGTGAAACGAACATAAATGAATGTGCGGACAAACCGTGCGTCAACAACGGTCAATGCATCGATGGTATCGACAGCTATACTTGCACCTGCGAACCTGGCTACACCGGAAAACAATGCCAACATACGATCGACGATTGTGCTTCAAAGCCTTGCGAAAATGGTGGTACTTGCATTGATCAATTGGATGGTTTCGTGTGCAAATGCAGACCTGGTTTTGTCGGACTTCAATGTGATGCTGAAATCGATGAGTGTTTGAGCGATCCATGCAACCCGGTTGGAACCGATCGCTGCGTTGATCTTGACAATAAATTCGTGTGCCATTGTCGCGAAGGCTTCACTGGAGCCTCTTGCGAAATTAACATCGACGATTGTGCGTCCTACCCATGTCTGAACGGTGCTACCTGCAGGGACGAAGTAGGCGGATTCAAGTGCAACTGTCCTGAAGGATGGATGGGAGCTAACTGCGAAATTGATATCGGTACTTGTCAGAATCATCCTTGCCAAAATGATGCAACCTGCATCAATCTCTTCCAAGACTATTTCTGTGTGTAAGTAGACGACCTAATTTTTATTCGCATAAAAGAACGAATGCATTTACCATCAGTGTAACTTGCAATTTTATTTTTTCAACAGCTGTCCATCTGGCACGGATGGAAAACAATGCGAAACTGCACCCGAACGTTGCATTGGTAATCCTTGCATGCACAGTGGTCGATGCCAGGACTTTGGATCTGGACTAAATTGCTCCTGTCCAGACGATTACACGGGTATTGGATGCCAGTATGAATACGACGCTTGCCAAGCTGGAGCATGTCAAAATGGAGCTACCTGTATCGACACCGGTCCTGGTTTCACCTGCGTCTGTCCCCCAGGATACACAGGTGAAATTTCTATTGATACTTCGAAATTGCGTGACGATAAACGCATTTAAATACGTATCAAGAATTCATTAGATCAGTTGTTATACGTGCTTCTTGTTAATTTTCAGGTAAAAATTGTGCCGACGATATAGTCGACTGCAAAGAAAACTCCTGTCCACCATCGGCCACGTGCATTGATTTGACTGGAAAATTCTACTGCCAATGTCCATTCAATTTGACTGGCGACGACTGCAGAAAAAGTAATCAAACATTTTTATTATACGTAAAATGGTAATCGCTGTATCGTGATTTTGAAGAATCATTATCAAACTTTTTCACGGTGTTTTTCTACAGCTATTCAAGTGGACTACGACTTATACTTCACGAATCCAACACGAAGTAGTGCATCACAAGTTATTCCATTCTTCACGGGTGCTCAAAAAAGTATAACCATCGCCTTGTGGGTACAATTCACTCAAAAGGACGAAGCTGGTATCTTCTTCACGCTCTACAGTGTCAGGTGAGATTTTTTTATTGATTTAATTTCCAAAGCTTATGATGTGCGAAAATTAACTCACGAATGTAATTGAATCTTTTTTATCCTAGCTCTCCTCACGTGCCAACAAATCGTCGACCAATGGTCCAAGCGCATAGTAATGGTGTTCAAATATCCTTATTCCCGGATCTTCAGGATGTCTACCTTACATTCAGAGAATACGCAACAATAAACGACGGCCAGTGGCACCACATCGCAGTCGTATGGAACGGAGACAATGGAGGAGAGCTTATCCTTATTACCGAAGGATTAATTGCCAGTAAGGCAGAAGGATATGCGAGTGGAAGAACTCTTCCACCCTAGTAAGTTTCTGACTGCCATATAAATCGCGTTCAACATTTTTCAGTCTGCTTATAAAATAATATTTTTCAGTGGCTGGGCTGTACTAGGACAACCTTTGATTGAGAATTCTAAAGGCTTTACAGAATCTGGCTTCCAAGGCCATCTAACAAAGGTCCAAGTCTGGGGTCGCGCACTTCACGTTACAAATGAGATTCAGAAACAAGTACGAGATTGTCGTACAGAGCCTGTATTGTACCAAGGTTTAATCTTGACATGGGCTGGCTACGACGATATCACAGGCGGTGTTGAAAGGGTTGTGCCATCGCACTGTGGCCAAAGATTATGTCCGAACGGTTACAGTGGAAATAAATGTCAGCAACTTGAGGTGGACAAGGTTCCACCTAAAGTAGAACATTGCCCAGGTGATTTATGGGTCATTGCCAAGAACGGATCAGCAATTGTGACATGGGACGAACCGCATTTCAGCGACAACGTTGGAGTTACCAAAATTCAAGAAAAGAGCGGCCACAGATCAGGGCAGACTCTTCTTTGGGGAGCCTACGACATAAGCTACATTGCTTACGATCTGGCAGGAAATTCTGCTACCTGTAATTTCAAGGTCTACGTATTGTGTGAGTATGATAAAATTTTGATCCACGAACGATTTAATATTTTCTCATCAAATTTTAGGAACTGTTATATATAAACCTAAGAGGAAAAAGTATCGACGTGACAAAAAATATCACTTTGCTATTTATTTCCAGCTGATTTCTGCCCGCAATTAGCTGACCCTGTAGGAGGTAGTCAGCAATGCAAGGATTGGGGATCCGGAGGTCAATTCAAAGTCTGTGAAATATATTGCAACCCTAATCTCAGATTCTCACAGGAAGTTCCTCCCTTCTATACTTGTGGTGCTGAAGGCTTTTGGAGACCAACAAATAATCCAACATTGCCACTGATATATCCTGCCTGCACGAGTAAGTTTTAACGATTTTTAGTCACGTACAATTTTCACAATGATATTTCTCCGTTATTATAAATAATTGCTTCACGTGCTAATCTGCTTTTAAACGTTTCATTATCAGGCGCTACTTCAGCGCAGCGAGTCTTCAAGATAAGAATGAACTTCCCTACGTCCGTTCTTTGCAACGAAGCTGGCCAAGGTGTGCTTAAGCAGAAAGTTCGAAACGCTGTGAATTCGTTGAACAGAGATTGGAACTTCTGCTCATACTCATTCGAAGGTATTTGGAATTCGAATTTTAATTTTAATTTGTTTACTTGCTTATAAGTCTATATTATTAAAAAAAAAAAATTTCATATATTTCTCAGGAACTCGCGAATGTAAAAATTTGACCATCGATGTACAATGTGACCATCGAGCTCGTAGCACCAGAGATACAAACGACGATGATGGCGGAACTTACATGATCTCCGCTGCTGTGCCAGCCGAAACGTGAGTATTAATCGTTTTTTTTTTTTTTTTTCTCTCTCTCTTTCCATTTTATAAGTAGAAAATTGTTATTTCATATAATAAATGAAAGAAAATTATCCTTATCAGTCTGTGATAATTGACTATAATAGAATATTGGTTGAAATTTCTTCTAATCATTCAGATATCTGTCATATATTACTTATTAGATATTATTACCTTTTTAAAACCTTTGTTACTATCTATTCTATACGCAAATTTGTAGTCTTCTACAGTGGTTTGTACGTAGTGAAAAAAAGCATGACAAATTACTTATTTTATAATGTAGAACGAGACAAGCCCGCCAAGGCAGCGATACGTACGAAGTGGAGATTTCGTTCCCGGCAATAAAGTAAGAATTCTCGCAAATCTCACCACAGCAAAAAAAAATAAATAAAAATAAAAAAAAATAAAATAAAAACAAAAAGACATGCGATTTCACATCATAATCGATAATTTTTATACTTGATAATCTCTAATACTCCCATTGTAATGGTCTCATTCGCAATCGCATTGTTCAGCTGGCATGGGTAACAGTATACGAATATAATATGCACGTTTAATATAACTTTTCAGGTACAGGTGGGATGCATGAGCTGCGACTAATTATTATAAACATAAGGGTTTCCATGATTTAACTCCTAATTGCTAATTATCTAACTTTAGTAGAATATAAATAAATAACAAACTTGCAATTAAAATTTTTCATAGGAACCTATACGATCATATGGATGCTACTTTTCAGCATTCAATTATTGCGAATGCGATTAAAAATTCAATTTTGCAATTCTCGAACCTGACGATCGTTTCCATTATTATCATTAATACTAAATAACAAATGGTATTACGAAACGTCTAGCAACTGTGTCTCATGCAATTATTAAAGTAAACTTATATTATTTCTAAAGCAAGTATCTTAAAATAATCATTTAGATATTATTTCGAATGCATCCACATAAAATTTATTTACGATTTAGTGAATAATATTTTCATTGTAAATATTTGTAAATATTCTGTACCAATGTAATGATAGGTATGTGTCATCCCATTGCTTTAGAATTTTAGTTTAACTTAATTTTGACCGTTTTAGTGACCCGATCCAGAACACCAATTCAAACGAACGATCTAACGTGCAAACTCTTCTCGAAAAACTTATCCTTGAAGAAGACCAATTCGATGTTCACGATATTCTACCCAACACAGTGCCAGATCCAGCATCTTTGATTCTTGAATCTGACTACGCCTGTCCAATCGGACAAGTCGTGATGGCACCTGACTGTGGTAAGTCTTCTGGACCTGCATGCGATAATGAAATGACGAAAGATTTTTGATGCTGAAATGAAATTTTTTTACCTCATTTCTCATTTCGCAGTACCATGCGCGGTGGGAACGTTCTATGACGATGTAACAAAGTCCTGCAAACACTGCCCTGTTGGTACATACCAAAGTGAAGCAGGTCAACTACGGTGCAGTTCATGTCCAGTGATCGCTGGACGTTCAAGTGTAACGATTGGACCTGGAGCCCGAAGTGCAGCTGATTGTAAAGAGCGATGTCCAGCTGGAAAATACTACGACGATGGAGATGGTTTGTGCAGAAGTTGTGGACACGGATTCTTCCAACCAAACGAGGGAAGTTTCTCCTGCCAACTTTGTGGATTAGGAAAGACAACGCGAACTGCTGAGGCTGTATCCCGTGAGGAATGTCGAGACGAGTGTGGATCTGGACAACAGTTGGCTGTTGAAGGAAAATGCGAACCTTGCCCAAGAGGAACATACAGAATGCAAGGAGTGCAAGCTTCATGTCAGGCGTGTCCTTTAGGCAGAACAACTCCCAACATGGGATCAGCGACTATAGAAGAATGCTCATTACCGGTTTGTGTACCAGGAACTTATCTGAATGGAACCCTGAACGAATGTGTCGCCTGCAAGAAAGGAACTTACCAGTCAGAGTCACAGCAAACATCTTGCGTTCCCTGCCCACATAATACCAGCACTAAAGGACCTGCTGCTGTAAGTATAATATCGTATTTCAATTAGCAGGAGAATAACTGCAACAAAAATTGCTGAGAATATGGAATCGAATTTTTTTTTTTCATCATGTTTCAGACCAGCAAAGAGGAGTGCACAAATCCATGCGAAATAAATGGCGAAGAAATGCATTGCGATGCAAATGCACATTGCCTACTGATGCCTGAGACAAGCGAATTCAAATGCGAATGCAGACCTGGATATAACGGAACAGGAAAAGAATGCACTGACGTATGCAAGGGATATTGCGACAATGAAGGCATATGCTTTAAGGATTCCCGAAACCAACCAGCCTGCAGATGCATTGGTAGCTTCACTGGTAAACATTGCGCAGAAAAGTCAGAATTCTTTTACATTGCTGGAGGAATAGCCGGCGGAGTTATTCTAATCATTATCGTGGTACTTCTCGTATGGATGATTTGCGTTAGGTAAGACACAATTGATATTGAATTTGCACAAATTGAGTAAAAAATGAAGGAGTCGAAATTAAAAAAAAAAAAAAAATTATTTCATCCCCACAGATCATCACGGAAGAAGGAACCTAAGAAGATGATGACCCCTGCAACTGATCAGAACGGTTCTCAGGTCAATTTCTATTATGGTGCACCGACGCCTTACGCCGAATCAATCGCTCCCTCTCATCACAGTACTTACGCCCATTATTACGACGATGAAGAGGATGGCTGGGAGATGCCAAATTTCTACAACGAAACCTACATGAAGGGTAATGTCTAAATTTTTTTGTTTGATGTTAATTTGATGATATTTTGTAATCAATAGGAAACATTGAAATAATGAATTTTTGGTATTATTTCTATTTTTCTAGAGAGTCTACACAACGGTGGTAAAATGAATAGTCTTGCACGATCGAACGCTAGTATTTACGGTACTAAAGATGATTTGTACGACAGACTGAAAAGACATGCTTACCCTGGAAAGAAAGGTATATAATGAATGGTTTACGTTGATGGAATAACACAGTACGACTTTGGCACTGTATTTAAGTAAGAAACTGTTCTACTAATATGGAGTTTCTCTTGCAGACAAAAGCGACAGTGACAGTGAAGGCCAGTGACTTTGAACGTAATGTTCTGTAAGTTTAAAAAAAAAAAAAAAAAAAAATTAAGTTGTGTAGAAACATTGGAGGTGACATGCTCAACAACGAACAATTATTATTAATATGATTACATTCAACATTATAGTAGATTCTATAAATTCATTAAGTCAATAAATTGTATTTATTCTTTATAAAGGTCATTCATTGTATTCGCTAGAAGTTTATCAAACTTTTTAAACCACTGACTAGAAAAATTTCACGATAATAGCTATATTATCGTATACACATAATATAGTCTTATAGAATAATAATTAGATATACGTTTAGATTCGGGAGAAATGATATTTCAATGACAAAAAAAAAAAAAATAATAATAATTAATAATTAATAAACTATCAGTGAATACAATCAAAAGTCCTGGAGTAATGATTGTATATACATAAACAATCATTACTTTGGCACATACTATATGTTTCTCGGCTAATAAAGTATACATAGGTATACATCATGCTATTATAATAATATAATAGATGAGTAATAGATTGGGCCATGTTTATCAATTCCAATAATTTTATATATTATATAATATACCTACCTACCGTGAAAAAAAAAGAAAAACGTGAGAGAGAAATATTCAAATATATTAAACATCAACTGAATATATTATTTCTGTATTATAAGCGAGAATTTGATCATCCATTATTATACAGATGCGCATGGTTACGAAAATTTGTCGCTTCGTATATAATATACATATTTGTACAAATCACATATTTATTAACTTTGTGAATATGAGATCTGAACAAAAAATAAATAAAATAAAATGAGATGAGATGAAAATAAAAATTAAACAATTAAAAAATGAAGAAGAAGAAAGAAAGAAAGAAAAAAACCATTATGAACAATGAACAGAGACTACACTTATAGATGTAATTTTTGTATTTAATATGAATTATTTGTTGAAATAATTTTTTAATTAATTTTATAATATTATGTGCGAGAATGAGAGACGTGTACAATATTAATACGTAAGTGGATTTATATTTTGTTATTATAAATATGTATTTGTTTGTATAATACTTATCTTTATATGTATGTGTGACTTAAAAATCATTTATAATATATAATACACTTAAGAATTCAACCAACGTTTATCTTTTTCCTAACAAATATTAATCCTCCACTGATTAAAAATTATTTCCCAATTATTATACTCGAGTAGTCGTGCATCGAAAATACACTCGTATACAAATCATCAAACACGAGAAAAAATTCAGTACGCCTTATTATACGCAACCGGCAGTACATTTTGCGCTCTTTATAGTTCCTTAGTTTATACTAGATGGCGTTACCAGCCAGGCTACAGGGGGCATTGACCTACGATAATGTAGCTAAGGTAGTAGTCGTCGTATGCGTACGGCGAGATTGGAGCAATGATGCTGCAACTCTTTATTTCAGGATTCGGGAGAAATGATGAACTACTATGACCGAAAAGATCATTACGCCTTGGTATACGCAACCACAAGTTAAATACACAGCGATGTCATGCGGATTGCATGTGATAAGGCGTAACTATATTTATATCAATAGTAGTTCGCGATACTATATTAAGCGGCAATCTGTATGAATTCGTAATTTATTATTTATTTATGTGAAAAAAATGATTACCTACCAAATACTTATTCACAAGGATATTTGAGAATTCTTACCACACCACGATCATTATATTTGAATAATTTCGCAAATTATTTTCTTTTTATATAATAAATATGAAAACTTGATCAATTATAATGATGAAGATTTATTTAAAAAAATATACATAAGCAATTTCATTATTAATATTATTATTAATATTATTTACATAAAAATTCATATATTGCTTATACACCGAGTATAAATATCCCACACGAAAAATTCGTATAGTACCAAAAGTATCAGATAACAAATTACCTACTACTATTAAGTTTAGTTTTACGATCGAATAGTTTATGAAACAAGTATAGTACACAATTTGTCTATGAATGAATAAAGAAAATTGTTTTGAAATAATTCACACGATATTCTTCAATATTTTGTATACTATGTATACCCTCATGTTTCATTATTCAACTGACTCAAAGAGTTGAAAAACTCTTATAAATATGTATTTTCTATGATGGTTAATTAATATTCACCTTAAAGTGAATTCGACAATTACAATAGCAAACAGATTACTTATTCATATTCGTATTCGGAAAAAAAAAAAAAAAAAAAAAAAACTAAAGGAACAGAAAATAAAATTATGATTTCAGATTAGGAACATGTGCCAGCATGATATAAAAAAAAAATAAAAATAAAAAAAAATATATATATAAATAATTACCACTTTGAAATTAATTCTTTAAGCATTAGATAACTTTACAAATGATTTTTACTTATTTATACCAACTATCTATATAGGTAGTACGCAAATAAGAATTTTTCTATGTATTATCATTTAATTGATTGCATATCAATTTTTTCAATTTTTTTTTTTTTTTTTTTTTCTTTTTTTATAATAATGAATTTATATTATCTACTATACAGTACGAATCACAACGCAGAGAGTAACGGCCTCAAATTCATTACCTATTACTTTGTAGTTAAAACGCGGACAAACAACGAATCTAAATAGTGATAAACTATAATCTTATATTAGCTAAAATTTTCCATAAATATTCAAATCTATGTCATTGTCTATTGACAATATTCGCTGGCGATATAGCGGTAGCGTCTACTACTTGTTCGTTTATCAATCTTCTTCGCGGTTTTACACCATCCGAATGACTCGTTGTAATACGAACATGACAAACTGTATTACGCGACAAATTATTTCCATGAGAATGCGAGCTCTGTCTTTTGACCTTAAAATTATTTGAATTTGAATCCATCATATTATTAGACAAGTTTTTTCTCTTTACTCCTTTAAATTCCTGCTTAAACGGAGTAACAGATGACCGAGTTTTACGCGGCTGATAATCAGGCGTAGCTTGCATTCTCTCTAAAGCGTCACGAAGCGGCAAAAGTCCAACTGCAAATGGTATTTCTTTGCTTGGTGAATAATCAGAAAAGTCAATATCATTCTCGCTATTTTCCAAACAGTCAGACATATCGCCCCACAGCGCACGGCTCACCGTCGCAATGGTATTGAATTTATTTGAAAATGGTTCGCAGGACTCGCCGTTAGATGTCTTGTTATTTCTTCTAGATTTTTCCTCTTCTATATCGTTGCTCTTAGACAAAGATAACCGAGCCTTGCTTCTTCGACGTCTAATTAATTTCCTGCTACCACTGCGCAAAGATCTTTGAGCGTTTGAGCATTTTTTCATCGAACCTTGCAAGACTTTGTTCTCATCTAATTCGCGGTATAATTCTGCCTCCTTATTCTTACGTTTGAAAGATTCTTTCCTAAATTCTCTAGCTTTATCTTCCTCTTGGACAAAGTTGTTGTTATTATTAGTAGAGTCCTCGTTTTCCTGGTGACTTAATCTCACGCTTCTTCTCAATGCTGGTACCGACAGTGAATTTTCAGTCTTGAAAATAGTCGTGTCTGATTCTTCTTTTGACAATATTCTATTATCGTCGGAAAAAATATCTTCAATTTTCCCATCATCTTTATCAAAGTTCATATCACTATCGGCATAGTATGGATTATCTTCGGATGCTTCACTGCTGTTAAAGTCAATCAAAATCTCTGCGTTTTCATTGCTCAAACTCAAAATGTAGTCCCTTTCTAATTCAGTTTCATTCTTCGATGGTTCTTCGACTAAATCTATACTCTTATCGCTTATATGCGGCTCTGGTAACTCGTCGATAATTTTAACAAACTGTTTGTCTCCTCCTTCGACAGACTTAAGTCTCTTATGCGTGTAGACCTTTAAACATTTGTCTACGGTTCTATTAACTTCCGCAAATTCAGTAGAAGATTTTTCGCTCAAATTTTTATCCGTATTTACAAAATCACAGCATTGTTCGTACAGCACAGGTTGCGGCTGGTTATTCTCGTTGCTAAATACGTTAACATCGTCCATGCCTTCGTTATCGCAGTTAGTTTTCTCCCCATAAATATTCTCAGAGTTTGGAATTTCCTTGTAAAATTTGACCAAATTTCTACGAGCTATTTCTGCTAGAGATAATGGCGATTTAGATCGATGAAAATCATCCAAATATTCTATATTCGTATCAGAACTTTCTTCCAATTCATTTCCAGAGTATTCATCTGTTACAATTTTGCTCCAATTTGAAGTCTGCACGCATTCATTATCGCTGAACAAACTGTAGTCATTTTCATCTTCTAAATCATCAGCACCACCTTCTTCTTCTTCTTCTTCTTCTTCTTCTTCTTCTTCTTCCCTCTGAAACTCGATGCAATTTCTGACTTGATCACCTGCGTCGATCTGAGGTCTCATCATGTTCTCTGCAATACATGCCAGCTCCTTTACCTGCATAAAATAATAATGGAATAATTATTTTTCTCGTCGTTAGAAAAACAAAAAAATTGCTCTAGAGTTATCGAAGAAGATTTTTTATTAAACCGATGCGGTTTAAAGGCTGCAATTCCTTTTTTTTTTTTTTTTTCTGATATTTTATACACCCCGTGGCAATTGTTATGCAGTTTAATTTTACTCTTAGAGCTTTTTCTAGGTGCATAAATTGCGAACAATAAATATACGAATGATATGCGATATGAAAACCGCCTTTTGCAATGACGTCGAATTGAAATGATGTAAAATGAACGTAGGTAAACGCATGCGGCTTGTTTATTAGTTTTTTTTTTTTTTTTTTTTTCTACAGAAAAGTAAGGAGATTTCTCTGATCTTTGATATCCCGCAAAAGATTTAAGGGTCGGACGAACATTTAAGGGAAAAAAATCGAAGCAATTGTTTATATCGATGACAGCAAAAGCGGATATTACTAAACAATTTGTACTTTGCCCACCTTTATCAGTCGCGTCTTCAATTCATATTTTCATGATTTACTTAAGTTATCGGTAATTACAATTACCAAATATTCATGTATGATTGAAACATGCATGATTTTTGTTAGCGTGAAAAGAAGCTTTCCGCCGCACCGAATGCAGTTTTCAATAACTGCCAGTCCCGTTTAGCGATTACGCTAGCCATTTTCAAGGTGTCTAACTTCATGCACCTAGAAGAAGTTCTTTCCGTCAATTCTCAATTCTCAAAAGTCTTTCTTTACAACGTTATAAAAATCAATTAAAATTTCATCATTTATTGAAAAAAAAAAAAAAAAATACAACTGTTCATTAATCGTTTATCAACGTCATTTAAGTCTAGTCAGTCAAGCATCATGGCAGGCGGCATAAAATGTATTGCGATGTATTAAAATGATTCTTATTCAATAGTTTATTATTTTTTTTTCTTCTATCTCACCTTAAATACTCTAGCAGCATGTAGTAACGGCTCTAAATGCTGTTCAGAAACGCTTGTTTCTCCGCAGTACATAAATTCAACCATCGCCTTCAAGACTTCGAAATTTAAATCGCTGAGTAGAATGGTTGGTTCCTGTCCCAAATCTTGTTCCAACATTTCCTAATACACAAACAAGAATATTATACAATTTATGTGTGTACATACATACTACATAGAATTCGATACTAAATACTAGGTTGAAATATTTCAAGGTGAAATGAGTCATAAAACTGTATGTTTATACAGAAATATTGTTATTTCAATTGAATACTTTCACAACTCTTTAATATAAGTTAAATATTATTACAGACTTGTTTGAAACGTTAATAGAATAAAAATAAAAATAAAAAACAGTCTAGTTTTCTGCATAAAGTTTCATTAATTCAAGTCAGAAATTTCCTTTCCTTGTTCTTATGCTATTAAACTATAAAAGATTTTGTAACTTCTCATAAAACATTACTGATATCTAAATACAAGTAATGCCTGTATATAAGAACAACACTCTCTTATCTAAGCAATATAAACTCAATATATCTTCTAAGACTAAACTTGACGAATAACAGAGGTTCTTTTAAACTAGATAAGAACTTGTGATATACAACGATATCTATTATGAATGTATGAATTTAATAATAAAACATCTTTATCTATAAATTTTCATCATTTATATTTCTGTAATTTAACAATAAATAGGTAACTGATTAAAGTGACAATAATTCCTTGATCTATTTGTAATAATCTTTAATCTATTGGTAATAATCTAAATTAATAAGATGTAATTAAAGAATTAAATTTCAACTTTGAATAAATTCATTTTAGGTATAAACAAGCCTCAACTAATCATCAAAATTTCTCGTTTAAAAACTCAACTAGGATTAAAATAGAAAATATCATAAAATATGCATCGAATTTACAATAAAATAAGATAAAACTGACTCCGTCTATTTCATTCCATGTTCTACGTTTTCTGTTCTTTTAGTTCTTGTATTTTTTTTTTTAAATAAATCATTTTTAATCACGTCTTCTGTTTCCTACAACAAAAAAATTGTGATTTTCATCTTTATTTGATGTGTTTTGGATGCATATTCTCTCTCTCTCTCTCTCTCGAAAAAAAAAAAAAAAAGACAATTTCTGTATAATTTGATGATATTCGTACTTTGAACTCTGAAAAAATTTACCATTAGTCATTACTATTAAATTCAGTCACATATACACAATTAATATTATTGAAACAAAAAAAAAACCAACAAAAGGACGATTTCATTAAAATTGTAAAAATATTTAATAAATTTATACAAATTCCTTTGAATAAATATAAGAATAAAAGAAGAAGAAGAAGAAGAAGAAATAAATGAATGTTTGTTATTAAATAAAATTGATATTAAATATATAAAAATAGAAAGTTCCTTCATACCTCGAAATATAAACTACAAGCAGCAAGAACCAGCTTGTGAACTCGAAGCCTCTGTTCTTCGCATATTAATGTAACATCGACGAGGGATTGTCGGGCGAAAAGTCCGCTGAATCTCTGAGTAACATGACCAGCATGTCCTTCCCACTGAAGAACGTATTCTCCACTATTATCAGCCATTGTTGAGTCTGTATAGTAGTAAATAATAAATTGTTCATGAAAAAAAAAAAAGTACAAAAAAAAAAAAAAAAAATTATTATTATTATTATTATTATTGTTATTATTATTATTATTATTATTATTATAGTAATTAGTAATAATAAGAAACGTATGTATGATGAATAATTTTTATCAGAAATTCATTTATGAAATATTTGCGTACGTGCGCGCACACACACTATAGGTATAGTAGGGAAAAAAAAAAAAAAAAAAAGGTTACATAAAAACGAGAGAGAACTTTGTACAAGATCTTTGTATGGGTGTGTGTGTGTGTGTGTGTGTGTGTGTGTGTGTGTGTGTATTATGTATATTTATATTTATATGAATACGTATATGCTCAAGAGTGTTACTTACCATGGAATGAATGACAACACGTAGAGAAAACGTATATATATATGTATATATGTATTGTATTATATATATTATATAAAATTGATATTTATTTCATATGAATTAATTGAATTCTTTAGTTTTTTTTTTTTTTTTTTTTTTTTTTTTTAATTATTGTGTTTTTAGTATGTGTAAATATTATAACGAAAATTTAATTTTGTTCATTAATATTATTTCGTAATAAATATTTGGTATAGTAGTAGATTGTTTAAGAATGTTGAAACTGACATATGCGATGCTCACTGATAAAGATATACTTATAGTTGTGTTTAACACATTATAACGATGTTGAGATAATAATAACAATAATAATATAAGGTCGCACGATTTTTTTTTTTTTTTTTTTTTTTTTTTCTCGTTTTTCAAACTTTTATCATCAATTTTAATATCCGCTAAGTGATAATAATTACCAAAGATTAAATTTTAACATATATATAATATTTATATTTTATAGTATATTATTATATAATATCAGCTAAACGCGATCAGGTTTATTAATCCTCACCATTTCTTTTTACACTAAGTAAAACACTGATGATTGAAACACAAACAACGCGCAAGTCGCAGCCATGTATTATAATTGTAATGTATCGCAACGCTTCGAAACCAGTCGAAACTTCGAATGGTCGAGAAAAACTCGAACTTGGAAAGTGGGAGGGGTACGGACTATGAACAACAATACTAGATTGAAAGTTACATAGAGCGCCATCTGGCTGTTAAATTTGTAAATAACATCAAGCCTAATCTGTGATGACGTCATCGTAGGTAATCCAATACTCTTGTATTCGTATATATGTATCGGTGTTTCCGCTAACCTCAAATAGGGTTTATTGAGATCATTGAGATCCATAAGGTTCTCTTATTTCTATTTTAAGTGATTATAGAAGATAATTACACTATCGCTTATAAGATAAATAAGGGACACTAAAAAATGTCTTATACACTTATCGCTAACCCGGCTAATCCACCTTTAGGTAATTTTTAAGTTAAAATAGAGAATAGCTATCTTACACGATACGACACGTGATAAAATAAAATCTCTCGCTATCCAGCTGTCTAGCTATATATAGTTTAATATTATCGTACGTTTAGTGACAAAAAACTATTCCTAAACAATTATCTAGTATTTAAAAAAAACAAGAAAAATCCGAATTATTATTACACTGGTTGAAATTCTTTAAAAAAAAAAAAAAAAAAACAAAACACTATATGAATAAATATTTAATATCGCTAGATTTCTGCAACATTGCATCATTTTTCACTTTTTTTTTTTTTTTTTTCTCTCTCGCTAGCTAATTCTATTCTTCAAAAAATCGTTTATCAACTTTTTTCTTCTGTTTTCTCCCAGGCGCTTTGTCATTAGTAGAATATCTGCGCAGCGATGGTAAAATCGACGCAGAAATAAACTGGTCTGATATCAAAGGATCAGGCGGTGTTCAACTTTTGGATGAAGATGGAATTGTAGTAGGAGAAACCAACAACGAAGTTAGTCGTCATCTGGCGCGCGCTATAGACTCTGCTTTATACGGTAAATATAGCTTAAAAAAAAAAAAAAAAAAAATTAAATCTTGTTATCATATATTTGTCTAATTTTCAAATTTAATTACAGGTGGAAGCGGCGCTTTAGAAAGAACCGAGGTTGACCATTGGCTCTCGTTTGCAATCGGTCCTCTTAAGTGTTCTCAATCGGTAGCCGAGGCTTTGGCTTATTTAGAACGTTCGTTAGCACCAAAAACTTGGCTAGTAGCTAAACGGCTGACTATAGCTGACCTATCCGTATTCTCAGCACTTTATAGCCAGTCGCGGTTTAAAGAGAGTGATAAACACCCGAACGTCACTCGGTGGTATAAACAAATGCTATCGTTACCCGCGGTCAAAAAATCGCTAACAGAATTAGAGAAAAACGCCCTAAAACCGTTGGAGAAAACTGATAAAACGAACAAAATGACTAAGAAGACACCGAAGACTGGTAACGTCAGGAAAACTGAGGGAAAATTCATAGAATTACCAGGCGCAGAAATTGGGAAGGTTCGGACCTACTCAATGAAATGCAGAGAAATATTTTCTAATCATTATTTCTGCAATTATTCAATCAATCGATTTTCATTTTTGTTGAATTTTTAGGTAGTAGTACGTTTTCCGCCAGAAGCGAGTGGCTATTTACACATTGGTCACGCCAAGGCAGCTCTCCTCAATCAATATTACGCTGATAATTTTCAAGGGCAGTTAATAATGCGTTTTGACGACACAAATCCTGCAAAAGAGTCGGTAGAATTTGAAGACGCTATATTAGAGGACTTGAAAATGCTGGAAATAAAGCCAGACCGTTTTACCCACACGTCTGAATACTTTGATTTGATGCTTACTTATTGTCAACAATTGTTAACGGAGGGAAAAGCCTACGTCGATGATACTCCTGCCGCTCTTATGAAAGAACAACGTGACCAGAGATTACCATCTGGGAACAGAGACAACAGTGAGTTTGATTATTCGTAATCATCTGAAAGCTTGCAGATTGTATTGAATAATTCTCATTTCAGCTGTGGAGAAAAATCTGGAGCTTTGGGAAGAGATGAAAAACGCTACCAAAAGAGGAACCGAGTGCTGCGTTAGAGCTAAAATCGATCACACATCGACCAACGGATGCATGAGGGATCCTACTATCTATCGTTGTAAGCCTGAGCCGCATCCTCGCACTGGTAGTAAATACAAGTGCGTAATCAATCTCGTATTCGCATTTATTGCAGCGAATTTAAATGAATTTTTACATCAACTGTTTTAATCTTTAGGGTCTACCCAACTTATGACTTTGCGTGTCCAATCGTTGATGCGATCGAAGGGGTAACTCACACTCTGCGTACAACCGAGTATCACGATCGAGATGTTCAGTTCTACTGGTTTATAGAAGCTTTGAATCTTCGCCGTCCCCACATCTGGGAATACTCCAGACTTAATATGACTCATACGGTTCTATCTAAGAGAAAATTGACCTGGTTTGTAGCCGAAGGATTAGTAGACGGATGGGATGATCCGAGATTTCCTACAGTTAGAGGAATTTTGCGACGAGGAATGACCATCGATGGTTTAAAACAGTTTATCATAGCTCAGGGCAGTTCGAAATCTGTTGTTTTCATGGAATGGGACAAAATTTGGTCTTTTAACAAGAAAGTCATTGATCCTATCGCCAATAGGTATTCAACGATGCTATTTTCATGCTCAAATTCATCCCTATTCGATCATTACAGCATTCATCTTTCGTTTTCTAGGTACATTGCGCTGGTTCAAGATCAGACTGTACCTGTTCGTGTTATTGACGCAGTAGAGGGATGGCTCACTGTTCAAAATCACCCCAAAGACCCTTCCCTGGGTACAAAGAAAGTAAAAATAGGACCAAGCCTGCTTATCGAGCGCGAAGATGCTGCACTTTTGGTCGAAGGAAAAAACACGACTTTTATAAACTGGGGAAATCTTTTGATAACTAAAATAAATAAGGATAATGGAACTGTTACTGATATTGAGGCCAGATTAAACCTTGATAACAAAGACTTCAAGTCCACTCTTAAACTCACTTGGCTATGCCAAGATAAAAACTTGGTAAAAGATAAAGTTGGAACCGAAGACTTGATACCATGCTACGCCGTTTACTTTGAACACATTATCAACAAAGCTGTTCTAGGAAAGGACGATGATTTTAAAAATTTCGTTGCGAAAAATACAAGAGTAAATTAAACTCCATAATTTTGATATTATAGATTTTATACATGCGTTTATTTATAAATTATGAAACTATTCAATTTTACAGAAAGAAGTCAAGCTGCTGGGTGAATTTGAAATCAAAAGAGTAGCAAAAGGCGATATAGTCCAAATTCAGAGAAAGGGATTCTTCAGATGTGACGTTCCCTACGCTCCTCCTAGCGCACACTCTTCCAGAGAACAGCCTGTGATTTTGTTCCATGTGCCCGATGGCCATGCCACATCTCCCACCACTGAGTCTACAACTGCTCCCACCATACCTGTTAGTGAGGCAACTACCAATCCTAAATTGCCAGCTAATGAGGTCAGTCTTTTGGAGGAAATGAGTGAAAGGTCTTGCATAAGCCGAAAATACAACTTTGTTATAAATTGAGACGTTAGTTTGTCTACTCGCATTGTTTCCATATGTTAGATGACTGTGTGTTATCAATTCGACGAGTAAAATCGAAATTTGAACTCAATCTTGTTTTAGAAATATATTATAAACAGAAAGTCGACGAAGTTTCTCATTGATAATGAAACGTGATTAAATATACTTGTGGTAAACTTGAAACTGATAAAAAAAAAGAAATACATCTGGATATGATTGAATAATATGAGAAAAGAAAACATTTCAAATATAATTCAACATTCCATAATAATAATAATAATAATAATAATAATAATTGTTTCGTTTTATTACTGAAACTCTTTACTAGCTAAGAAACTTAACATTGATTATTTGTTCAGGTGAAGAGCGGAGGAAACAGTGCGGTCGAATTGAATGCCAAGGTATCAGCTCAAGGTGAAAAAATAAGAGAATTAAAAGCTGCTAAGGCGGAGAAAAAAGTAATTGAACCAGAAGTTAAGACATTACTGGCTCTGAAGGCAGAATATAAAGCAGTTACAGGAACAGAATGGAAACCAGGCGCAACGCCAGCTCCGGAATTGAATAAAGCATCGAATAACAGAAGTGGTGATATTATATCAGAGGAAATTACTAAACAAGGTGATACGGTGAGAATATTGAAAGGAGAGAAGGCAGACAAGAAAGCAGTCGAAGTAGAGGTGAAAAAACTACTGAGCTTAAAGGCTGAGTATAAAGCTGCGACTGGTAACGATTGGAAGCCTGGTACTGCGCCTGCGAAGACAGTAACTGATAGTGTACAGCAACAGGTGGGAATAAAAGGTGGAAGAAGCGCTGACGTTATATCAGATGATATTGTCAAACAGGGTGATAAAGTGAGAATATTAAAAGGCGAGAAAGCAGTTAAACAAGCAGTCGAAGCAGAGGTAAAAACGCTCTTGAGTTTAAAGGCTGAGTATAAGTCAGCGACGGGTCAGGATTGGAAGCCTGGAACTGCGCCTGCTAAGGCAGAATCACAAGGTATGGAATCGGGCGATGAAATATCAGCCGAGATTGCAAAGCAGGGAGATAAAGTGAGGCAATTGAAGGGAGAGAAAGCGGGCAAAAGTGTGATCGATCAAGAAGTGAAAACTCTTTTGGCATTGAAGGTACAGTACAAAGCGAAGACAGGAAAAGAATGGAAGCCAGAAGCAGCCCCTCCCCCAGCAGCGGCGAAAGTTGAAGCTAAGGATAACAGCGCTGAGAAAATATCAAACGATATTACGAAACAAGGGGATAAAGTTAGAGACCTTAAAGCAGCTAAAGCTGATAAAAAAATCGTTGAACAAGAGGTGAAAGTTCTTGTGAGTCTTAAGGCTGAGTACAAGAATGTTTCTGGGCAGGATTGGAAACCAAGTGGTTCCTCGGCTCCTGCTAGAGAGCCGAAGAAGGCAGATAATCAATCGAAAAAGCCTGCGGCTACGAACAAAAGCGCAAAGGAAATAGCGGCGAAGGATAAAGAGGCGACTAAAACCGGAACCAGACTGGGCTTGGAAGCTAAAAAAAATGAGAGCCTCTCTGATTGGTACTCTCAAGTAATTACTAAGGGAGAAATGATAGAATATTACGATGTGTCTGGATGCTATATCCTTAGACCTTGGAGTTACTCGATATGGGAAGTAATAAAGGACTGGTTTGATTGTGAGATAAAGAAACTTGGTGTTCAGAATTGCTATTTTCCCATATTCGTAAGCCGTACAGTTTTGGAAAAGGAAAAAGACCATATTGCAGACTTTGCACCCGAAGTAGCATGGGTTACGAGAAGTGGAGAGTCCGAATTAGCAGAGCCTATCGCTATAAGACCAACGTCAGAGACTGTGATGTACCCTGCGTATGCTAAATGGTTGAAATCTCATCGCGATCTTCCTCTGAAACTTAATCAATGGAACAACGTTGTGGTGAGACTTTTATCTGATAAATGTGTATATCGCAGCTTATGAAATGCAATAATACACGATATATACCTAATCTGACTATAATTACAGAGATGGGAGTTCAAGCACCCTCAACCGTTCCTAAGAACCCGTGAGTTCCTCTGGCAAGAAGGGCACACGGTATTTGCAACGAAAAGTGAAGCTGAGGAGGAAGTGTTAACGATATTAGAATTGTATGCTCAGATCTATGAGGACCTACTCGCAATCCCTGTAGTCAGGGGTCGTAAAACAGAAAAAGAAAAATTTGCAGGTGGTGATTTCACCACTACAGTCGAGGCCTTTGTATCGGCAAGCGGGAGAGCTATACAAGGTGCGACTAGCCATCATCTGGGACAAAATTTTTCAAAAATGTTTGACATACAGATTGAAGGGGCCGAAGAAGGCAGCGAAAAAACATACGTCTATCAAAACTCGTGGGGTTTAACAACTCGCACTATTGGAGTAATGGTCATGGTACGTCAAGATGAAAAGACACTCCTATTATATTCTAAAACTAAGCAGATTCGTCTTTTCTCGAATACTTTTCAATCCTAAATTGTAAATTGTAAATTTCAGGTCCACGGAGACGACAGTGGCTTAGTACTACCTCCAAAAGTAGCAACTTTACAAGCAATAGTTATTCCTTGTGGAATAACTGCATCTAGCTCTGCCGAACAGCGTCAGAATTTACTCGAAGAGTGCGCTAAGCTTGAGAAAGAACTGAAAACTGGACAATTGAGAGTAAAGGGTGATTATAGAGACAATTACAGTCCTGGTTGGAAATTCAATCATTGGGAACTGAAAGGTGTTCCTCTGAGAATAGAACTGGGACCAAAAGATTTACAAAAGGAACAAGTTACGCTTGTAAGAAGAGATAATTCCGCTAAAGTGACGATACCTAGAGCGCAGGCATTAGATCAAATCAATAAACTGCTTGACGATATACAGAAAAGCATGTTTAACAGGTAATTCGAATATAGATTTGGAAAAATTCTACGACAAGTTTTGAAGTCTGATTAAACAATTTTTTTCTTTTTTTCTCGTATCCTTTGCAGAGTTTCAGAAGAATTAAAACAACATATAAAACAAGCAGAAGATTGGAACAAATTCTGCACTGAATTAGATCAGAAGAATTTAATACTATCACCTTTCTGCGGAGAAATACCTTGCGAGGACAAGATTAAAGCAGATAGTGCGAGGTGATAATCTTAATCTTAAGAAAATGATGATTTTGCAATTCTTTAATTCCCTGTGGGAACAATTGATCAATAATCGAAATTCTATTTACAGAGAGGACGTAGGAGACGAGCCTGGAGCACCAGCAATGGGTGCTAAAAGTCTCTGCATTCCATTCGATCAACCAACACCTCCTGCTCCGCTAGAAACTCTGCGATGTATTCATCCCAAATGCAAGAATAAGCCTAAATTCTACACTCTGTTTGGTCGCAGCTACTAAGCTACCCACTTTGTCACGGCTTAATGATTTTCCAACTGGTTCAAAGACCATTTATACTCAATACTTGGCGCGCAATGAAGGAAAATAATTCTATTCCTTTTGTTCATTTATCTCTATCTCTCTCTACTAATTTTTTTAACAATGAATTTATAATTATTATAATTATAATAAAATTTGAAATAATTAATGAAGAAGAGATGTATAACAAGATTAATACCAAAAAACTAAAAACAAGAATGAAAATAAACAACTTTTAATCGTATTTAATATTTTTTAGCAATTCTTCATCACTTTGTGATCAAATTTTAATTCGAAATCATAGAATTTTTAAAGATACAAAAAAAAACAACATTGGCTTTGCATGAAATGAAGAATAAAATAATTGATAAATTAATCTAATTTAAAAGCTATTATAAGATTGAGATGAATTTCAATGAACTGTGTACAGAATCGCCTTTAGTAGGAGTTCTAATTCACAGAATGAAAAAACTGAGTAAAAAATCTTGAAGATAGAACGATTATTTTATTTTATTATTTAGAAGCCAAATCCCAATATTGTCTCAACAAATATTGTCTATCTCCTCGATGAACGCCTTGCATTTAGCTTTCAAAGTTCTGACCGCTTCGACGAATAGAACAGCCGGTGATAAGGCCCCATGTGATTCAATGGTAACTAAATGAGAAATAAAATGAATTATTAGAATGTAGGAATATCAGAGATAATCAATCGTCGGTATATGCTTTATCCTAATTTACAATATAAACTCACAAATGAAATGATCGGGTATACGACTCAGTTGTACACATTCTTTGAGATCGTTATGCCGGAATACATTACGTGAGCAACTATCGTAACGAGCATTGTTCACTCTAGCTTCACGATCATCTGGTCCGTTCTTTTTATCTCTAACAATTTCGATCACTCCTGGACTAAAGCAGCCCTTTAATCGTTCAGCCATTTCTCCTCTTACTGGTTTTATCAGTTTAATATCAGGCAGCATTCTGTACGTTGCAGTGGCTGTGGGATAAATGATAACGATGTCGTTATTCCTTGTGAATTTCATCCCAAATCACTTTACAATAGAAATTTTTGGACCCTCTACAGACCTACTGGCGAAAATTTAGCGTGATCTTTTCCAATCCCTTTAACGGCGTGCATAAATGCGTGTATTTCTTGGCCAGGACGCATTTTACATATCAATATATCGCCCTCTAATACTCCTAGCTGTTCTTCACCTCCAGGATAAATCTCTGCTTGTCGTCCGAGAGGAACCCATTTTATCTCTCTGCTGTAGACTGAAATTAATATAGAAAATACTATCTTCTGATACAATCGTACCCTGAATTCTCTAATATCATTAATTACACATAGTTTAATCAACGAAAAGAGAACATCTTCTTATAATTATTTTTCCTAGAACATTAATATCACCATTGTTATTCAGGTAAATGTCTTCTGGTCTTCGGGAATCTTTCCGCGGATGAGGATTCCACGAACATGTTACTTTCATTTCGTATCTTAGCGTGTCTTGCTCGCTCGCTGCCTCTTCTTCTTCGCTTACAGGCTGAGCAGGGTATTCAAATAACCGAGGATCTGGTCTGAGGGGTATTAGTCCTAATCTGTATTCGTGAAAATAGAAGATAGAATTATTGATACATGGGATAAACACAAATTCATTTCTGCGTAGTTTTTCAGATTCTTAACTTTTCAGATCTTCTCAGATTCTTTCGCAATTCTGTTTTTTCGAATAGTCGAATATCAAAAATCTTCAACGTTTAGATAAATAATTATATAATTTCCTGTTTACCTATGAGCCAGAACTTCATCCTGCATAAGACTGGTGTTGTTTCTTATAAAAACTTTTTCGATAGCCATAGAAGGAACCTCGCTCAAAAGTATTCTACGAAATGCGTTAGCCAACGCTGGGGCGCACCCAATTATATCGAATTCTAGTTCTCTTCCGTCATCTCCTTCTCTTATTATCTGAATCTTCAGATTCTAGTTTTGTAAAAAGACAAAAAAACAAAAAAAGCGTCTTAGTAGGTAAGTACATCTAACGGACAAAATAACGTCTCAAAACGCAAGTTTCTTTATTCAAATTTCTACTAATCATACCAAAACTTAGGTTAGGTTAGAAAATTTTTCGGCACATATTTTATACTCGGAATTAAAACATAAAACTATTTTCGAAATCGACACACAGTATACTGTGTGATCAAATTTAAGCTTTTATTTCTACTTTTCGTAATTATTGTCTTTTGACTTGCCTGCGCGAATTTTTCGATACTCCATTGTTCACCCTTTTGAACAATCGAATGTTCCGCTGCCTGTAATAAAACGAGTATTGTTAATTATAATCGTAAAATTATATCACGCTACTAAGTCGAATTATCAATACTTACGTTAGAAATACTATATTCTTCTAAAAGAACGCGAGATGAATCGCCCTTCAGCATTTTTTTCTCACGTTTGTTTTAAGGTTAGGTTTGTTTGTATTCGGCGCACCACGTGTTTCGATCTAAAAACTCTCACCGCTCTTTGCGCCACCTATCGCTATAATCTTTAACTAAATGTTTGGACTAGTGTTGCCAACGTGTAGATAATTACCCTAAATGCGAAAAAATATTAATCTCTGCAGGTATATGCATACTATCTCATTATTTCTACAAAAATATGTTATATTTGTCTTAACTACGAATTTAGCGCACTTTTGTATTTCAAATATTCGGTATTTTGAATGGATTTGCGAGTAAAATCGGATGAAATTGTCATATGAAGTAGGGGTTTCTATGATTTAAGATTGGCAACACTGATATTCGGGAAATATTTCGCGCCAAATATTATTAAAAGGTTATAAAATAAAAATACTGTCACTCGTTTCTCTGCTAACTACAACCGCTAACAATATTTCAATTTAAATATTCGACACTTTATACAATGAAACGAGTTTGATTATGCGACTATGTTTGTTCAAAATAAAAGCAAGTTTCGTGCTCCGAAGAGTGCAATCAACACTAGAAATCATTTCGATCAAGAACAAAATGTACCTAGGTAAGATAGATCGTAGTAACCTCGAATACATAATAATTGTATAAAATCTATCTTTCGATATATTTTTTCCCGTCGTATTATTTATATTTTCAATTTATCAAAATTCAGAGAGGATTCGGCTGAAGGACGTCTCCGTCAGTCAAAAGAAAATGACAGAGTTGACGAGCTTTACGGATTCGTTAGAGTCACTGATTCTAAAGAACGCACAGGTTTCCTCCTCAACATGCATTCCGTAAGTTTATTTCATAAGTTTGTCAATTACGACTACAGAAACATTGATAATAAAGTTTTTCGTCCATTGTAATAGACAGAGGTGATAGAAGACGACAGAAGACTCATGAGCGCTGTCGACTATTATTTCATGGAAGAGGACGGAACCAGATTCAAAATTTCACTACCGTATAAGCCGTACTTTTATGTCTTATGCCGTAAAGACACGTTGCAAGAAGTATCAACATTTTTGCACAAAAAGTACAGCGGTATTGTTTCCCAAGTATTGCCGTTGACTAAAGAAGACTTAGATTTGGTAATGACGAAGCTAAAGTTAGATTAACAGATATTCCGAATACCTAGAAGCTTGGGAACAAAAAAAAAAAACAAAATATGAGCTATAAAAACCATAATATTCTTATCCCACAGCCCAACCACTTGATAGGACTTAAACAGAAGTATTTAAAATTGTCGTTCTGCAGTATGACCGACTTGCTCAAAGCAAGGCGTGAGATAATGTCGGCAGTTAAGAAAAACAAGGAAAGAGAAAAGAGCCACACATATTACACAGAAATGTTGGCAGATTCTTTAAACGCATACGAGCATAATACTGTAAAGAAGCTCACAGATCATATGGATAATATTCTTGATATTAGGTGTGAGGCCTTTGCATATCCTTGAGCCAAGAGTATAATTCCGATTTATGACAATTTATCTGCAATTTATTTCAGAGAATATGACGTCCCCTATCACGTCAGAGTTTCTATAGATGTTAAAATATTTGTTGGGATATGGTATACAGTAAAGTCGCGCGGAACTGAGCCTCCAATTATTGTAAGGAGAGATGATATCATTGAGAGACCGGATCCTATCGTTTTAGCATACGATATTGAGACCACTAAACTTCCTCTGAAATTTCCTGACGTTAATACTGATCAAATAATGATGATTTCGTACATGATTGATGGACAGGTATAAAATATGCGTTAAAAAAAATTGTTCGAACAGTTTTTCAAACAGCGTTTTACAATCACTGAATTATATATATTTCAGGGCTACTTGATAACTAACAGAGAAATCATATCGACTGATATAGAGAGCTTTGAATATACCCCAAAGCCGGAATTCGAAGGATTGTTTACTATCTATAACGAGCCAAATGAAGAAGCTGTTATCAGGAAGTTTTTTGCTCATATAAACGACGTCAAACCACATATCTTTGTCACCTATAACGGGGACTTCTTCGATTGGCCTTTTGTAGAGACTAGAGCAGCTATACACAATATTGATATGAAGAGAAAGATCGGTTTCTCTAAAAACAAAGACGGGGTTTATACCTGCCGACCAGCAATGCATATGGATTGTTTATGGTGCGCAAAATAATGATGAATTAGTAAATTTCTCGTCCATCAATTTCTCTCGTGATTCTATAAATGCTCCGTTTCTTACAGCTGGGTAAAACGAGACTCTTACCTCCCGGTGGGATCGCAAAATCTAAAAGCCGTAGCCAAGGCAAAGTTAAGATACGATCCGGTAGAATTAGACCCGGAAGATATGTGCAGAATGGCATCCGAGCAGCCGCATATTCTGGCTAATTATTCAGTCTCTGATGCCGTAGCGACGTATTATCTTTATCTCAAATATGTGCATCCGTTCATCTTCGCATTGTGTACAATTATCCCGATGGAACCTGACGAGGTTCGAATCAATCTTTGAACTGGATTTCTTCCCTGTATTTGGTCGACTAATCAAACTGCACAATTTCATGTTCAACAGGTCCTGAGAAAAGGGTCTGGAACTCTATGCGAATCACTTCTCATGGTCGAAGCCTTTCACGCTAATATAATATTCCCCAATAAGCAAGAAACCCAATTGAACAAGCTTACGACGGACGGACACGTTTTAGATCAAGAAACGTACGTCGGTGGGCACGTCGAAGCTCTTGAATCTGGTGTATTCAGGGCTGATATTCCCTGCCGTTTTAAAATGATACCCGAAGCTATCGACAAACTTATTGACGGTGTTGAAAAGGCCCTGAAACATTCCATAGAAGAAGAGGAACAAGTAGCTATCGACAAAGTTACTAACTTCGAGGAGGTCGTCGATAAGATTAAAGCCAAATTAAAAGCGCTCAAAGACCAGCCTCTCAGAATGGAGAATCCTGTTATCTATCATTTAGACGTCGCCGCAATGTACCCAAACATTATTCTAACTAATCGTTTGCAGCCGTCTGCGATGGTCGACGAAACTGTTTGCGCTGCTTGCGATTATAACAAACTGAACGCTGTTTGTCAGAGAAATATGACTTGGACATGGCGAGGAGAACACGGTGAGATTATCTTCAATCTTATAAAGTTTTTTTTTCGAATATCGCTATTTCTTGAAATTCTTTGCTTATATTTCTTTTCATTACAGCGCCGGCAAGTTTGAGTGAGTTTCAAAGAATCCAACAGCAATTAGAGATAGAAAAATTTCCACCCCTGTTTCCCGGCGGACCTCAAAGAGCCTTTCATCAACTTTCTCGAGAAGATCAAGCCATGTATGAAAAGAAAAGGCTCACAGAATACTGCCGCAAGGCTTACGGAAAGACAAAAATCACCAGGGTTGAAGAAAGGACGCAGACTATTTGCCAGAAAGAAAATTCGTTCTATGTTGATACTGTTAGAGCATTCAGAGATCGAAGATACGAATATAAGGCATTGACTAAAGCGGCAAAAAAACAAGTGTCTACTGCTGTGGCAAGCGGCGATGCGGGAGAGATAAAATCTGCTAAAAATCGAGAAATTTTGTACGACTCTTTACAGCTCGCACATAAATGTATATTGAATTCGTTTTATGGATACGTTATGCGAAAAGGGTAGGAAGCTTCTTTCTTCAATCGGAGTTCGTTCGATGAATAAATAATTGATCAATTGATTAATCATGGAATTAACAAAATTATTGTTTTCATATTTTAGATCTCGATGGTACAGTATGGAAATGGGAGGCATTGTGTGCTTGACTGGAGCCCATATCATCACCAAAGCTAAAGAAATTATAGAGCAAATTGGACGCCCTTTGGAACTTGATACTGATGGTATCTGGTGTGTTTTACCTGCCTCTTTTCCTGACAATGAAATTATCCAGACAACAGATCCAAAGAAATCTAAAATCACTATATCCTATCCGAACGCAGTTCTCAATTTCATGGTCAAGGTAAAGGGTTTTCCCCTTTGAAAGGAGAAGATTGTTTATACCTATATCTGGTAATAGATTTACTGTAAATTTGTTTCTTTTTATAGGATCAGTTCACGAACCATGCATACCACGACTTAGTTGATTCAGAAAACTTGGTTTACGATGTAAGAAGTGAGAATTCAATTTTCTTTGAAGTTGACGGTCCCTATTTAGCCATGGTTTTGCCAGCCTCAAAGGAAGAAGGAAAGAAGCTAAAGAAACGATACGCAGTGTTTAATTTCGACGGTTCTCTCGCCGAGTTAAAAGGATTTGAAGTTAAAAGACGAGGAGAGCTTCAGCTCATTAAAATATTCCAGTCTTCTGTATTCGAATCTTTTCTTAAAGGAAATACTCTGGAAACTTGCTATGCTGCCGTTGCTAAAATTGCTGATCATTGGCTCGAAGTGCTTTACACTAAAGTGAGCCGATCGAATTTAAAAATCCCAATAAATCAATAGTGAGAAAGATTATTAATCATAATCCTCTCTAATTTCAGGGTGCGAACATGCCTGATACAGAACTGTTCGATCTGATTTCTGAAAACCGATCTATGTCTCGTAAACTGGAAGATTACGGAGCTCAGAAATCTACTTCTATCTCAACAGCTAAAAGATTAGCGGAGTTTCTTGGCGACCAAATGGTCAAGGACGCAGGTCTTGCTTGCAAGTTTATTATATCCAAAAAGCCAGGAGGTGCGCCAGTTACAGAAAGGTGAAATTCCCTTTTCTGATATTTTAATCTTAGCCATTTATTATATGACTCTAATACTGATTACACGTTACCGTTGCAGAGCCATACCCTTAGCCATTTTTCAATCAGATGCAAACGTGAAACGACATTACTTGAGAAAGTGGCTAAAGGATCCGACGATCCAAGATGCGGATATAAGAGATATACTGGACTGGGGATATTACATCGAGAGATTAGGCAGCACTATACAAAAAATCATTACTATACCCGCTGCGATGCAAGGGGTCAGTAGTAATCTACTTACACATTCACGTAACAATGTGTTATGCAGATAAATACTAGGAAATGCTTAATCCTTTGTGTTTATTTTATCAGATTTCGAATCCAGTTCCAAGAGTGAAGCACCCTGCCTGGTTGCATCAAAAAATGCTTGAAAAGGACGACGTACTTAAACAGAGACGAATTAATGAGATGTTCGTAATCCAGCCAAAGAGAATCGAAACACATTCAGACTCAGATTCAGACAATCCAGATCCAGACGATACAGATCCAGATCCGGAACGAGAAGTTAGAGATATAGAAGATATAGCTGGTGGTTCAAACGCGTTTAAAAAACCAATGGCTATTGTGAACAAGCGAAAAAGAGGAGCTTCTCAAGAAGAAGAAGAAAACGAGCTGAATAAAAGCTGGAGAGACGTTCTTGGACCACCTCCTGCCATGGGTAATACAAAGGAAGAAAAACAAGCCTGGATTATATATCAAAAGGAGAAATGGTCGTACCAAGCAAAGCAGAGAAACGAACGCAGGAATTCTAAGAGAAGTAGAACGACGGAAGATAACTTCCCACAAGCAAGATACGGTGGGGTGGTGAGGAATCCCACCGCTGGTACTATGGACGGTTTCTTGCGCCGAGCCCAGCAAGCCTTGCTCGATACTCCCTGGCAAATAATTGAAATAGCTGAAACGACCGAACCGGGTTTGTTCAGATTGTGGGCGCTGGTTGGCCACGAATTGCAACAACTGCGGCTGATAGTTCCTCGCATATTTTATGTCAATTCTAGAAAAGTTAGGCCTGATCCAACGATAGAAGATTTGTGGAAGAAATGTTCTAGGATATTACCACGCTCTAGAGTAGTTTACAATCTCTATCAGTACTCCGTGCCGGAAGCAGAGTACAAAAAACATAGCCCAGAGCTGATGGCTGATTTGTCGACCCCCGATATAGAAGGAATTTATGAAACCCGATTGCCACTACAATTCAGAGCAATTTTACAGCTCGGATGCATCTGCGTCGTCGACCGTAACGCAGCTCGACAAATGAAAACTGGAGTGGATACTTTTCATCTAGACCAATTGCAGTACAAAGGAATAGCGACGCAGCCATATCTAGAGGAGAAACAACTCCTGAAACACATTTTTCTCTATCACCACTGGTCTACCGGCGGGCAAAAAGCAATGTGGGGTCTTTTCTTAGGCCCCGTTAAAAGGGCCTACATATTTGTCCTCGACTCCGTAAGGACAAATCAAATGCCTAACATGAACACGCTCTACGTTTCTGAAAGAACTAACTTACTGAAAAATAACGAAAAGCACAAGAGCGTCAAGCACTTGCCTAACGAAATACAATTCAACGTCAGGGTGGAAACAGACCTAAAACAGGTCCAACGACTGATTCAAAACGCTCTAACAGCTTACAAAAACGAAAAGAAAGGTCCGACTTTGCTCGCAGTTCAATCGCCTATAGATACCTCGGTGTTAACAAGGCAGATGCCGGTTCTCACCGAATTCCCAATGGTCAATACACACATACAAGATATTGAAAGCCTTTACAACACTCTTGATTGGCAGAGGGTCGGAGCTAAATCAATGATACGCCACTATCTAAATTTGGAAAAAATTATCGACCTGATGACTCAACAGTGTCGATACTTTCACACACCGATTGGCAACCTTCCTGCAGATCCGACTCTCTTTGGGGCAGATTTATTCTACGCTAGGCATTTGCAGAAGCATAATTTCGTCCTATGGTGCTCGCCGACGGAAAGGCCTGACCTAGGAGGCAGCGAGAATGACGACAACAGATTGCTAACTGATTTTGAAGAGAGCACAAGCTGCGCGGCAAACATCTCAGGCACTTATTCAAGTGTCTGTATTGAACTGGATGTTGAAAGTCTGGCGGTAAATACTCTGCTGCAATGCCATCGAGTAAACGATGTAGAGGGAATCAGCACTTTTGTTGCATTTGATAACGCGCCTCAAGTTTCCCTGCAGGAAATAGTCTCTCGAGGAGCTGGTATTGCGACTATTCCAAGCTACGATGAGACGGCACTTTGCAGCGCAGCTTTCAAAGTTTTAAAAACAATGGTAAACGCTTGGCTGAGAGATGTGTCTGATTACAGAAACGTGTTCGCTGATTATCAGGTCATTCATTTCTACAGATGGCTGAGATCGCCTAGTGCTTTATTGTACGATCCTGCGCTGCGTAGAACTCTGCATAATTTGATGAAGAAATTATTCATTCAACTTGTAGCTGAGTTTAAAAGACTCGGTTCTATAATAATATTTGCTAATTTCAACAGAATAATACTATGTACAAAAAAGAGGCTCATATCAGACGCTTTGGAGTACGTCGAATTCGTCGTTAAGTCCATTAAGAACAAGGAACTATTTCACAGCATTGAAATAACTTATCAACAGTGCTGGGAGTACCTAATTTGGCTTGACCTACCCAATCACGCTGGAGTAAAAGGCAAAGTACCGGACGAATTGAGGGCAAATCAAAATACAGAAAGCGAAGAAGTGGCGAATCGAGATCCTGACGAAGAGGATGAGGACGATGGACCAGAGATTATAATGAATTGGAATCTGATGGAATATCTCCCAGAAGAAGCAGCCTGCCAAGCTAGTTTCAGCGCTATATTAGCCGGATACATAAGCGCGGTTTATCAATACATGTGCGAAAGCGAAGCCTCGAACGCTACGCCGAGGCGGAGAAAAACTGGCAACAGTAGTCTGAGTCAAACATTAACTGCCCCTCTTGGGCTCGGAGCTCTTCAAAACACTGGAGAATTTGCCAAGAAGCTAATAGCCGGAGAAATGTCGCTGAAATTGTTTCAAATTGTGCAAAAGATTCACAGAAAATTACCAGAGAAAATTCTGACGCTTGAAGAACACCCGTATCTAGATTTTGGAGATGCTGAATCAAAGAAAATTAACCCAGCTCTTGAGCTGGTTAAATCAATATGCAAGATTCTATCTCTGGATAAAGAGGTCGAAGAAGAAGTTCACACATTGCAGAGAAACGCATTGAGGATTATTGGAGTAGGTAATTTCAGCGATGATGCCGAATGGAGAGATCCCTGTGTATCTTTTATACTCCCCGAAGTAATATGCAAGGCTTGTAATCACACGCGTGACATAGATTTATTCAAAGACAACGATCAAGCGTTGGAGAATAATAAACACGTTTGGAAATGTCCGCTGTGCGAAACTAGCTACGACAATTCAGAGATTGAATTCTTGCTCATAGATACATTGAACAGAAAGAGTATGGGCTACATATTGCAGGATTTACAATGCGTTAAGTGCAATCAAATGAAAAGAGATAATATAAATGAATATTGTTCGTGCGCAGGACAGTACAAGACTCTTGTGCCTAGGAATGAAATCGTAAGATTTTCTAAAACCGTTAAATCTATTGCCTTAAAATTTGAAATGCCTGTACTAGCTGAAACCGTTAAAAACACACACCTGATCCCGAGTTGATATCGAATCACCTAGTATCTTAAATATTTATTTTTATTTTTTAAACAATTTTAATCAACACTGAATAAAATATATTTCATTACATGAACCGAATCTATACTTCATTTTTCTTTTATTACCCAACTTTAGATATAGCGATCAATAAATATGAAACTAAGTTTAGCCAGTTTGATAATTGCGATGAAAGGGGGAAAAAAAACTGGCTAAATCGCTTAATACCAATTATTATGAATGAAGTACTACATAGTTTGATTATCTTCAATCTTGGGATCCGATGAATGAATACTAATAACATAGTTTACATATTTCCAACGTATAATATCGTCTGTTATCACAATTTACTATTTCGGTTATTACAATGTGTACAGTAGTGTGGTAACCACATAATCTACAATATTTTCATTTAATGTAGATGAATTTTACTGACTCTGAAGATTGATGGGGTCGATTTTGGGTTCTGTAAAAGAAAACGATCATTAAAAACGAAAACCAGTCAAATTTCGCGATAACACAATCGTCCAAACTCCGTATTTCAAAATATAGTTTTTATACCTTCGAAGTGAAACTGCGGGAACTCCGTCATGTTCACTCCAGGACCTCCGCCGTTTTGTCTAGCTGCTTTTTCCAGCTCTGATTGTAGTTCTTTGATAGTTTCAGGCGCTGCATCGACTAGTTGATTACCCCCACCGCTAAATATAACAAAAAAAAAAAAAGAAAAAAAAATGGTCAAATTCTTTTATTACACATCTTTGATGACAAGAAAATCTAGAAAATTTTTCTCACGTATTCTTTGATCTGTACTCGCGTATCTTGTCCACAAATAGTTGTTGGATTGGATCGCTAGCTTTTTGAAGAGCCGGGGCGAGGATTCCAACGTTACGTTTTAACACCTTAGGAACCTCTTTGAGTCCGGTAGCGATGCGAGAGCTCAGCATGATTGTCTTATCGTATAGAAAATTGAAATAAAATCGATAATAAGTTTTTTTTTTTTTTTTTATTTCTCTTTAATGACAGTTTGAAAATCGTATACGTGAATTTTTATAACTAAATAAAATATTTTTACGCTTGGATGATTTTATTAGTATGAGAAAGTGAGTTTTTTTCGTTTTTTTTTTTTCTTTTAGTTGATAAATTATAGTTCGTAGGTATTATATAATAGAATATATAATATATAACGAATATTTATAGGTTAGGTTAGGTTATAAATCAATATATGATATTGAGAGAGAGAGAAAGTGTGATAGATTGTTATATTCTGGGAATAATAACTATGTGATATTATCAATGTATTATAAGTTACGGATATAACGATTTTTGAAATTGAAATTTTCTATAACGTTAACTTACGTTTTTTTTTTTATTTAATCCGCAAATATCGTATGATAGAATCAGCTGCGCCTAGCAGAAATGGCTACCGTAAACTAACTTCCGGTTACTACTGTGTACAAATAAGTATCTTTAATATTTGTTGCGTATTTGATGATTATAATGAATATAGATAAAAAAAATAACGGAATTTTAAAATAATCTCATAAATAAAAGTAAATTTTGTTAATCAAATAACGAAATATAACGTAGTTTGAATATCGTAGTTAATTCAAATACGTCAGTGTGAAATTTTCAACCAATGATATGACTCGTTTAGAAAACGAGTAGGTATGGCATTATCGGAATATACCGAGTGAAGTTAGCCAATGATAATCGTTGTCCAAAGGGAATTTGACCAACGAGGGTTGCGCGCAGAGTGAGCTAGTGGTAATAGACGATCCGTTTTTAGTTTCATTCATGAACGTCGAGACGCAGCCATAATATTTAATCTGTAATCTGTATTGTGTACGGTGGGAACGCGTAGTGGCCTGCCGATGTGCGTGCGCCCCGTGACAAAAAAAAAAAAAGTTTTTTCTACACGTGATTAAAGTTTGTTTTTACTAAATAACTGTGTGTACAAGTTAGTTAGTTAGTTAGTTAGTTAGTTAGTTAGTTAGTTAATGTTTTTGTGTTTATACGTGTGATTTTTATTTAAGTTGTTTACAAAAAATTCAGTTTTTATTCTTTATATATATATTCGCCTCGTGA
Organism: Tenthredo mesomela; assembly: GCA_943736025.1. Taxonomy (NCBI): domain Eukaryota; kingdom Metazoa; phylum Arthropoda; class Insecta; order Hymenoptera; family Tenthredinidae; genus Tenthredo; species Tenthredo mesomela. Next base: position 23,710,131 of record OX031019.1, on the reverse strand, counting down.
CAATAAACCGATCTAAGCTACAGGTACATGTACGTATATTTTTTATCACAACACTTTCTAAGAAACTTACCATACAATATTTTTGTTGTGTGTAAGCGCGTATATCTACAAATCGTGTGTCATTCGTTCGCGGTAACATAACTATATTTTATTCACAAGCCCTATAATTATGACTATATATATATATAATAAATATTTAATATTTATCTTTAACTTTGACAATTAATTTTAAGTGAAAAATAAATAAATAAATAAATAAATAAATAAATGAAGAAACAACAACAAAATTGGTATACGATAAACAAAACACGGTCTAAAGAACGTGTGAGATAAAAAAATTATTTCGTGATTTTAATTTATATATATACCCTAAACGAGAGAAGGAAAGACCCTTCTTTTCTTAGCTAATAAAGACTAATTTTACGATACTTGAAACTCACTAATACGATTAAACTTAGTTTAGTAGTAGAAGTTTCTCTGCACGTGTACAACATGTGTGTATGTATGTATGTATGTATTGTATGAATGTTTGCGTATGGATGAAAAGTTAGTCTTGATTCTAAGGTTTGATCATCTTTGTTTATTTTCTTAGAATGCTATTTCGAATTCAAACTTATACGTTATAGTAACAATAACGAAACTGTTCCAGACATCGTTTAATACATATACTATGTATATATATATATATTTCGACAATGACATTGATTATCGCTTCTATATCAGTATTAGAGATTTTTCGATTGCATAATCGCGTCATTATTATTATTATTATTATTATTACATACTAGAATATTTTCTTTCGTCATTAGATCGAAATTAAGCTTGTATATATTTTTCAAAAATACTTTAAAACTACATTTAGATAACGAAATATATTATCAAATTTTTTTTTATACTAAAACAATATTATTCTTTATCTTTGTTTCATTAATTTATATTTATTTTTACTATTTATATTTCTATCTGTATTTTCATTTCTTATAGTACCTTATAATACTACTACACATTCACATTCAATGTGAACGACTGCACAAGGGGCACGATCATAACTTCGCAACGTGATGATGATAACTTATTCAATCAATAACTTTGTTACTGATATTATACTATATGTATATGTATATGTATTATATATATATATATATATACATATATAATGTTTTAGATATATAATACGATTCGATCAGTCGATCGCTTATCATACAATATATTATATATATCTTACTCTGCAGAAATTCAATGAATTTTCATGTACTATAGAGATAATATTCTATTTCGTCAGGTTATGAAACTAACTGCGTACATCTAGTGTTATATTATTATTATTATTATACGAGATAGAATTTTCAGTTCAATTTTTAAATACATGTAGTATATTGTACTACATGTATAATAATGTATGTATGTATAATAATCAATCCATAATATCAATATCGTTACGATATATTATTATATACTGATTATTATGCACGATAATAATTCATTGTACTCGATTGTATAACGGTTAAAGATTTTTGAATCAAAAACAAAGTCAAGTGAAAGAAAAACATTGTTTCATTCTTCTTCTTCTTCTTCTTCTTCTTCGTTCTCCTTTGCTGCCTACTACTGTTTTACTTTACACTTCGTCTCATGCATCCCATTCAGAGATCCAGGGATGGTTTTTGCACGTTTCCAACGTTCTCAGCATCAGCATGGCAACGCTGCGGTCCAAACCTTGCTCTGAATAGACAGAAGAGACGAAAGAGAAAGAGAAAGAAAGATAAAAAGTAAAGAGATAAAAAAAAAATAAAAAAAAAAAAAAAAGACTCTTACTAACACTTTGCGGAGTCATTTGCTTCGTAATAGCCGCATGTATCCTCGAATATAATTTTGTTTCAAATTCTCATATAAAATATGTATATTCTTCACTTTCTCTTCTTCCCCAATAATAATATTATTATTATTATTATTATTATTATTATTATTAATCGTTGAACTTTTTTCTTCTTCTTCTTTCGTTTAATTTAATTTTCACCGAAAATTTCATTCCGCGGGATATAATATTCATGTAGGTATATGCATATAAGTATATATCGCGTCACTAATGCCATAAGGTCGTAAGCGCCAAAAAAAAAAAATTTCGTGTTTTTGGTGGCAAAATCTTTTTTGTGTCATATAACATCGTTTAGGCATATCCGCAAAAAAAAATAATTTTTTGACGCTTACGACCTTATAGCATTAGTGACGCGATATGAGATGGATGTTGGTATATAGTTGAAGATGAGACTGCAGGCTCACGGGTATATTTTCTCTGATTTCCCGTAGCTAACGAACACATACACACACACACACACACACACGTATATAAATGTACACCCACACACACACACACATACATACGCACATGCATACACACAAATCTTCACACTGATGTATATGGTTGAGCTTTTACCACGGTGTTGCCCGCATCTGCGATAGTATTATAATCCCACCCGCTTTTACAAGATATTAAATTGCGCCTCCTTTTTAAAATCCTAAAACAATAACGCTACTTGAAAAAAAAAAAAGAAAGAAAGAAAAAAAATAAAATAAAAATAATCTTTCTCAACAACCCCTACGGCCGGGTTTTAAATAAGTTTAGTTTAGTTTATATACCATACCCTCATATAGTATGTATTATAAAATATTTCATCCTTCGTGTAGCATGTCGTTTCTATATTATGATCCCTTATAGATTCATCTAAAATTTAAAATCTGATATCTACGCTAATATTGCGGATTATTAAGGTGCTTTCCTAGGCAATTCCACCAGTCCTGAAAACATTGTGAAAAAATGTGATATTAAACGGAATATCTCTGCCTGGGCACCGAAATCAATGAAACAAAATACGTCGCGCAATTCTATGTGCGACTCCGAACATGTACAGCCCAAAAAATGTTCGTTTTGCGCGAAAATAGAGAAGATATCCATGAAAAACGGTTTTAGAAAAGTTTTTCATGGATATCTTCTCTATTTTCGCGGAAAACGAACATTTTTTGGGCTGTACATGTTCGGAGTCGCACATAGAATTGCGCGACGTATTTTGTTTCATTGATTTCGGTGCCGAGGCAGAGATATTCCGTTTAATATCACATTTTTTCACGATGTTTTCAGGACTGGTGGAATTGCCTAGGAAAGCACCTTAAAGAAACGAAAAAAAAAAACCTCGTTTTATTTAGCAAAATTCCCACCAATCATATTTTTTATATTTTAACCATACGCATAGATTATTTCTTATATTTTCATTTCTTTCAAATTTTCACTACATCGAAATGTGTTTTTAGTTAGATTCTACTGTATAGCGAAGAGGGTATATATACACCTAGTTCTTTTTCTCTCTCTCTCTCTTTCTCTCTCTTGTGTACATTTCTCCGAATTCAAGGGCGCCAGTTCTTTAATTTTCTCTTTCTTTCTCGATGAATATTTTCTTTTTCACAGCTGGAAGACGATTTCTCTTTTTTTTTTTCTTTTTTTTTTTTTTTTTTTCTTGTCTTTTCTTTTTACAAAACTTTTTTAATTAATTAACGAAATTGACGTAAAGGTACTTTTTTTTTTTTTTTTTTTTTACAATTTTCGCTAATATAATTAAAAATTAATAAACTTTTTTTTTTTTTTTTTTTTTTTTTTTCTTATAAATATTCTATACCTACGCTAATATCTGTCCAACAAATCGATCAATACATATATCTGATCTGATAGAATTTCGTAATTTTACTATAGATTATGAATAAATATTCTCCTTGCATTGATATACATACGTTCATTCAGATTTTCTTTCTTCATTTATTCGCATATATCTTGAGTCAAACAATTACCCTTGATTTCGTATATAAATGTAGTAATATATCGCGTCACTAATGTCATAAGGTCGTAAGCGCCAAAAAATTATTTTTTTGCGGATATGCCCAAACGATGTTATATGGCACGAAAAAAATTTTGCCACCAAAAACACGATTTTTTTTTTTTTTTTTTTTTTTTTTGCGTTTACGACCTTATGGAATTAGTGACGCGATATCCTAGAAAAATGTTTTTTTTTTTTTTTTTTTTCCTCTGCTGAAACTGTTCCAACTCGTTCGACCATAACAACTACTGCTGCTGCAGTCACCATCTCGGTTATTTATTCACGATTTTGGCACGCTGTTCTAATACGTTTTGGAATAGTACATACATAGAATATATCTATATATATGGATCCCCAATATATACACGACTAGGAATATATATATAAGACACAAAATTGGCACACGAGGAAGGCAAAAATATATCCCAGTGGTGGTGAAAAATGCACATTTTGTGTGTATATAGAAAATAAATATATATATATATATATATATATATATATACACGTATGCGAAATGTAAATACAGACACGAACATGTGACCTATACGCTATGCGATTAGTCAACTATAATAGATCTTTCGTAGCTCGGAAACTATATATTGGTACATATAGAATTTTCTGTAAAGAAAATTTAGCCTTAGATTTTTACGGAGAATTAATCTAGTAATTCTTTTTTATTTTCAATTTTTTTTTTTTTTTTTTTCTTGTAATAAAACTGATTCGAAAATGTACAAAATAATGTGAGGCCAAATCCTCAGGTCTCTATATTTCAATTCTAAGCACCGCCTCAAAGCTTTCGAATTTTTACATTTTAATCAAACACACGATTTGCGACATTTCGCAGTTAATTTTTTTTTCCTCGTATAATTCCAGTATACAAAATTTTGTATTTAAAAGTTTGTAAATTTCGGAGTTTCATATTATTCGAAGAGATAATGCGATAGGGAGTAAAAAAATATACCCGAAGTGATAAAAATCGTGTGTTATTTAAATGGAAAAGTTCAAAGGCTTTGAGGCAGTACTTAGAATTTATAGATATAGGAACCTGGGATTTTGACTACATTTTTTTTTTTTTTTTTTTTTTTCATGTTATATTTGGAGCCTTTTTGATCCATGGGAATATTGAAATTCGAATATGACCGAATTAACTATACATACCTGCACCCTGATGCAACCTGATGGATGTTATATATTGTATCTTTAACTTCGATATAATTCAATTGGAAAGATTTGTTTTCTATGTATATAATACTACGTTAAGCCTGTACCTATAATACATATATACTTCTAAAGATCAAAGTCTCATTATTCACGCAACAGTATATATATATACGATATCATTCAGGTGTCAATACCACGTGCAAATATCTGCGCGCGAGCTTATAGCGTGTAAATTTATCTGATTATATGTACCTACCTACTTCTGCTCGTCAAGTGTTTGGTAAAATATGTATCAATAATAAATTATATGTACTATAGGTAATGTGTTTCAATTAGTAATCATATACCATATATACAAGAATTTTCCATAAGAATTTCTATTGTTCTGAACAATGTGGGTAAAAAAAAAAAAAAAATGATATAATATGAATTTGTTGGAATCTAAAAAAAAAAGTTGGAAAATAAATTCAGTCCGCATGTTCCAATTTTTAAAACGAAAGTAAACAACATATTTCATGAATTTGACTAATTTCGAAATTTGTTAAAGTGATAATTCTGATTTTTTTTTTTTTTTTTTTTTTTTTTTTTTTTTTCGAAAGGGGATTTCGAAACGATAAGAAGAAATTTCATAGGCTGATTATAGATTTTTGAATACTGCGTGAAAAACTTGTGATGCGAAATCTTTAAATTTCATATTTTAATAATTATATTGAATGAGAGTTGCGAAGTGTTTCAAATTTTCATCCTTTTCTCCACCTTACTTTTTTTCTTAAAGTTATAGGTCGATGTTTGATTATATTTCATAGGACGTAAGTTAATAGCCTGCATATCAGTTGTGCACATCACGATGTTTTGAAGGAAGGGGTGCGCGGGAGGTTTTTTTTTTTTTTAAATAAGGAAAAGTATAGAAGTAAAAGGAAAAAGTAGAAAGAGGACGAGAGCTGTTGTGGGGTTTCTTTACTCTCGTGAGATTTTTTTATAAAAGAAGAGTTTTGCTACCGGCGTGACTGGCGAGTATCATCTACCATCTGTCGTTCGTTCTCTTATGCCTTTGCGCCTGCGGGGCATTTACGATGGAAAGATCGAAAGATGCAAGTATACATATATATATATATATATAGTATATGGAAGGATGCTTAAAGAACTATAGGGTGGGGGTGGGACGGAACCAGGGAACCCAACTAACCCAGGGAAACCAAGGAACCCAGGGAACCCAGAGAACGGAACATGCCTCGGTTTCGAAAGGGGGCGCCGGGTAACTTGATCTTCAATTCTCGATTCTAGCTGCCTTCGTCCTCCTCGTCGTCGTCCTCCTCCTCCTCCTCCTTCTCTTCCTCTCTTCTTCGTCCTCGTATATATACAGTCCTTTGCTTAGTTCCTTTAAATTTTGTTAGGGGAAAGTTTTAAGCCGCGGTTAAAACCCTCGATGCACCTGTTAGACACGAATCTTCCCCCTTTTACTTTTTTTCTCTCTCTCTCTCTCTTTTTTTTTCTCTTTCTCTATATCGTCAGCCATAATATACGAGTTTTGAATACGATCCTAATTGTTGCAAGGTTTGAATCAATAATTCGTCTTCTTCTTTCTTTCTTTTTTCTTTCTTTATTTTATTAAAAATTATTAAAATTATGCTGATATTTGGTTGATTGGACTTTTATATAGATTGTAGATGAAATTAAGGGTTTTTTTTTTTTTTTTTTTTTTTTTATAGTATCGACAAATCCTTAATAATAATATAAGAAATTATACATCGATGATGTACTGAGAATAATTGTGCGGTGTGTATAAATCCGAATTTTTTTTTTTTTTTTTTTTTTTTCTTACTACAACATCTGCATCCTCTGGTCCAGAAAAAGAAGCGAAGGAGAGAGAGAGAGAGAGAGAGACGGAACGGAAGCACCGCAAGGGCTTCCTTCCTTAGAGCAGAGAATCTATTTGAAAGAAACTAAAAAAAAAAAAAAAAACGAGAAAACTCTGAGATTTTGAAATAAAAATCGAAAAAAAAAAAATGATTCTACGTATTAAAATTCTATGAGATATATTATAAAGAAGGAAAATATAATAGTATGTAATTATTTTTTATCTCTACAATACTAAGTACATAATGAGAAATATTTTCAAATCATTTAATAAAATGAAAAATGAAATAAAAAAATAAAAAAAAAAAAAAGAAATTGCACCCTGACTCGTCTTATATTAAAAATATTTATAATATTTAGATATTATAATGTTTTAGAACACATTTGGTTGTGTATAGGAGTTAAGAGACGGTCTTGACCGTTAAAATGATAAAACGTCTTTAGTATTTCATCTGGCGTTTATTAGTCATAGATAAAAATTTCCGATACCCGCCTGCAGCGGTATATACGTTGCCTTACTATATACGGACCCCAGTATACTAGTATTTCGTTATCAAATATAACAAGAGCCGAGATATAGTTATATAGACTATATTATAATGTAGATATAGATCGATTTGATTAGGTAAATAATCTATAGAATGCCTGATATGTCGCGTCACTAATGCCATAAGGTCGTAAGCGCCAAAAAATTATTTTTTTTTGCGGATATGCCCAAACAATGTTATATCGCATGAAAAAGATTTTGCCACCAAAAAGACAAAAATTTTTTTTTTTTTTTGGCAGTTACGACCTTATGGCATTAGTGACGCGATGTATGTATGTGTGTGTGTGTGTGTATATAAACAACGCATAATGTTATACTTAGGGTATTTAATTATTTACACTGTAGTAATCATATAAGTATATATATCGACAGGTTAATTAATCTATTCTTATTTTTCTCTCGTATTTTCGACAGCCATGGATATCGAATCCCTGTACGATTACGGGGAGGAGGATCAGGACTTCTACGAAGAAAGTCCTGGCATTAGGAAAGGATATCCTATCGATCATCGGTCCATAAAGGTAAATTTTTCATTATTATACTACGTACATCGCGCGTGTATATAATAATATGACACGAGGTTTTATAATTTTTTTTTTTTTTTTTTTTTTTGTTTTTTCTTTTTGAAAATTATCAATAATTCGATACATTATATTAAGAATTTGAAAACTTCGAAGCAAAAGATTGTGTGTGGTCGGATACGACCTTCTTATAACTTATTCTAGGTTTTTACAGCAACAAAAAATCAATGATACGACCTTCCGATTTCAATTGTTTAATGTTTAGGTTTTTTTTCCTAAATTTGTATGTTTTTAATTAAAAAAAATGATAGAAAGTCGTATAACGTCAGCTACGACCTTATATGCGGAATATTAGTTGACGTGATTATTCTCCGTTTAGGTCGAAAAGTTCGTATAATACGCCAGGACTTACGACGTTCTGCTTTTAGTTTGTTAATTTTCAATTACAACGTATTTTTTTTTTTTTTTTTTGGTAATTTATATTATAAATCTGTGAATTCGTTCGAACCCCAGGGATTTTTATTAAGCCAAAAAATATACGTCGAAAAATTCACTCTCTCTCTCTCTCTCTCTCTCTCTTTGATTAAATCTTACATATTACATATCTATAATCAGCGTTATTCTACATAGATTTTATATTATAATTTTAATCATATTCATATTATATATACTAGTTACAAGAGTGTATATGTTATAAAGTTCGAAAACATTTTGTCAGGGTCGTCGGGTTACGTAGAATTTACTTACGTAGCATTATTAATATTAAGACGTACGTGGCGTTTGTACACTATATACGCATATATATAATATATATTATAAGATAATACGTAAAAGAGAAGAAAAAAAAAAAAAAGAAAAAAATAATATCTCTCCCTATAATACGCTCTTGAGTAATTTGACTTTATTCTAGTTACGCTTTAGTCTGCGGAGTTTTAGATTTCTGTCATTTCTCATTATATTATATTTATGTATTTGTTATAATATGTATAGTATAATACATATATTTCATTCACTTTTATACATATATATTAGACCGGTTTAAAAAAATCGACTATTCGTTTTCTTTCAATTTTCGCATTGAAATACTTTCGGTGGGGTGAAAAAAGATGCCTGTTAAAAGCGGAGCTCTTAATATTAACATTTAGAGGTCGCTCATCGCGGATTTCTATTTTCCATTTGAATAGCATAGGAAATTTTTTTTTTTTTTTTTTTTCATAATTTTGTAGCTCACAAACCAATGAACAAATCCAAATGACTCAAACATATTTTCATAGGAAATTGAACACTCTACAAAAAGCTTCTCTTATCATTTTTTGATAAATTGACTCCTTCCAAAGTTACTCAAGCTCAAATTTCAATTTATAGTTGAGTAAACTATTTTTTTTTTGTGATTTTTTTTTCCACAATGATAGATACATTTTTTAGAGCGTTCAATCCCCTATCAAAATATGTAAGAGTCATTTGGATTTGTTCATTGGTTTGTGAGCTACGAAATTCTGAAGAAAAAAATAAAATAAAATTCCTATGCTATTTAAATGGAAAATAGAAATCCGCGATGAGCGACCTCTAAATCTTAATATTAAGAGCTCCGCTTTTAACAGGCATCTTTTTTCACCCCCCGAAAGTATTTGAATGCGAAAATTGAAAAAAAAAAGAATAGTCGATTTTTTTGAACCGGTCTAATATATATATATAATATAAGTAAATATATACTGCAACTATCGCTATGTCGTAATTGTATTTTTCAACTTTTTCTTTTATTTTTTACGTCTATATCTTTTGCAAAACACGTTCTTTAAACATTCGCGGTTTTTAAAATCGTTTGAAAACAGATTTCTTAACCGCGGTTAGTTTAGTATATAGTATAATTTATACTCTGTGTATCAGTCAAAGATATATACATATATTATATACAATAGTATAACAAACTACAAAGATCATGTATACAAATTTTTGCGTAACATTTCAGACACATTTTTTTTTTTTTTTTTGTTTTTTTTTTTCACTCCACGAAATTCAGAATGTATACGATTTTTGGATTTAGAAACCAAAAGATCAAAGAAATAACAAAATAAATTCGATCTCACGCAGCATTATTATTATTATTATACCTCACATAGTTTCTATAACTAATTATTGAATATTATCGAAATTATATCTATATAGATATACTAATAAATTGATGAGATATAAAACGAGCGGAGTGCGATGTATAAGTTTCTTTGTATACTACGTATAATAATTATAATTGTATCTTTGAAATAAAATTCATCATTATAGGTAGCATTAGGAAATATTTGGATATAATATTTGACAAAAAAGAAAAAAAAAAAAAAAAAAAAAAAAAAAAAAAAATTGTAGATCAAAAAAAAATAATTTCACTCAATTTTTAACGTTACATAATTTTTACTGGTCACTTTACCTCAGATCTAATATAAATTAGGCTCTGTACCGGAAAAGGAAGTACACATAGATGGTACTAGTTATTTTCCGGAAAGACACGTCGTCATACGACTAAACTTTACAGTATACTAAAATAAATTGTATACCCTATATATATATATATAGGTACGGATTAAGTGTAGCTTCTATACAATGCTGATAAAGATAATGCGCGCAGGATTTATGAATGAGGACAAAAATTCAGTCTTGAAATGAAATTTATTCTTACATAATATTTTGATAAAAATATTAAATGAACAATTTATTTATAGATATTTACGTATAATATTTGTAAATACATGCCCTGAATAATAATATAAATTAACTTAAAAGATTAGATAAAATGAGCAGACAAAACGTCGGCGTATAATATTTCGCGAATTTAAAATCAGCTTTATTGTAATAATTATATTTAGTTTCGTACAAAATAATTTTGTAAATCATGTAATTTTGTAATTTTATAATTTTTGTTTATTTTAAATCTTCTTATTATCTGATGAGAAAATTGAAAAATATTGCAGAAATTTGAAAGAACATGTGCGGTAAAATATTTTCGCACTTTTCCCTACCATTTTTCAAACCTATAAAGATAATCGGTATGTAATTGTTTTTTTGTTTATCTTTTCTTTTCAACTTTCCAAATTTTGGTTTAAGTCGATGAAATATCTGCGCATGTTAGACCCTCGTTATCTTCAAAGTCATAAATCCGATAGCAAATGTGTATTTATGGAAGATATAATATTCGTAAATTCATATTTCGTAAAATCTCATTAGTCATTTTTGCACACTATTTGAAATTACGTAAATTACCAAACTTTAGCTTTAGCTTTTGGGCTTTTGGGCTTTTGGGCTTTTAGTCCCTTGGGGACCTCGCGATATCGTCATTATTATCTTTCGTTAGTTTCTATATACTTGCTTTTATGACGGACGGACCTACTCCTTGACATTGACCATATTTAAGCCGAAACTTACGATTAACTCTCGTTTATACCTGCTGCAGACTTACTTACTTACTTAGCAAATACAAATTACAAAATACTAAATACTAAAGTCGATAGTCGAAGTTCGGAATTTTAAAAGTTCTTTCGAGACGATTTTGAATTTTTTTAATTCCGTAAGGTCGGAGAGCGAAGAGCTATAAGAACTTTGAAAGTCCATAGCCTCGGAGCCCAAAAATTCGAAAAATTTGGTCTTTTTTTTTTTGAGAGAGATTTGAAGACAAAAGGTATTTCATTCTAATCGCGAGACCCTCTTTACGGAAACCCATTTTATCTACTTCAATTGATAACTTCATGAGGTCATAAATAATTAATTGATAGGATTTTGAAACTTTTCTTTTTTTTCCAAAAAGTGAATATCGAGACGATTAATTGGTCTTAAGGGGACCAGTACAGCGACTTTTCGAGAAATTATCATAGTCCGAAATAAATTTATTTCATAACCAAAGTTCATTTCACATGAAAATATTTTTCTTTTTCAAAATCATGTGTCGTAAGAATTTCAGAGCACCGTTGGACCGATTCAGGTCATCTTGGATTCATTTTCTTCAGAAAACAAATCCTCATCATGTGAATGTAGGAATTTTGAAAAATTTTCGTTTTGGCCAAGTTATTTAAGAAATGAGTGATAATAATTTTTGCAAATTTGGTAAATTGATCATAACTTATGACATAATTTTTTATTTTAAAATTCCTACATTCACATGATGAGGATTTGTTTTCTGAAGAAAATGAATCCAAGATGACCTGAATCGGTCCAACGGTGCTCTAAAATCCTTACGACACATGATTTTGAAAAAGAAAAATATTTTCATGTGAAATGAACTTTGGTTATGAAATAAATTGATTTCGGACTATGATAATTTCTCGAAAAGTCGCTGTACTGGTTCCCTTAAATTAGTTGTTAAACGCTGAATGAACACATGTGTGAATTTCAAATTTCGGAAATTTGTGGCCTTCCGGATCTTTAGCTTTCGTAATTTTGAATCTAGTCGCTGTTCTTCGTTTGAAAGTTTCTGAAATTGTCTATATATGCAGACTTTCGGGGAAATATATACCCGTTCTAAAAACTGATGCGGGAGTCGGTATAATACATAGTCGGAACTTGAAAAATTCGGAATTACAACCCGCGCGGCTACGATACAGACAGCGATCCCGATATGGCGTATATCTTTCGAACCTGCACTCACTGCAGTGCAGACTCTTCTCTCCCACGGTTCTAACAGTAACTCTCCTCTGCAGCTGACACCTTCCTCTCTTTTACTCTCTCGCTTATATATATATATATACTATATACGTATAATATTCCCACTAACAAGTAAACCGCATATTCTCCGAATATTATACCTCCTTATACAAGAATTTACAACGTGGTTATAAATTCTTTCGAAATATACTTTTCAGAGTTTTTCTTTTTTTTTCGTTTCTTTTTCTTTCTTGTTAGAATTTTTTTTTTTTTTTTTCTTCTTCTATTTTTTGAGTAATGAACCAAATTTCGTTTTCTCCATTTTTTTTTTTATTGTTATTTTTTTTTTTTTTTTAGTAATGAACTAAATTTTGGTTTTCTTCTATTTTTTTCAAGTAATAAATTAAATTTGACAAACTGCTAGAGCCAGTTGATATCCCAGATGAATTTCATGCGACTTGGAAACATTAAGAGGTGCATTAAAAAAAGTGTGAAACAAAAAAAAAAGAAAAAAAAAAAAGTTTTTAGACTCAAATCAAACGATTTATATATTAAACAGACCTGCGGTCGTATATACCTTCTGCCTTCTGGGTTTTGTCTTAAGTGTATTTTCTGTCTCTTGTCAGCGACAGTTCTAGAGACCAAAATCTGAATTCTCTGCAGTCCCGGAATAGACGAAGATCTTTATCGTTTCCTATACCTCGCTTTTCTTATTCAAACTGCGTACTATGATTTTTAAATCTCGACATATATAAACGCTCGCACCTGTATATGACTTTTAAAAACCTCGACTTGAAACTCGCGATGTGAATAAAGTGAAAACAATTCATATACCCAAAATATATGTACATACATATTTAGGTTCTATACGCGAGTTTATTGAGTCGGAAAATTTTCCTCCTCATTTTTTTTATTTTTTTTTTATTTTTTTTTTTTTTATTCCATATCAAACTCAGATATTATTAATTATTATTTAATTATCGCGATTCTCGACAATTATATCTATTTTTGAATAACAAATCTAAAATCTAAACATTCGAAAAGTAAAATTCGTGGCAAAAATATCGAAGAAAAATTACTTTTTTTTTTTTTGTTTTTTTTTTTTTTGTTTTTTAAGTAAAATAACTCTAATACACAAGTAATTATACTGACGATGCTTCTATATACTTCATAAAGCTGCAAAGAGCTAAAGTTCTAAAACTACGGAGGTTCGCGAGAGCTGGGTGCAGAGTTTAAAGCTAAAGGCTATTTCTGGAGGCACATGTAGTATGTACCCTGCGCCTTTCCGCTCAGCTACCCCTTTGTTCCTGCCGACCGACGATGCGTGTACATTTACCTCTCGTATATAGTATGCAGCAGCAGCAGCAGCCAACAAACGAACCCAGACAACCCGTTACGGTCGCACTACATAGGCTACGAAGTCGAAGTTTAAACTAGGGGCTGCAGGAGGCTACTGCAACTTATTCACATGACATGCACATAAGAAAAATCTTGGTTTTATTTTTTTTTAATTTTTTTTTTTTTTTTTTTATACATTTTTATACAATTATTTTTTAGTTATTAGAGTTAATTGTGAAAATTTGAATTTCGAACTCGATCGAATATAACGAATAAACCAAAATATCACAGAGTGCGTTTTTTTTTTTTTTTTTTTGTAACTGAATTATATGATATAGCTACGGCATGTCATACTCTGATCTGGTCGAACCTTTGATCAACAAATTGAATTAGTTATACACGGGGGGGTTGATTTTACCGTGAAATTTTTTTTTTTTTTTTTCTTTCTTTCTTTTTCGCTCGTATCTTATATAGAGCGGAAAAATACGATCTTTTTTTTTTGTCATCACGGTGGGAGGGTCTGACCCCGAAGTATAGAGTCGACGAAAAATATGTTCCTATATTTAACTTATTTATATAATTGTATGCATATATTTTTTTTTCTTCAAAAATTGTATAAAAAGAAGAAAATTTGAATACGGGATAATTTTTGCAAAAAAATTAAAAATTAAAAAAAAAAAAAAAAAAAAATGAGAAAATGTTGTTACTGCCAGTTGAAAGTATAGCCAGCGAAATATTCACAAGACTCTGCGGTACTTAATATCGCGATGTACAAGCCTACATTATTCCATCCACCCATCAACTGCATATATGGAGGATGAGGAGGCCACAGCTGCCACCGGAACTTGCCACTTGGTGACCCACCTCAACTTTACCCGGAAGTATAATATGCTCGTATAAATGAAGGGGGCAACGGTAATTCTTCCACGCACTTTAATATCAATCCTATTCTGCGCATATTACAATCTTATCTATACATGGGACAGTCCTAATTTGATCATTTTCGAATTTCAATGCTAGGATCACGTCTCCAAATTGTATATAAAAAATGTAGCCAAAATCCCGGGTTCCTATCTCAATTCTAACTTAAGTACTGTCTCAAAGCCTTAGAATTGTCCGATTTTAATAAAACACGATTTGTCACATTTCGCGGTTGATTTTTGTTTCTTCCTATATTGCAGTAGGTATAGCTCCGAAACATCTAAAACTTGGTACACTCCTTACCTGTAGGAGTAGGTATTTCATAAAAAATTCGACAAATTTACAACGATGTAAAAAAAAAAAAAAAATGTCTTATCTCCAAATTGTGCGATAAATAAAAATTGATCGTTAAAAATTTGTAAATTTTTCACGGATACCTATACCTAACTACTATATTTATAGGTAAGAAATGTGCGAAGTTTCAGATTCGGAGAACCGATAATGCGATAGGAAGTAAAAAATACATTTTTTTTTTATTTCCTCTTCTCAAAAAAAAAAAAAAAAAATGAGGTGCCCCACTCTCTGCTCTCTGTCAATTATTATATACCAATTGCTGCTAGCTTACTTCACATATAGGTATATATGTATATACTAATATTATGTTAATTCAAGTACATACCTAAGGTACAGGAGATACGCGTACGCGTATCTAAACGATCGCATCACATATGTAACCTGCAGGCAAGCTACGCATTAGCGTGAATTATGCTGTAGGCACAGTTTCAATGACGATGTAGGCGTGCAATTGAGTCTGAAGCTTTAAAAGCTTCAATTACGTCTATCATATATATGATATAAGAACAGGAGGAAAAAGATAAAATAGAATTAAAAAAAAAAAAAATAGAAAAATTCAAACTAAACTTTTCAAAAAATAAAAATAATTTTTTTTTTTTTTTTTTTTTTTTTTTTTTTCGGTTTCTTTGATCAATTTATGTAGCATATAATATTTTGACAACTGCAAAGTTAAGTAACACCTCATTATATATAGATAGATAGACGAAATCTGTACCGACGATGCCCTACTATATAGGGTGACTAATTTTATAATTTAATATTCAACGGATAATATGGATTGAATTTCTAATCGTTAAATTATTTAAGATAATTCTCTATAGCTGAGTAATTAAATTCTATAATGATTCACCTCGCGTTCCAATTAGTCAATCAGTCAGTCCGGCTATAATATAATATAATCGAGAATCGAGATTTATATATCGCAAACCTCTATGGATATTTCAAAACGTGGCTAAATCTATTCCGGGTTAATTGCATATAGCTGCATAGTATAATACCTATATAGGTATACACATGCTGCTATATAACTATATTATTTACTGCGGGTTGTTTAATATATTGTATAATGGGTTTTACCCACACGATTATATATATTATATATATATATAACATAACTGCGTAATCTATTCTATATCCACCGTGTATATTATACAAATGATTCAATATTTTACCTAAAGAACCAAAAAATAAAAAAAATAAAAAATAATAATAATCAATGAATGATGAGAATTTCGAAGCTTTCTCCAACTGATCGTATTGTGCGGGAATTATATGTAAGTAGGTAGTACCTATACCCTTATGTATTTGAATGATATAGAAATTTATAATACAATTATAATTATAATTAGTTGTCGCAGTATTCGTCCTTTCAAAAGTCAATTTTCCTCAATAGTTAATTTTATAAACCTTTATATACACAGAAAGAAAGGTTGACTTGATTCAAGATAATTTTGCGGTCCAAAAATGAAGACCGAAATTTTCTCGGATCAAATCAAAAATTTTTCTCGAACCAAGAAAATTTTCCAAAAATGAAGACCGAAATTTTCTCGGATCAAATCAAAAATTTAGGATGTCTAGTTCTCAGGATGTGAAAACAAAAAATAGTCCATTCTAATCGATATCCTGCACTTCACGGAAACCCATTTCATCTGTACTTCAATCGATCACTCCGATGTCATAAATACTATAATTGATAGGATTTTTAATTCCTTTTTTTTTTTTTCTTTTTTTTTTCAAACGGTGAATATCGAGACGATTAATTCGACCATACTTAGATTGGTTTCGATACGATCAATACGTAGCCCGAGTTGATAAACACTGAATGCATACATGCGTGAATTTCATAAGTTTCGGAGGTTTGGCATTTCGGATCTTTAACTTTCGTAATTTTGAACCTTTGCTGTTCTTCGTTTGAAAGTTTCTGAAATTATCTGTATATATGCAGACTTTCGGGGAAATATATAACTACCCTTTCTGAAAACTGCGTGAGTCGGTAATATTCAAATTCCGAACTTCAACCCAGCTCCTGATAATTGAGAGAAGTTAAAAAATATATATATATATATATATATATATATATATATATATACAAGAAAAAAATGATATGATCAATGATAATGATAATAATCAAACAAACTTATCAAAATTATTGATATAGATAAAACGTGAATAACAACAGTGCAGTGAGCTAAAATAACGCGAATTAAGTACCTAAGCCGCGAATGTCCTCGAACCGCTTATTGCTTCTATACTGACAATGCAATAATTTTCATCTTATCTCAACTACTACATCAAACTATATAATTATGTGCATGTGAAACTGCTATTTATTTAAGTCCTTATTCGATCGAATTGAGAAGCACAAAATTACGCTTCTAAAGATAAATTATTCGTCAGTTTCCAATTATTCTCAAAATTCTGATTCCAATCCCTCAGATCGTAAGACCAAAAGTTTAATTTTTCTAGTATACAATCATTTCATATCAAATATGAGCAAATTAAGGGGACCAGGACAGCGACTTTTCGAGAAATGAATTTATTTCATGACCAAAGTTCATTTCACATGAAAATATTTTTCTTTTTCAAAATCATGTGTCGTAAGGATTTCAGAGCACCATTGGACCGATTCAGGTCATCTTGGATTCATTTTCTTCAGAAAACAAATCCTCATCATGTGAATGTAGGAATTTTGAAAATTTTTCGTTTTGGCCAAGTTATTTAAGAAATGAGTGATAACAATTTTTGCAAATTTGGTAAATTGGTCATAACTTATGACATAATTTTTTATTTTAAAATTCCTACATTCACATGATGAGAATTTGTTTTCAGAAGAAAATGAATCCAAGATGACCTGAATCGATCCAACGGTGCTCTAAAATCCTTACGACACATGATTTTGAAAAAGAAAAATATTTTCATGTGAAATGAACTTTGGTTATGAAATAAATTCATTTCGGACTATGATCATTTCTCGAAAAGTCGCTGTACTGGTCCCCTTAATTTATTTTGCAATCTAAAATTTGTTCACTTTCTTTTTTCTAAATATCCTAGCGACTGAAACAACCCATCTTGATATCTAATCTAGTATTTAATCGACCTAATATGGCGATCGAATCGAAGATCAGAACTTTCGAACTTATAGTATAATCTCTGAGTCTCTCGATCGGTGGGGGTATAGTTCATTGCTACTGGTGTTCCTCTGCTGCAGCATCTATGTCCAAGTCAACGTCTGCATGCATGAATAGTGACGTGTTATAACTGTGGACATATATATGTATATATTATATATATACACCTATATTGCGTGGGCGAACGGATAGCTGTAAAACAAACTGACTCTGATCCCGCCCGCCCCCGCAATACAACTCAACGATTGACAAAGTCGTTAAAATATACGTTTGTCAACTCACGAATCACAAATGTTTGCATAATTCATTATATATACATCTTACATATATATATATATATATATATATATACCTATGTATATATGCCCATTTATGTACAAGACGAAAACTTTTCATCTCCTGATGCAGGCAAGATGATGACCTCATTAGTAATATGCCACATCTTTCGTCCTCAATTTAATCATTTTTGAATTTCTATGCTCCCATGCGGGTCAGGACGTCTTCAAATATATAAAAAATTATGTACCTACACAAAAAGAAAGGTTGACTTGATTCAAGATAATTTCGCACTACCAAAAATGAAGACCGTAATTTTTTCGGATCAAATAAAAATTTCGGTCTTCATTTTTGGACCGCAAAATTATCTTGTATCAAGAATAATTTTCTTGGCTTAAGTTAACCTTTTTTTCTGTGTATATAGTCAAAATCCATAGATTCATATCTCAAATTTTCAAGTCTTCGGGTTTCGGAGTAATAACCAGAAAACAGATTGAAAAAAAAAAAAAAAATAGCGAAATGAAAAAATACAGAAATTTACAGGATTTTACGTCCAGATTATAGACGGCTTTTAATTTTCAATTTTTTTTTTTTTCCCTTCTGACACACATGTTTTTCATTTCTAAGATGATTTCGAAAATTTTTCTCAAATTTCGATCAATTTTCGATAATTATTATTATTCATTATTCAGAAACGAATTGGCAATATCGTATTATTTATACATATAGGTATGACAGACGATATCACGATCTCGATTCACGATAGTAATAGCTCGAGAGAGAAAGAGAGAGAGAGAGAGAGAGAGAGAGTTACGTCATAATAAAATTACACTGTGGGCTGTCCAGCTGTTGGATATATACAGGCTAATTTTTATTAGGTGAAGGCTCACTGATTGGATGATTATTTGATTATTTCCATTGAATTGCCAATTACCACGGTCGACTTTATATATCGCTACAAACTGACCACAATAAACTATAATAATTATATAGATAAATTAGCAGAGTGAATTTTCTCGTTTAATTATTCCCATAGGTATAGAAAATGATTAATTAAAATTGTAATTTTCATTCTATTTCATTCTTATTTAAATCCGTCTATATGTATTAACACACCTAAATCATTGAATAACAAATAGCTATTCGATATCTGAAAGAGCGATTTATCGCTTATACATACGCCGAGAGATTCGGTTCTACGATTCGGCCGTTATAGGTATAGTATCTAATATCTAATCAAGATGATATTTGCGTGAGCCTTTGAAT
Source organism: Tenthredo mesomela (assembly GCA_943736025.1). Classification (NCBI taxonomy): domain Eukaryota; kingdom Metazoa; phylum Arthropoda; class Insecta; order Hymenoptera; family Tenthredinidae; genus Tenthredo; species Tenthredo mesomela. The sequence goes on along the minus strand of OX031019.1, from coordinate 23,690,276 downwards.
CGCATCGATAACACCGAAGTGTTAAATCCCTCCTATTATTATTATTATTATTATTATTTTATTTTTTTTTGTTTGCGATGTTCTCTTTTGACGTCAAACTGTACGAAAATTCGCTAAAAAAAAAAAAAAAAAATTAAAAAAAAAATAATAATACAGCTAAATAATTTCGTTTCCCATTCGAGGAAAATATTATATGCTTTCCAAGTTCTATATGTGTATGTATGATCAATCGGCAACAATTTATTCCGGTGTAATTTATCAAATATAAATTTGACCATTTATTGGTCTGCGTTTCGACAGCCGTGACGGCGGGTATATATTCAAGTTCGAGAAATTGAAATAGGTGATTTGCAATTATCGAGAGTTTGTCGCAGGTCTATAATCACGCAGAAAACTAACGATATGCCATTATCGTAGAATTTTTATTCACCGTAGCCCTAGACCACCGGTCAGATATAATATATAGTTACTTATATATATGATGTATTTGTCGCGTATAGGTATATTGGTATATGTAGGTATAATTTATTTTTTTACCTATATTCTATAAATGTAGCTATTCTATGTAGACAGAAAACTGTGGCATGGAACTTGCAGTGATTGTTTCTTTACTTTTTTTTTTTTTTTTTTTATTTTCATTTTTTTCCATCTCACACATACATACATATATGTGCGGATAAGTAATTCTATTACCGATGAATTTCAATAAATTAAAAGATCGATTTCTACCAGTTCTGAAAATCCTGTAATCATTATCCTACGTATGTATATACAATCAGGTCTTGGAAATTTCGCGGGAAAATCGTAATTTATTTTCTTAATTAGATATACTGTACATTTTTTTTTATATATATACCTTTAAAACGTCGTTTTTCCTTTTTTCTTCCTTCTAGTAAGGCTGTTAAAAAAAAAAAAAAAAATGATTAAAAGATGTAATAATTATAAATAAAAAAGAAAAAAAAAGGAAATCAAAATCCTGTTTCAATAATTTTCATCATCCTGTAAAATTTTTTCTATCAATCTGTTCTGATGATCGTGGAAATATCGTTGTAATAAAAAATCGAAATCCCTTAATTTATCGATTATTTTCTTGAAATACTAATATAAAATTTTTCATCAATTTTTTTTTTTTTTTTTTTTTTTTTTTTTTCCCGAAATTTTAAATTCATTTATTCATTTATTTAAAGTACGAAAAAAAATCGAAAAAATATCATCTTTGATAATATAGTATCTAGGTAGGTACTTCTATATCGTGTACTAAATTTTCAGATTTTTTGTCTCGTTAAAATTTCGACGATATTAAAATAAAATAAAATAAAATAGAAGAAAAATAAGATACACGGAGAAAATTTTATAGGAGAGATTCCCATACTACGTATAGTTGCGGTGGGATATACTTGTAATATGGCGATGGTTCCGATACTTTTACTTAATTTTCCATGAAAATAAGAAAGACATTCCTATATTCGTGGTGATGTTTGGTATACAGTATAGGAACGATCGCCATATTACAAGTATATCCCACCGCAACTATACGTAGTATGGGAATCTCTCCTATAAAATTTTCTCCGTGTAGAAAACAAATAATAATAATAATAAAAAAAAAAAAAAAGGTCGATATAAACGCAGTTACAGTTCTTTATACAGAATTATCGTCCCCTGACACTAGCGTACCTATATAACTATATATATGTATTCATTGCGGTATAGAGGTACGTTTATACCAATGGCAGATCAAATCGTGATCGTATTATGATTGCAGGTTGTGAAAGAGAGATAATAAATGCGAAAGAGAGAGAAAGAATAATAATATGTGTAACGACACATAGGTAGATATGTGTGGGGAATAAGGCCATCGACGATAATGTCCGCTGTCATATTTCACGGGGGGAGTTTTTCACCCATTCTATCATATATATATATATATATATATATAAATAAATGTTATAGTATAGTACACCTTCCATCGCACTACACAATGACGATTTGTTTAACTTTCGTTATTAATGCAGACGAGAGAATCTGTCGATACTAATCGCAAACCCATATATATATATATTAGGGTGGCGCAAAAAAACCGACTATTTTTTTTTTTTTTGAGTCTCGAGTGAAAAAATGTTAGTTTTTGATGTTTTAAGAGCCCTCTCCAAAGGACAGCTCAAAAAAAAAATTTTAAGAGGTCGCTCCAAATTTTTTTAAATTTCAAAAATCGTCAAAAATCGTCAAAAATCGAATTTTTTTTTTTTCTAATTCGAATTTTAATTTTTTTTTCTCGTTACGGTATAATTTTACAGACCAAAAAAAAATAAGTTTCTGAAAGTTTCAGTTCAAAATTTAAATTTTGAAAGGTCGCTCATAATTTTTTTTAATTTATCAGTGCATTACTTTAGATTTTTTAATTATTTAATTATTAAAAAATTATGAGCGACCTTTCAAAATTTAAATTTTGAACTGAAACTTTCAGAAACTTATTTTTTTTTTTGACTGTAAAATTATACCGTAACGAGAAAAAAAATTAAAAAAAAAAAAAAATCGATTTTTGACGATTTTTGAAATTTAAAAAAATTTGGAGCGACCTCTTAAAAATTTTTTTTTTAGCTGTCCTTTGGAGAGGGCTCTTAAAACATCAAAAACTAACATTTTTTCACCCGAGACTCAAAAAAAAAAAATAGTCGGTTTTTTTGCGCCACCCTAATATATATATATATATATATATATATATATATATATATATACCATAGATTATAGACCGTTCGTTGGTTCGTTCGCGCACTTACTATCCACCCACCTACCCCATATTCATACAACCAACTGACAATACCTAAGTTCAACAGTAAAACCCTCATAGTTCAGATTATCCTACACGGGATCCACCGGGCTGAATTCAAATACCGTTCTTATAGCTTGTATATTAACGCATATTATAACTTCATATTTATTTAATCTTCGATTTATCAAATTCTATCTGATTTGAAAATATATTTGTAAAAAAAAAAAAAAAAAAAAAAAAAAACCGTTTTGGTATAACTCACATCAATTTCATACTCAGATTATATTTATCTTGATTTTCTTTTTCCCCTTATTATGAGATCATAAATACTACCTACATAAATAATGATATGATATCAAAAAAAAAAAAAGAGAGAAAAATAAATCTGATTCACCCTTATTCGTTGTATTAAAAATTTTTGAATTATTTTCGAATTGATTTTATACGGTGAAACTTGAACTTTTCACACTTATTGTGGCGCCCGCGGTATAAAACGTCACGCAAATTTCAAGTGCTAGTATAATTAATTCATTATATATATATATTGCTAATTGCGTTCTGTATTATATGAACTCGTTGATCCAGCAGCTATATATATTATCCGACATTTGAGGTAAAAATTTTCATACATAAATCACATATATTTGCGTGTAAGTAAAACGCAAAATAATTTTTTTTTTTTTCTTCCTTTTTTTTCTTTTTAGTTTTAGTTCCTTTTTTTATTAGACTGCTTATACTACGACCGACACAAATCCCTCGAGATTCTTATATATATTCGCGTTGATTATTAACTCGACTCTTATCTTTTTCGCAACAATTATCGTGCGTATAGACAGCAACGACGTATCGTGCTAAAACTGCAATTATTGCAATTTTCAAAGTGTCAGACATGTTTACAAAGGTCGATTTATACGTACCTTATTAGTCTATATCTTATTTTTATTAATTTCTTTACATATATATATATATATATATATTTTTTTTTTCCCATAATCATTGAATACAATTTTACGTTAATAAGTTTATCGGTCAATGAAATATATTGTGTATTATAACAAGTAAGGGGAAAATAAAAAATTAAAATAAAAAATTAAAAATTAGCAATTCATAATTAATAGATAATGTCTCTGCAACTATATATCACGCGTACTAGTTATTATTGCTGTGTGTTTCAGAATTCTTATCTGACTTGATTCAATTTATTCACGATTTATATTATACTTCGCTCAGAGCAATTAATCTATTTTTTTTTTTTTTTTTTTTTTTTTTTTTTTTTTATATATTTACTTGGTTTCTTTGAATTTTATCGTGGAGGATAAACCGCAGCATTGCGGCTAACTTACTCCAAACTTTCGTTAAAAACGATTTCGAGGATTTTCAAATATATCTCATCAATCTTGTGATTGCGTAAAAATTTTTTTCAAATATTTCTTTCTAATGCCGCATCGCAATTATTTCAATCATTGGAACAAAATTTGTGAATGCAAATGTTGGATTTTTTTTTTTTTTTTTTTTTTTAGAAAATTAAGAGAAAAAAAAAATCAATGAATTATAAAAATTCACGAACACGATCTTCACATCACAGTATTAATAAAATTATTCCGTTTTATTATTTTTCTGAATCGAATTAATTAACGCGGATGAAGATAAAAAAAAAAAAAAAAATTCAGATTCCTTTTTTTTTTTTATAAATTATTTTAATTATTATTTTCTCTACGTACCTTAGTACTTCTGCTCGTCAGTTTTTTCTGCAACGTTTTGCACGTTTTTTGGTGCAACCTTGCTTATTACAATCCTCTTACTTTATATAATCTAGTCTGTAACGATAGTGTCAAGTGTAAGGTCGTAACTAACACGCTTCACACGTACTATACGTTCATTTTCTTTATCTTTTTAATTATTTTTATAGACGTGTCAAGAAACTAACTGCATCGTATGTAATACGCGTATACGTTAGTGCACAGTCTATATATAAGCGATCTTGCTAAAACCTAATTTTTTCTTGATTTTTTTTTATCTTCTTTTTTTTTTTTTTTTTTTTTTTTTTTTCAAAAAACAAAAATCCAAAACCAGAATGAACTAAGTTGAAGAAATAGAAAAATTGCGCTTTTTTTTTTTTTTTTTTTTTTTTTTTTTCAATAAAAACAATAATAATTATAATAATAGAGGATATGGAGTTTTGCATGTCAAGTCACTCAACCTGTGATCCTGACCCATTTACATTTTCTTTCATATTTCAGTGTACCATAGTACTCACTCATCTGAAAATCCACCGAAAAAAGTGATTTTTTTTTTCTTTTTGTTTGTTTCTAAAAAAATGTCAGTCTTCCAATTTTCGAAAAAAATTCGCAGAAATTTCATGCTAAGAAGTGAGTGCGCGGTTTAAAAATTTTCATCTCGATATACTGAAAATGAAAAATAGAAGAAAAAAAAAAAAAAAAAAAAAAAAAAAATACTATAATTATCAGATAGTTGAAAGAAATAATAATCTAATAATAAAATAAAAAGAAGTAATGTATAAGCGATAGCTATATAGATAAAGTTGACTCGTTGCCTTGGATCCATTATTTCTCTTTTTTGTATTCTTCTCCGTTTTTTTTTTTTTCGACATATTTAAAAAATATACTATTATTATTATTATTGTTATTATTATTATTATTATTATTAAAACGTGGGACGTGTATGAATATGTTCTATTGTCGCCAAAAGTATGGTAAACCGAGCCGGTTCAAGTTTGGCGTTTTATTGTTATAGTTAAGTCGAGTTAAACCGCGTCGCGACATATTATATATATATATATACATATATGCCCACTAGGTATATTACGTCACTCAGTACTCACTCTGCACTCTATATATACGTGGCTCACAATCAGTCATAACGTTTCATTCATCGTCTAACTTACTCTCCGCTACGACTTTCCACGAAGGAAGGTCAAACCGACAAACACATACATACACATATTTTACATTTTACATATATACATACATACATACCTAAAAGTTCAAAATAAACGAATAGACGTGTTACGCGAAAATTACCGAATATTAAATGCAAAAAACAAAACATTTTTACGAAATAACAAAGAAAAAAAAAAAAAAAAGAGACTTAAAACGGACCTAAATCGTGACGAATATTTCACAGGGTCAATCGTTGTCAAAATTAGGATGGAAATTTTTTAGCCATCATTTTGGAGAATAATTTATTTGGTTTCTGAGTCAAGATGCAGGAAAAAAAAAATAAATTTTTTTTTTTTTTTTGAATCACCCTGTATAGTAAAATAGTAGAATAGTGTGATTTTCTTATTCATTGAAAAGAACGCAAATTCTAAACAACGACAAAAAGTATAAAAACGCACTTTTCTGCGAATTCAAAAAATACTAGAGACGCAAACAAATTCGACTATATACACATCTACAATGAAATATGTAGTATCGCACTGTCCACTCCGCTCTATATCTATTCTCCGTATAATCTCCCCGTCTTTCTCTCCTTTCTCTCTTCTCTTTTTCCCGCTCGGTATATATATATGTGTAATACGCAACACGAAACTCACAATCGGGTCTGTACCGCTCCCTTCCCTTCCCTTCCCTTCCCTTCTCTTTCCTTTCCTTTCCCTTCCTTTCCTTTCCTCTCTTCTTTCTGATTGACTGAATACCCGCCAGGTTGGGTCACTATATTCATTCATGTTTTCTGTGCTGCCCGAGTCGAATGGGAGACGCACGCACGTACTCCTCTTTCTTTATCCCTCTGACCTCTCACTCTGTCTCATTCGACTCTACTACATGCATCACGACTACCTATACCAACTGCCTTCGTCGGTAGTAGTATTTACTAGTAGTAGTAATAAGCCGTCTTTGTCGTTCAGAGATATATACGATTCTCGGTTCTATAATCTATACACATACATATACATTAGAGGTATTCAAAAATTTTCGATGTTCGAATTTTTCACCTCTCAGGGTCTAAAAAGTTGGTTTCTAATTTGACAAAGACTGTCTCCAAATATGCCTGTCGACGGACAATTCACCACGCGGCTCATCACTTATTTGTATTTTACATTTAAATAGCAAATTAAATTTTTTCATGTCTAATCGCATCGAAAATTCAATCATAAGAAATGTCTCACTCTAGATGAATGTTGCACGATTTCAGGACATGTATAAAACCTAAGACATGAGCAGAAAAAGAAAAAAAAAATCTGCTTATAGAAATGAGTTAATTGGAAAAGACAGTTTTCGCCTTCATTGCCCTCGCTTACAGTTTTCATCTTTAATCTCGCTCTTCCGTCAGCTGTTAGGTCTTATACATGTCCTGAAATCGTGCAATTAGACATGAAAAAAATTTCATGTGCCATTTAAATGGAAAATACAAATAAGTGATGAGCCGCGTGGTGAATTGTCCGTCGACAGGCACATTTGGAGACAGTCATTCTCAAATTATAAACCAACTTTTTAGACCCTGAGAAGTGAAAAATTTGAACATCGAAAATTTTTGAATACCTCTAATATACATGTATATAGTATTATATCTACATTAGCGTTATCCTTAATTTGATCATTTTCAAATTTCAATGTTCCCTGCGCATATAGGCCAGGACGTTTCGAAATATGTAGAAAAAGATGTATCCAAAACCTCAGGTTCCTATCTCAATTTTGAGTACCGCCATCAAGACTTCGAAATTTTCCGATTTCAATAAAATACGATTTGTCACATTTCGCGGTTGATTTTTGTTTCTTCCTATAGGTATTTCAGTATTATACACAGAAAAAACAAGGTGGACAATTTTTTTTTGTCCCAAGAAAAAATTTTCTGTCCCAAGAAAAATTTTGTTGTCCCAATAAAATTTTCTGCAAACGCATTGGAAACCGAAATTATCTTCAATCAAGTAAAAATTTCGGTTTCCAATGCGTTTGCAGAAAATTTTCTTGGGCCAAAAAAAAATTTTTTTTCCGTGTAGCTCCGAAAAATCTGTACATTTTATCACGGACACCTACTACTATAGGCAAGAAGTGTGCAGAGTTTCAGATTCGGAAAAGCGACAATGCGATAGAAAGTAAAAAATAACTCCGAAGTACCAAAAATCGTGCGGATTATTCAAATCGGAAAGTTCAAAGGCTTTGGAGTACGTAGTACCTACTTGGAATTGAGATAGAAACTTGGGGTTTTTACTACATTTTTTTGTATATGTATATTTGGAGACATTCTGGCTCATAGGAGCATCGAAATTCGAATATGACCGAATTAAGGACCACCCTAATATATATTTATATATATATGCACGCGGCTTTAGAACAGCTTATTCTATATATAACAGGCTTTACGTTATTTATAGCTACATACATATACAGGGAGAATTCCTAACGTCCGAACACTCGGAGCAACGTTGAGGTGGCCACCAAGTCAAAATTGCCAATTGTTATATATTGGTTTCGGCGAGGGGACAGCTTCAAACTTGTGTTTCACAACTATTTCACATTTCAAAATCATTTCATATCATTTCACAACTATTTCATATCATTTCGCGATCATTTGATAAGCATTTCTTACCATTTCACAAGCATTTCATACCATTTCATACCATTTAACAAGCACACTATTTCATACCATTTCACAAGTATTTCATACCATTTCACAGGCATTTCATACCATTTCACAAGCATTTCATACCATTTCACAAGCATTTCATACCATTTCACAGCCATTTCATAAGCATTTCTTCCCATTTCACAAGCATTTGACAATCATTTCTTACCATTTCACAAGCATTTGATAATCATTTCTTACCATTTCACAAGCATTTGACAATCATTTCTTACCATTTCATAAGCATTTCATACCATTTCACAGGCATTTGAATCATTTCTTACCATTTCACAAGCATTTCATACCATTTCACAGGCATTTCATAAGCATTTCTTACCATTTCACAAGCATTTGACAATCATTTCTTACCATTTCATAAGCATTTCATACCATTTCACAGGCATTTGAATCATTTCTTACCATTTCACAAGCATTTCATACCATTTCACAGGCATTTCACAAGCATTTCTTACCATTTCACAAGCATTTGATAATCATTTCTTACCATTTCATAAGCATTTCATACCATTTCACAGGCATTTGACAATCATTTCTTACCATTTTACAAGTATTTCATACCATTTCACAAGCATTTCTTACCATTTCACAAGTATTTCATACCATTTCACAAGTATTTCACAAGCATTTCTTACCATTTCACAAGCAGTTCATACCATTTCACCAGCATTTCATACCATTTCACAAGCATTTCATACCATTTCACAATAATTTCATAGCTAACTGTCCCAACTATTTCACGAGTAGTTACCCCCTCGGATTTCGGGTTTTATTATTTGTTGAAATTGGGAAACAATTGCCGACGCTGGACTCTTAGCCACTTTAATACTACTTCAAGTGTTTCGATGTCAGGAATTCACCCTGTATACAAATTATTATTGCGATTCTTTTACTCTGCATTTTAGTATATGTGTATAAATGTTTCTGTAACTACGTTGTACCTGTCTATTTTTTTTCTTTTTTTTTTTTTTTCTTTCTTGTTTTCTTCACGATTGCCTTGATCTATTCTCGTCTATATTAATTCAACGTTTTCGAATTTATTGAAATTTCATTCAACTACGCCAACTACATACCGTGCGATCGGTAACGGAATAATATTAATATATTTTTTGCCTCTGTATGTATAGTTTCATATACAATATTCGTAAATTTTTTTTTTTTTTTTATTTCTCTGAATTTGAATATAAATTTTTGGTAAGAATAAATGTGAATAGGAAATGAAATTTATTTTATCAATTGAATAAACTATAAAATAAATTAACGCGTCAATCGTTATCTCGCAGATTTAATTTATTATTTAATTATTGTTTTATTGACAATGTATTTATTTCAGCGCGATGTACGTGGCGAAGTCGCGATGCTTGGATGCGGTGGTGAAGCTATGAAAATGATGGTTAAATACATGAAACAGGAGCTTGTGACTTCGGACGCCGAAGAAGAGGCTTTGGTACCGGCCCTCCACAGCCGTTTCGCTTCGATGCGTAAAGTACCGTCTCTCTCCGATCTTTCGGACCCGGAAAGCTCCCTCGGTGAGTCACGAAATTTCAATATATATTTAATTTTAATTTTAAATTTTTTTTCTCCTATTTTGAAATATGACAAAAAAAAAAAACAAAAAAAAAAAAAAAACGCGCAACAGAAATTCACCATAATATGTAATATGCGTATATATGGGGAAATAATGTAACTGGTCCAGCTTACGTCTCAATCTTATCCGCATATATCTACATACATTGTGCATATGGTATATATATATATACCTATATGTAAAGTTGGATATACGAGGTAGGTTTTACTGCAGATGCTGCATGTAAATGTTTTGTAAATGCAAACTGTCAAGACAATTCGTATGCAGTTTGTTATATACACAGAAAGAAAGGGTAACTTGATTCAAGAAAATTTTGCGGTCCAAAAATGGAGACCGAAATTTTCTCGGATCAAATCAAAATTTTTCTCGAACCAAGAAAATTGGCACAATTTTCTTGGTTCGAGAAAATTTTTGATTTGATCCGAGAAAATTTCGGTCTCCATTTTTGGACCGCAAAATTTTCTTGAATCAAGTTACCCTTTCTTTCTGTGTATGTATATAATATATGTATATTATATACTATTAAGTATGTATTCTCTGACGGTATAATATTCAGGTCATTCGAAATACCAAGAATAATAATAATAATAATAATGAAAATATAATAATAATTGCAATTTTATACACAAACTGCAAGATTTTTCTATCATTCAATTTTTTTATTTTCTTTTTTTTTTTTTTCTTTTTATATCTCAAACATTAGTATACGATTTTACGTCACAAATTAAAAATCTACGATCATTCGACTAGTCTTCGATATATTTATGTTGGAATAATTATTACCCCTGATTATTATTAGATTCGTGAATAAGTAAAAAAAAAAAAAAAAAAATTCGCAAAATAATTTAATAAACAAGATTTGCTATACAGCTCTTCTACACCATTGCGAATATAAAACGATCTACTATACATCGCTCGTTGGCCGTGTATACAGTTCGTTGTACTTACTCCATACGATCTTGTCCATTTTTATTTTATTTTATTTTATTTTATTTTATTTTATTTTATTTTATTTCATTTTATTTAACACGTTTTTTATATAATATGTATACGTATAGTAGGTATATAAAACGAGATAGGTTTTATAATATGCGTTATACATACCCGTGTATATATATATTTTTTGGTCGGTGATTACGTCGCACCTGTTGCCACGACCGCTTAAACCGTGAGAACGGGTCTGCAACAGGTTTACGCAGTACATATTAACAGCCACAGCTCAATGAATATTATGCAAATTTCGTTTTTTTTTTTTTTTTTTCTTGCCTTTTTCTGTCTTTTTTTTTTTTTTTTTTTTTTTTTTTACGATATATAAGGAATTAAATATTAATGACTCGTGGGAAAAAATCAATCGATCTGTAATACAGTCTTGAACAGTATCTTGTTTTTTTTTTTTTTTTTTTTTCTTTCTTTTTTTTTTACTCGTTCAATATAATATATATATCGCGTCACTAATGCCATAAGGTCGTAAGCGCCAAAAAATGATTTTTTTCGCGGAATGCCCAAACGATGTTATATGGCACGAAAAAGATTTTGCCACCAAAAACACGAAATTTTTTTTTTTTGGCGCTTACGACCTTATGGCATTAGTGACGCGATATATTTAAAAAAAAAACGTTATAAACGCAAATTACGTAAAACGAATCAAAAAGAATAAAAAAAAAAAAAAAAAATTCATCTACACATATTTTGCGGAAATTTCTTAGTATATCTTGACGATTCTATTACTCCCGTCCTATACCCCCACCCTACCGGCTAGCTACTTACAATTAGTCGAGTTTTATTCGTTTTTCCCTGAAGCCAATTTGGCCACCGGGCGTGAAAATAATAATTTCTAGTTTCCCTTCATTAGTGAGTGAGAGCGAGCGAGCAAGCGAGCGATGCTTGGTAGAGCATTATCGTTACATCCGCCCACGCTAGATTCTTATTTTTCAAGGGAGTCTCGGGAGGAACCAACCCTAAGAATAGATCCTCACCGTGCGTCCGAACGTTAGAATTTCTTGGAAAATTTAAGAACGCGTCTCTGTGTTATTATATACCCTGGTATCTCTATAGGTACAGCGGGGAATCGGGATAGACAGACGTGTATTATGCTACTGTACAGATTTCGGGATTTTCTTTCTTTATCATTTTTCCTTTTCCCTTTTTTTCTTTTTCTTTTTCTTTTTCTTCTTATACTCGTCTCGAATCGAATCGCCCGGTCACAAAATGTGATACGAAAAGAGGACAAAGAAAATTCAATTTTCATTTTCGTGCAATTATTATTTATTTATTTATTTTTATTTTTTTACTTTTTTGCTTTATAATTACCGTATCATGGGTGTATGTAATACCCAATACCTTCGTTGTTATTTAAAATAAAATGATCAGAGGCGTCGAATTTCACTGATGAAAATCGGAGACACATCTTCTTCGTCGTATCTTCTGCGCTAATTAGTTGTAAATAACAAATTGTTGGTTTAATTTGAGAATCTGACGAATCTCTCCCTCCCTCCCTCCCTCTCTCTCTCTCTTTCTTATACAGTATCGATTGAGGTAAACAATTCGAATCGTCATGGACCAAATGATTAATTTTTTATTTGTCGATTTTAATTACAAGACAATTTTTTTTTTTTTTTTTTTTTTTTTTTTTTTAAATTTCCAAAAAATTTCATAAATCGTGATTTTCTATTCGATTCTAAATTATTTACAATAAATTTCTCCATTATGTAACAAATTTTTTTGTATATAAAAAAAAAAAAAAAAAGAAAAAAAAACAAATTCGAATATAGGCACTTTACTTCACTTCACTTTACTTTACTTTACTTTACTTTACTTTACTTTACTTCACTTACTCTCTATAATATATCTGTAGCTTTGAGTAGTCGGGGTCAAATCTAAGTCCATCTAGCATCGTACGTATAGAATAAGAGATGATAAATATAAGTGCAGGCTGACAATGAGTCGCGTTGGCCGCAGGTTAGCGCGGTGTGATCAAAATATAGCGAGAATTAACGAATTGGATAATCAGCAGCATCCTCATTAGAGAACCCCACTGAACGCCCCCGCCTTATACTCTCTGTAGCCTTCTCTCTCTCTCTCCCTCTCTTATTGTTAGCCTTCGTACATATCTAACGCATTAATACCATTATTTTATCTCAATTATTTTTTCGTAAATCAATTAAATTATATATTCATTCGATGATGAAAGATTTTTCGATTTTCGGACGTTCCTCTTTTTCTTTTTACTAGATCTTAAATTTTGTAAAAAAAAAAAAAAAAAAAAGACAGGGCAGGACGAAGTCACGTTACGGTGTTCGAAAAAAAAAAAAAAAAAAAACAAACAAGAAAAAATATTGACTCTAATTACGACCCTATACGGTTTAATAATTGCTTATTGATATAAGAATTGTTTTTTTAACTAAAAAAATATGTATTAACGTATAAAAAGTGTACAACGCGTAACAATATTGATTATAATTATAATAATAATAGAACTAAACATAAATAAAATAAATAAAAATCTCTGAAGGGACATTCGTCTCGGGTGTGCACGGTGCAGTGCAGTACAGTACAGTGCAGTGCAATACAGTGCCGGATGCAGCCACCCTTCCATGACGTTATACTGTCGCCCTTTCCGTCCTACGAAACTACGTCGCGACGTGATTCTTATCATTATTTATTATTAAGTGTCACACACACACGTACGTATCTAGTATACCTATCTCTCTAGGTAGACGCACAGGATTTCGTTAAATGTTCGAGAATTATTCACGGAGCGGGAACTATGCCTGAGTTCATTTTATATTACCGGTACCTATTATAAGGTGTATATAGGTATCTAGTATATATGTGTATAAGAGAATTAGAGATTATTATTATTTTTTTTTTTTTAACACATCCACGATTTTTACGTTTTTTTTTTTTTTACCTAATAATAGGGCCAAAAGTAGCCGTTTAGTGGTCAGGGGGCAAAAAAAAGTCCTTTTTTTGCCCGCTTCTTTGAAAATAGCTCAAAAACGCGAAAATCGTGCTGTCACCAAAAAATATGGTGTGCACCAAGGGCTAAGTGGGCTTTTTGACCTCGTGTGATTGCAATACTCGCGTTGCACTACCTATTTGTTCTTCTTTTGTTGTTTTATTGTTCTGCGATGGATAATGTCAATTAAAAAATGTGTTGACAGAGACGAAAGAGCAACGTTCTTGGTCAGTTTAGTCTTCTTGTCTTCTTCTTCTTCTTCTTCTTCTTCGGGCTTACACTAGCGATGCCTCCAATACACAGCCGCGGCGTTGCTGCACTGTGTATATGGCTGCAGCCATGGCTGTTATAAACCTCGCGGAAGAACCTGCGTGGCTAGAATATCATCCATCGACTTAGGCGTCGCTACGTTCTCAGACTGTCAATTAGTCATATGCATTTCTATTTATATATTTATAAATTACAGATCGGTAGATAAATTTATATGGATATAGGTACTACTATATACATTTACCCGAATTTTATTATTATTCACGGTCTCTATTTATATATAGGATATTATAACCATGCGGAATTTTTATTATCAAAAAAATAATAAGAAATAAATTTACAAACGAAATAGAAATTTGTGTGAAAATCAATAGTTTATTTATTTATTTTTTTTTTTCTTAAACTCAAATTTTAGTATTGTATATTTTTTCTTCAGAATTTCATAGTTCACAAACCAATGAACAAATCCAAATGACTCTTACATATTTTGATATGGGATTGAACACTCTAAAAAATGTATCTATCATTGTGGGAAAAAAAAATCACAAAAAAAAAAAAAAAATAGTTGACTCAACTATAAATTGAACTTTGAGCTTGAATAACTTTGGAAGGAGTCAATTTATCAAAAAATGACAAGAGAAGCTTTTTGTAGAGTGTTCAATTTCCTATGAAAATATGTATGAGTCATTTGGATTTGTTCATTGGTTTGTGAGCTACAAAATTAAAAAAAGAAAAAAAAAAAAAAAAAAAATTTCCAATGCTATTCAAATGAAAAATAGAAATCTGCGATGAGCGACCTCTAAATCTTAATATTAAGAGCTCCGCTTTTAAAAGGCATCTTTTTTCACCCCTCCGAAAGTATTTCAATACGAAAATTGAAAAAAAAAAAAAAAGAATAGTCGATTTTTTTGAACCGGTCTACTATATATGTATATGCAGTATGCACGTGATATTTTGGATTTGAGACGAGAATTCTTTTCTACTTTACGTTTATGATAAAATAACAATATTTATATCGTAAAGATATCGATAAATATATATACCTATACCTACGTAAATATAGAATCATGGATATAGGTGTATGCAGTATAAATGCGTATGCGTAACGCATATCAGTTAAATATCGCGTGTTATTAAACCCGTATATATAATTAATTAAAATCTCACGCCAATCGCCTGTCTTCATGGGTAACTTCATACGATAACGAAACACGTTAATAATTATTATAGTCATATATATATATGATATATATATAGCTGTGTTGTAATTAATTAATTAATTAATTACCACACATATCTCAAGGAGAATGATCATGTACACAATAAATGAATTGATTTAGATTTCTAATTTACCCTGATGAAATTTAATATTTCACATATAATAATTGTAAAAATAAAATTAATTATTTTATTAATTAGAAGAAAAAAAAACACACACACACACACACACACACACACACAATTTTATAACTTTATAATTACCTTGAACAAATTTTTTTTTTTTTTTTTTTTTATTCGTTTAACTTGGTGACGGATAAAAAATGAAAAAAAAAAGGAGAAGAAAAACAAAACCAAAAAAACCGATTTTTTTTTTTTTTTTTTTTTCTTCTTCTTTCATTTCTTAAAAGAAAATTAACGAGAGGTTAGTGATCCACGATCGTTGATGATTGCGTAGTCGGTTTATAATATTGAAGTCTCCTTGTATAGGTATACATATATACATACATATATACATACATAATAGGTATATATATAGTAGATATCGAAGAATTTATTTATAGAACCTATATAAAGTCGATGGCTTGGTAATATATAAAACGATTTTGCATTACTCGGTATATACATATACCTACACCTACACCTATACCTATATGTATATATTATACTCGTAGGTATGTACAATATACCTACTAAGGTGCATCGGCGTTATCGTTTATACTGTATTTTTTTTCTATTTCACATCAGTTCTCTTTTTTTTTTTTTTTTTTTTTTTTTTTTCCTTTTTTCATTTAATTTCTTTTATTTTATTTTATTTTTTTTTAATTTTATTTTTTTACTTCTTCCGACTAACTTATTGAATAATTCAATATAACGATCTAGTAGCTCCTCTTCATCAACAATCGTATTCACCGCCCTATAGTGGGGACAAGGGAGAGAATGAGGTATACATTATCCGCGGTAGCTGTTGCTTCGACGTTCTATTGTTATATATGATTATTCGATTTGTCTTTGATGATGACGACGACTAGTGCAGAATGTTTTATGATAATTATCCCATTGTCTCGATCAGACATATATATATATATATATATATATATATATATATATATATATATATATCGATGGACTAATGCCAAACGGGCGTAAGCCACAAAAAAAAAAAAAAAATTCGTTTTCTTAGTGGCAAAATCTTTTTCATCCAATGGAGAATCTTGTGGGCATATCCGCAAAAAAAAATTTTTTTTTGTCACTTACGCCCGTACGGAATTAATCCATCGATATATATATCGCGTCACTAATGCCATAAGGTCGTAAGCGCCAAAAAATTATTTTTTTTGCTGATATGCCCAAACGATGTTATATGGCATGAAAAAGATTTTGCCACCAAAAAGACGAAATTTTTTTTTTTGGCGCTTACGACCTTACGGCATTAGTGACGCGATATATATATATATATATATATATACACCATGCCTATATAAATATAGTTTACCTATATCTACATCGAAATAACACTATTTAACTCTCTCTCTCTCTCTCTCTCTCTCTTTCTCTCAATGTTATCTTTCAATTTCCACTGTTATGCTGCTACTATCTCCTAATTCGGCTGTGTTAATTATTTTTAAGGTACATGTTACTCTTAATTTCTCTGTAATTCGTTCCTTTGCCTCAAGGTCCAACCAAGGCATAATAAACTAATCAATCAATCAATCAATCTCTCTATCATATATATATATACGTATGGAAGTGCGATATTATTACAATCAATTCCTAATGAATTAAAAAATCGAAAAACTCAAAAAAAAAAAAAAAAAAACCAGAAAAAAAAGGATGAATTTTATCTCAACGTATCATTTGGAAAAAATTGACTAAAAAAAAAAAAAAAAATTGGTGCAAAAAAATTTCTAGTTTAGGCTTCGATCGCAAAAAAATTGGTTTTAATCTTAAATTTATACAAGATTTTATATATATCCGGATGATGAAAGTAAACGTTAAATTGAAAGTTTCATTTCTACAAGAGAGAAGAAGAAGAAGAAAAAAAAAAAAAAAAAAAAAACTAGAAAAAGGAAGTCAAAACTCTGAATTTTTTGACTCACAAACCTTGATACTATTTCCGGTAATTAGGTGAGTTTCTAAAACGACGAATAGTATACCGTAAAAAATTCTGATTTTACGTCTTGTTTCTTTCACTGCAGGGTATATATATATATGTATATCTATGTACCTAATATAGTATAGATTATACATATACGCGTTTGGTCATATAGTAGTACTATACGTATAGGTATATATATATATAAATATGTATGGTACCTGTACCTGTACCTGTGTACCCTTCACCTGTACCTACTAAGGCAAGTATCGAACGTGAACAAGATACGTTTTGTTATTCCAAGAAGCAATTCTTTGCGCCAGTCTAAGAAGCCCTTCGGATGTAGGTATATCTTCAATTTATTCTCAACTGAAAGACCGGATGAACGGGGCCCGTCGTTGCTCCTGCAGTCCCTCTTACGTGCTTGACTTACCAATAGGAGCTTATAGTAGACTGTAACTGCAATGCTGCACTGCACCACCATAACGACGATGAGACCGCAGAAATTCTACATAAAATACACCAAGGGGTCGTTTCTCATATTTTATACACTTTTTTTTTTTTTTTTTTTTTTAATTTGATTTTTCCATCATATCATCAAGAATATACTATAGAAACAAAAAATTATCATTTTTGAAAAAACAAAAAAAACTAAAAAATTTGTTTTACTGCATTACAATAAAACGAATTCTTTATGTCTAAAAACAAAAAACAAAAAAAAAAAAACAAAAAAAAAAAACTAAATCGAGAAGAAGCCTTGCTGCGAATATGAGTAAAAAAAAAAAATTCTATCCCTTCGATCTTGAGGTCAGTCGGGTTACCAGGCTGGCCGACATACCGCGTGAAACTTGTAACCGCAGCTGTGTTGCGGTCGACGAACGCCCATCCATCTATCCATTCGTTCGTTCTTTCGTTCGTTCGTTCGTTTGGCCATCCAGAAGGGCTCAGACCATGCCATGCCATACCATGCCAAGCCAGGCCAGGCCAGACCAGATTGAATCAGACTACAGCGCATAACGTTCTCACGTCCATATTATACGGCGTGTAAAACAGAACCGAACGACGAGTCGAGGACGTGCGAGACTCCCACATACACGTATATATATATATATGTATATAGTCAAAACATTCGGCAATGTCAAACAATTTTTACTGCTTTCGGAGAAAATTTTTTGGTAACAGCTGGCCTCCGGATGGTTATAGTTAGAAGAGAAGAGAAGAGAAGAGGATATTCTGTATATATATATATATTGTCCTTGTTTATCACTAAACTATACTTTTTCTGTCCAATAAAATCTCTTATTTATGACTGTAGGAAAAAAAAAAAAGAAAAATTCGATAAATTTGAAAAAATTTTGTTACTAATTTCTTCTTTTTTTTTTTTTTTTTTTTTTTTTTTCTTTTTTGGGAAACTGATAACGAATAATAATAATAATGACAATAGAAGTGAGGATAAAATTATTATTATTATTATTATATGAGGAGGTGTAAAACGACTTGGGTATCTATATATATTATAATATTATATAGATTACGTATATAATTATTAATTACTCTTCTCGGATCAGAAAAGTATAAATTGTATACTCGTTGACCCGTAATCTTGCGCGTGATTCTTATACGATTCCTATCTGATTCTACCGTATCGCGCGCGACTATAACGCGAGAAGATCAGGTTTCTCATTGACCACCAAACTAGGGGTGGTAACTCTTGGAAATGTCAATTATTACAGTCCCGCAACTCTCGGATTCGTATATATATATATGTTATAACTATACTATACAGATATATATTCACCGATGTTTAACTTTGAAATGTGCATTTTTTTTTTTTTTTTTTTCTCTATCCTTTTTCATTTCATCTTTCTTTGCCTTTTTTTTTTTTTCTTCATCTTATTGAACTTCTGAATTTCTCGTTTTTGATATTTCTGCTAATTTCTTCAAAATTAGAATCAGAATCAGATAATTATTATTATTCTGTTTTATTTTCATTTTTTTTTTTTTTTTTTTTTTTTTTTTTGCCCTCCCAGGAAATAATTAAATTTGACTAATAAAATTAGTCAATTTTTGACAATTTTTTTTTTTTTTTTATATTCCAAATTTTCCATTTTTCCTAGAATTTAAATATAGATATAGTAAACATATAAGTATTAATATTAATATTAATATTAATATTAATATTAATATTAATATATATATATTAATATTAATATATTATTATTATTATTAATTATTATTATTATTATTAATATTATTATTAATATTAATATTAATATTAATATTTATTAGTATTATTATTATGTTATAACATATAACATAATTTAAAACCGTTAGGAGTTACCGACCGGTGTCGACATCTTTCGTTACTAAACCGTATCTCAAAGCCTCAATAGTTTCCCGATAGAAAGCGCCCTGTATGTCGAAAAGTTTATTCTTCACACAGTTGGTAAAACAGTTTACTACTTTTTTTTTTTTTTAAATTTGTAAATTTTTTTTACAAACATTCGTTTTTTTTCACTTTCTCTCCAAATTGGCAGGCAAAAATCATTCATTAAATTTATATTATATTGTTTTTTTTTTTTTTTTCTCGTTATTTTTCATTAAATTTTGCGTTAAATAATTCACTCATTCAATTTTCTTCAACCTCGTATTATAATATCAACGTGTCATCATTTATTCATTCATTCATTCATCCATTCGTTCCATTCATTTTATCAATTCACCGAATTACGTATATATATATATATATATATATATAAACTGCACTAATTTTGCGAACTAAGTATACTTACATATACCGTTTGAATATTGCGTTTATAACGTGTTGCGTAACCGGATGCACCAATTTTACTTATTATTTCATATATTACTGTGCAGAACAGCGGTTGTAATCTTTTAAACGTTTTACTTCTCAAAACACTATTATAATACCTCTACCATATATACTCGGTATACTGTCGAAAAAAAAAAAAAAAACTAAAAAAAAAAAAAAAAATTGATCACACTTCGATCTGTAACAATCTATCTAAATTTTTATAAAAATATGCAAAATTTTTTTTTTTTTTTTTATTTTCCTCAGTTTTTCTTATTATTCTCTCTTTTTTTTTTTTAATTTATATTTTAGAATTTTATTAAAAAGTCGATTTATTTATCGTATGTAGTATACATACGTTACATACATGTAGGTGTTCAATATCTCTGTTTTTATTTATTTATTTTTTTCTATATTATATAGGCGGAAATAATTAGAAACTAATGAATGAGAAAGAAATAAAGAAATGAAGAAATAAATCGAATAAATATATAATATAGTAATCATTCTAGTCCAGATTAAACGAATCTTCGTATACCAATTTAAAACACAGCTGCAGCAAGTTTTAACAACTATATAACTATATAACTAAGTATAATATACAGACATATACCACGTCGCGTAATTACATCGCGGAAGTATTATATCTATATATCTATATCTATGATACTGATGCTGCGTAGATTCTTAGGATCCAATTTAACGTATATATATATATATACTTTACATCTATGTATATAATATCTACCTATGTTATATACTATACATAGTTACTTCTTTTTTTTTTCTGTTTTTTTTTTTTTTTCGACTTAATTTATAATACGATTAGTATACAATATATATATATCTAATTCCAAAGATCGTAGAGTTCAGTAGCTTTAACAGTAGCTATATAACAAAGATCTTGCAATTTGTTTAATAATTATTCTTCCACAATGAAAATCACACCGATTTACTCATATATATGTATACCTATATACTATATGTAGTATGTATGTTACATGCCTTAGGTATAGAAATCTAGATTTCTTTTCATCCCATTCTCAGGATCAAATCTTCCCTCCTCTCTCTCTCTCTCTCTCTCTCTCTCTCTCTCTCTCTCTCTCTCTCTCTCTCTCTCTCTCTCTCTCTCGTTCTTTCTTTCTTGTCTAGATATAAACTGTACTTAAAATATGATTACGATGATCATCGTTCGTTGCCTTTACGCATATATATACACGCATATATGTACGAGCGTGTTCTTCCGCGTGTATGAAATGAATACACACATGTATATCTATACCTATGTCGAACTCCGAAAGAGGGGAAATTGTCGATCCTCAGTAGGGGGCAAAAAGAGGACGTAGAGTAAAGGAGCATGGGTCGTGGGGGGATGGGGGGGGAAAGGTAGCAACAGGTTATGACGTCACGAGGCGCCACGCGACTCCATTCATGAAGGTCGTCGTTGGTGGGGATCAACAGAGAACTATATATATATATATATATATATATATATATACCTATACCTATGTAACATAAAATCTATATACCATGTACATAGAAACGAGCCCGGATAATAGATACGATTTTCAATCCCTTATATTTATACATAGTTTTGATTTTAAATTATAAAATCGCGAACCTATATATCGATGACCTAATGCCAAACGGGCGTAAGCGGTAAAAAAAAAAAAAAAAAAATCCGTTTTTACCTATAGTGGCAAAATCTTTTTCATGCAATGGAGAATCTTTTGGGCATATCCGCAAAAAAAAAAAAAAAAAAAAATTTTTTTTTTTGTCGCTTACGCCCCTATGGAATTAGTCCATCGATATTATGTATATATATATTGTAATACGTCTATATAAATACGTGAAACAATAATAATAATAATAATTTTACAAAGAATATAATTTAGAATCCGTGAAAAGAAGTAAAAAAGAGAAAAAAAAAAAAAAAAAATTTCAATTTTTAATTTCATTTTTTTTTTTTTTCTTAATTTTATTTCTCATAATTTATAGAAACGTCTCGAATTTTTTTTTTTTTTTTTTTTTTCACCCGCGTGTTTAAATAGATCTTCTCGAGAAAGATCGCAGCTATAGCTTAGGCTAAAGTGTCGATATAACTTGTAGAACTTCCGAGTTAGAAACGATAAATAACTCGACGGGGGGTATCCCCGGGGCTAATCGTAAGCTGTGAAGATTCTGTAAGTTTGCGTTAGACGTTAAATATCACGCCCAGTTATTTCTTATTTAACATACTATACATATATATAAATACCTGTATATATAGGTACATACTACGTCTATACCTCATTATAATATAGTCGGCGTTAAAAAACAACCTGCAGAAAGTCTTGATAGACGTTAATGGCTAGTTTTATGATGTATTAGTTATTATTATTATTTTTTATAAATAAATAATAATAAAAAAAAAAAAAAAAAAAAAAACATGTACACTTAGTAATATAGGAGGTGGATCGAAGTTCTGAATTTTCAAATACTATGTACGATAAACGGTAAAAATATACAATTTTAATATCATACGGAATCACGTTTCGATTTTTAGAAATGATATTTTCCCGAAAGTCTATATGGGGAATTCCACGTGAACTCGACCAATGTTTTTCCCTCACCATTTTTGATTCGCTTCACGATTTTTTATACGATTCTACGATCTCGAGAAAGCACTGCTGAATTTTTTCAGACTTTTCCCTCCAACCGTTAATTTTCAATGATTATTCAAACCCATTTTGAAAACGGCATTTTTTAAAAATCTCGAAAAATTCTGAAAAATATTATTTTTTATTTCGATCATTTTGACACCCCTCCCATGATGGGATCATTATTGCTTCTTTTTTTTTTTTTTATCACTTTTAACATTTTGATAAAACGAAACACCATGTTCCAACGTTTCGAAGATTTTTGAAAAATTACCAAAAATTCTGTGTTCAATTCTAAATGTTTTCGCGTGAGACCCACGATGACGGACGAAAAAAATTATTTTTCTCGAAAAAAAGTATTTTCCGTCTGTCATCGTGGGTCTCACGCGAAAACATTCAGAATTGAACACAGAATTTTTGGTAATTTTTCAAGAATTTTCGAAACGTTGGAGCATGGTGTTTTTTTTTAATTTGAAATCTTCTAAAACGAATTTCGTATTTTGACTTAAACTGCGCGATGATCGTTTAGTTTAATCGTTCCCTATAGGTAACCATCTCTTGTCGAACCAGAGATGCAGCAGCTTCCTTATACCTTTACCTCATACCACTCGCCAGGTATAAGATAGATATAATCGTCTAGTCGTCTCTTAATCGCCGCCTCTTTTAAGAGGACTTTATTTGACGTTAATGCGTTGTGAAGGTTCGATTAATAAATTATATCTAGGTATAAAACCCTTTTTTATTTTTTTTTTTTATTTTTTTTTTCTTGGGTTTATTTTTTCTTTTTTTATTTTTTTCTTTTTTTTTTTTCTTTTTTATCGTTATTATCTGTAATAGGTAGGTTATACTAGACAAACCTGTTATATGAGATTTATTCAAATAATCATGTTACTATATATCTTTACCCTGATTATTATCGTAGTTGCCATCTTTATTGCTTTACCTAATTAATACGTTATGCGTGGGATTAAAGTATTTCACATATATTTTGTCTACCTATCTATATACAGATTTTTCGGTCTTATCATACATCATTCGTAAAATCTATAGGGGAAGGTGGGGCAGAACGGACACTAAATCCAAAAAAAAATAATGTCGTCGGAAATGATTTTTTATGAAATGTGGCGACGTATTTTGGATAAATAATGACACAAAAAAAAAAAAAATTAAAAAAGTGAAAAAAAAAATAATTCAGTTTTCCTTTTTTTTTTTTTTTTTGTGTCATTATTTATCCAAAATATGTCGTCACATTTCATAAAAAATCATTTCCGACGACATTATTTTTTTTTGGATTTAGTGTCCGTTCTGCCCCACCTTCCCCTATATATATATATACATATTATATTATCGCGTCATACTTACAATTAGAAAAAAAAAAAAAAAAAAAACAATACTAATGCATTTGAATAATTTTTTTTTTTTTTTTTATTATTATTATATAGATTCTCTTGTATTATAGACGCATATTATATATAAATAAACGTGATTAAAAGCAAAGAAAAAAAAAAAAAAAAACGATTCAAAAATGATTCTAAAAACGAATTGATCTCCTTTCTTTTTCTTTCTTTCGATGAATTTAGCAAATTTACTCATACCTATACATATATATTTGTTTGCGAATTAGGTAGGCCTATATAAAGTATACCCTTTGTGCAAATCTATGTTACATTATACACATAAAATATAAAATATATATAATACCTCGTATATATATATATATATATATCGATGTAGGTATTTGTGAGTTAGATTGTAATGTATTAATCATTGGTCAGATTAAAAAAAAAAAAAAAAAAAAAAAAAAAATGTATAAAGTTCCAGCATATGTATGTAGTACGTGTGTCTAGTGTTATAAACCGTGTGCATAATGATATATAGTACTATATCATACCTATATTCGTTCGTTCATTACTTCGTTATAATAATATAGTCTATACAGTAGCCTTTCACTTTTCAGGGTTCTTTGTTTACGGCTTTGACTAACTTTTGAATTTTTTTTTTTTTTTTATCACGCGGTATTAAATTACCCTCGCTTATAATTAATATATATATATATATATCATCTATTATGTATCTTGATTTATTAAATAGAATAAAATTATACTTTATCAAATACACAATAATATAAGTATATACCTACATATATATACAAATATACACGCAATATCCCTAATTACAGAATAAATTTGTTAATTTATAATCTAATCTCGAAATTTAGAATGTCAAATATAACGAGTTTATTATCAATTTTAATTTTTTAATTTTTTTTTTTTTTTTTTTTTTTTTTTTCACTTCTTCAATTCTTATAAAAATAATTTATCTATATCTTAACACACACGCAGCTACATAACTATACCTAGGTACTTAATGATAATAATTAAAATTGCATAACTTCATCTATAACGACGTTGTGCAGTTATCGAATATCTCATTAAAACCGCGTGACGACGATTTAAATCTATTTAGCTACATAATATATATATATATGAATCAATATAATATATATGTATAAATATGTACACAAGTTTTTTCCCTATTGCTTTTTTATTTTCGCGAGTATAGGTACACTGCAAGTAGTATAAAAGCTATACCTATAACCATTAAGTATACTATTATAGTAATACATTTCTCTTATAATACGCATATATGCTAACTACATCTCGTTGAATATCTTCTCCGTTCTGCAATAATATTATACAAGATGTTAATTTTTTTTTTCATTTTTTTTTTTTTTTTTCGTCTTTTTTCTTCTCTTTCTCTCTCTCTCTCTCTCTATTTATCTCTCTCAATCTTACGGTCATATACACTCGATCGCGGAAGGTAGGTATAGGTAGGTATATATATAGCCGCACTTCTTACCCGGAGGGATAGCGTGACCCCAACTCACGAGTTCCTATAAGAGTTTATTCGAGTTCCTCTACCAGTTCCTCTCTTCGTACAAGCGATCCCCCTCTCTTCTCCCTCTCTCTCTCTCTCTGTCTTTTTCTTTCTTTCTCTTTCTATTTTTCTATCTGGTGAACGGCGACCCCCTCCTCCCTACCCCCGTCGTCCCTCTCTCTTAACGCAACTGCCACGCGAGTTCATTCATGAGATCGTGGGAACGAGCCACGCGGAGGTCCAGGTAGATAGAGCGAGATACTTGCGAGATCGAGAGCGACGAGGACGCAATAAACTCATTGGTACAAGACCGCAGATCCCCGCATTGCAATTCTTCTCTTATACCTAATATATTAGTATATCAATTTTTTTTTTTCGTGTCTCTCTGTTTCTCGATTTAAAATTCTTTTTTTTTTTTTCTAAATTGGAAACAAAAAAAAAAAAACACCGATTTTTTCGAAAAATTAGTCACATATTATATTATATCTACGTATTAACAAATATAAATCGTCGTTCTAAAATTATATAGCTTCTGTCGAATCAAACTTCAAGATACTTGCGTATTATACGATCCGATTTTTATACAGCATTACAGAGAGATCGGCAAGATTCTGGTAGCATGTGTATAAGATGTAGAGATGTACATATACGTATATATGTATTATATATATATATGCGGACATAATTGCACCTCGGATACGTAATCACGCCGAGTTTCTTGGCCGCCTCTCGTTCCTCTTCTTCTTCTTCTTCTTCTTATTTTTATTCTTACTTTTTTTTTTTTTTTACTTTTTTTATTTATTATCCTTATTTTTATTTTTATTCTTATAGGTATATATATTCTTACTCAGCGTATATAGTTTTAACGTCTTTCTTTATTGCACCGCGAGTTACCTTACCTTATACCTCCTTTACTTTACTTTACTTTTATTTCTTCATAGTATGTGCTCCAGGTTTTCTATAACCAACGATAAACCTATATCCTATTATACATCAGTGCGTGATCACTGCATGCACTTTATTACATGTACCTATATACACATATCCCTATACCTGTATAGAAATAATAATTTATCTTTGAGATTCGCGTCGACTCTACAATCAACATACATGTAAAATCAATTTCATTTAATTGATTAATATGCAGATTATAAAATTGGTCAAAAAGTTTCTATATTAGATTAAAAAGAAGAAAAATATATATATATACATACATTTATTTGTAATATATATAGTATCTGGCAATAAAATCTGACCGTTTAACCTATTTTATCTTAATTTAATTCTAACTAGGTATTAGGGTGGGCCAAAAAAAACTTTTAATTTTTTTTTCTTTAGTTACCATGAAAATATTGCTCAAGATGATGAAAAAAAAGTCCTCTGAAAATTTGAGCTCTTAATATCAATATTAAGAGGTGCCTAATCGCGATTTTTGATTTCCCATTTAAATAACACAGGAAATTTTTTTTTTTTTATTTGGAATTTTATTCCGTTCCAACGAATCATCGTGTTATAAAAATCAATACATATTCTTGTAGGAAATTAAACGATCTCCAAAAAAGGTCTGATGTAATTTTTCGCTAAGTTCACTCGTTTCAAAGTTATTCAAGGTTAAAGTTCAACCTCAAACGGTATATGACGACTTTTTTTTCGACTTAGCGAAAAATCACATCAGACCTTTTTTGGAGATCGTTTAATTTCCTACAAGAATATGTATTGATTTTTATAACACGATGATTCGTTGGAACGGAATAAAATTCCAAATAAAAAAAAAAAAATTTCCTGTGTTATTTAAATGGGAAATCAAAAATCGCGATTAGGCACCTCTTAATATTGATATTAAGAGCTCAAATTTTCAGAGGACTTTTTTTTCATCATCTTGAGCAATATTTTCATGGTAACTAAAGAAAAAAAAATTAAAAGTTTTTTTTGGCCCACCCTACTAGGTATATATATATATATATAGGTGTATAGGTATATATAGATATATAACGTGTATTATAAACATATAAATACATTTTAATGGATTTCTGTTACTCTCAATTCCTAAAGATACGAGGTATACCAACCAAGATTCATTCGTCAAAAATTTCATGATAGAAAAAAAAAAAATGAAAAAAGTACGAGTATAATTGTGAAATTCATCATATTGATGATCATTTCACTCAATTATATAAGTGATTAGTATTTTTCATTTCTTACATATCGATATATTCGCATCCATACAGAAAGAAAGGTTGACTTGATTCAAGATAATTTTGCGGTCCAAAAATGAAGACCGAAATTTTCTCGGATAAAATCAAAAATTTTTCTCGAACCAAGAAAATTTTCCAAATTTTCCAAATTTTCTTGGTTCGAGAAAAATTTTTGATTTTATCCGAGAAAATTTCGGTCTTCATTTTTGGAAAATTTTCTTGGTTCGAGAAAAATTTTTGATTTGATCCGAGAAAATTTCGGTCTTTATTTTCGGACCGCAAAATTATCTTGAATCAAGAATAATTTTCTTGACTCAAGTCAACCTTTTTTTCTGTGCATATATATATATATATATATATACAGTATACCTATATAGGTGTGTATGTATATATCATTTTATATATATGTAGGACTTATTTGTAGTTAAGAGTCGAGTAGATAGTTAGGTAGGTATAGCATGCCATAGATCGTAGGGAATGAGACTAGAAGCTGGATGTAGAAGCCTGAGGTCGTCGTCCACACCCGATATTACCGCCGACATTACCACGGCGTATTACGTAGAACGAGGTATCTATCAAAGTGCAGCAGCACTACCAGGAGCAGCTCCTGATTCAGGTTCAACTTCAACTTCAACTTCAACTTCAACTTCTCTATATACAAGATTATAAAGATAATAGCCTCGCACCGCCCTTCCCCGCCTTCGTACAAATTGTCGGGTTCATTCATCCCTTCTTATATATATATATACCAGTCGGCTTTTATATATACACAATCAGAAAAACTAGCCGAAGTCGAGGCTATCTCTTCACTCTTTGATACATGGACATAGGTGTAGCTATATATATAATATTTATATATAAAAAACTGATTAACAAAAAAAAAAAAAAAAAAAAAGAAAAAAATAATCATCTTCAATTTTTAAATCGCGCGAATCACATGTGTTTATTTTATTTTATTTTTTTTTTCCTCCGGAAATTAGATCTTCCGTTTTGACGGAAAATTAGTAATTCAGTTATTCAGTCATTCGGTCATTGAGTCACTGTATAAAGATACCAGTTTCTAATATATTAATATAGTTATACCTACTTATCTTTATATTCGCACTTAAATCGACACGTACGTATTAGGCGCGATTTAATTCTATTCGCAGTTAATCCAAGAATTGAGAAACCGTTTCCCAATAACATGATTACTTCCTGTAATTAACGTTTAATTAGATAGCTGTGCGGATACTTCCGAGGCAATAAATTACGTAAACATGACCAGACTCGCGATCTTTCATTCACACATTTCTACTACGTATATATATATATATATATATATATATAGTTGTATCACTTGACCCATTCTGATTTTCTATAAGTGTATATATACGTACATATAGACATAGGTATATGTTCTTATACTCGTATGTGTTATATATATATACCTAAATCGAATGGTGTTTGAAATTTTTCGATATTTAAGAAACTGAAAAGAAACAAAAAAAAAAAATATACGATTTATAGAGAAAATGTTATAAAATCGATTTCCCTAATTACCCATAAAATTAAGTTTAAGTATATAATACAATTATTAAACGCCTTATGAAAATTATTATCAAACACGTAGTATATAGTTCATTACAGGTATAATTATTACTATAGGCATCCTTCGTAATTGAGCAGGTGTTCATCCGTATAGCCTATAAGAAAGGTAAAAAAAAAAAAAAAAAAAAGAAGAAGAAGAATAAGGTTCTCTTTCTCTGCGGTTATTAATTATTATATCTATCTCTTAGTTTGATCTGTATATTAAGGTTTGAGGTTTCGGTTTAGGTCGATCTACTATATTTCCTTTCTTTTCTGTTCATTTCATTTTTAATTTTTTTTTTTTTTTTTATTTATTTATTTTTTTTTTTTCATCTCTACTTACGTATCCAACGCTTTCTAATTATAAATACTGATTTAAATTTGAATTGAAACAAAAAAAAAAAAAAAAGTAAAAAAATACACGTTTTGGCTAGATATAAAAATTTCTGATACAAAAAAAAAAAAAAAAAAACTTCGAACCGCTGCAGGATCCGCTTATTAACCGATATAGATACTTGAATGAAATTGCATTTGAGAAATGAATTGTGAAAGTTGTTTAATTGCACTAATTATATACGTATACGTGGGTATCGGATGTATTACTCATTCAGAGTCGCGCAAGCTTCATTCATTCATTGATTCATTGATGCATTCATTCATCTCGATTACTCTCGATCTATAAGATCGCGATTTTGCGACTCATGCGTACATTTTACACCTTGACTAAAATTTCCAATTCAATTATCAGCGCAGAGATATTTTGCAAAGGTGATTAAAATTTTTTTTCATAAAATTAACGAATGATGCGGAAAAAGAACAAAAAATACATTAAAAAAAAAAAAAATAATAATTATTATTACTACTAAACAAATTTTTCTTCGAATGCAAGTTTTTTTTTTTTAGTAAATTTAATTACTCTTTTTTTTTTTTTTTTTTTTTTTAATATACTTACTTTATAATAATATATAAGATACTCTGTGCATAAGTTAAAATTAGATTGTTATAAGAACATAAGGTAAAGCCACAATATCCTGCGCTATCTTTACTGGCGAGCCTTATGGCAAGCGCGCCTTAACCACTCAAAAACGATAAGGAATTCGGATTTGATTCGTTGTTAAAGGAAGCATGAACAAGTCAACGCGGTTCTCGCGGCTTAGCAACTTCCTCTTAAAACCCATAGCTACCATCTTTATAACTTTACATTCGTTGTTATAATATAGTTGAATTTTATTTTAAACGACGTACCGAACTCAACGGATATAGTCGTCCTTAGCTTTTCTTTTTCCTTTTTTTTTTCTTTCTTATTATTCTTCTTCTTCTTCTTCATCAAACCAGGATATCCACCTCCTGGGGATGTTACGTATAAACGATTACACGTATACACATGTGTTATACTATATATACATTCATGTATACAAATAATATAATATAATCAGTGTCATAGATCTATCTACTCTTAAAACGGGATGCTGGCGCGTCCAGGACGCTGCCAGTGACCACTATAAGGCGCACAACTTAATTAAACAAATCTCAACATATATATTTAGGTGAGTGATTTCAATATCAAATTATCGAATATTTCATTTTTTTTTTTTTTTTTTTTTTTATAAATAAATAAATAAATAATTCATAAACATATACGATGATATAAAATTCGATCATGTAGATCCTGGAAGATATTTTTCTTCATTTTCTTATATATATAGGATAATTTTTAAATTTTGTGAAAGTGGGTATATGCGGTACCAGGGTATACCTATAATGCTTGTGTTTAATACCGTTTGACATTAACGAGTCTATATTCCCCGAACGTATAGGAGCGTATAGCTTTGTATATTAACCATCGACTGGTTTATGGATTCTATACTATATTATTTTTTTTTTTTTTTCTTTCTGATCGCCCCGCACCCGTAATATGGAAGTCTGTTTCCGTTCGATTCCGAACTTTCACATATCTATATATCTATTGCCAATTATTTTATCTATGCGCTTAAACTAATACCCACGATTTTAAAGCGCGTTAGTTTTTATACCAAATCGCGACTATAACCCATATTAGTTTTTTTTTTTTTTTTTTTTTCAAATTTCTTCATTAAATTTTTTATACGTCGAATTCTATTCAGGTTTGTAAATATTGGAGCCTTTCTCTCTTCTCTTTCACTCGTTTGCGATTTTTTTATTTTATTCAATTTTTTTTTTTTTTTTTAATTTTTTTTTTTTTTTTACACAAATCACAAGTTTTCTGCAAGGATCCTTTTTTTTTTTATTTTATTTTCACTCGCGTTTTTGAAGACTAGCTGATACAAATCAAATCACGGATATTTCGTATACTGATTTATAAATTACGTGACTGGTAGGTACATACTGCCTTTAAAGAATCAGTAAAGGCGATTAAGTAAGTGATAAATAATCGAGAAAGTTCTCATCCGGTAATCAGCAGCGAGTTCACGACACGATTAACTTTTACCTATATATATATATACCGCAACGATTTGCACAATATTCAGGAATATTTCCGTTAAGCTTAGATTTATCATATACCTACCTATCTCAGCATTCTAATATTCGTTCTCAATAAATCATTAAGATTTTCATCCAAATACTATATCGAAAAAAGTTATTTGAGGCTGAATGAATTTTAAAATCAAAAAACAGCGATGAGTTTATAAAATCAAAAAAAAAAAAAAAAATATATATATATATATGAATAAAAGATGCGAGAAATTTTTCAGTCCGGTCGCATAACGTCGACGATTTTTACTCAGCTGGTTTATTAAACCCATATATACTACGTGTGTAGTTGAGAGAGCGCGTGTGTGTATGTGTGTGTGCGCGCGGTAAGAGAAGAACAGGCGTTGATTAAAGCCGCGATGCTGAACAAACAAAATAACGAAATAAATAATTGATTCTGCCTGAGGGGCTCAGGGCCCCGGCGGAAGCCGAGGACTAGAACAGGTTTTGCGGAGACTTAAGGTCACCGAGATGGAGGATCAGGATGATCATTCTATGGGACTATGCAGCTAGATTCATAGAAATTCTTACCAAAGAGAAACTGGCTTACATTAGTCTGATGTGATGTTGAACAAAGTCTAACTTCTCAAGATATATAAGTTTCAAAAATTCATATGAAGCTTATAAAAGTCAAAATATCATTTTGACCAAAAAAAAAAAAAAAAAGAAATGAAACGAAAAAAGAATAATTTTTACTGGATTATTTAATCAAGTTTAAAGAATTTTCATAATCTGTATGTACATATTCATCGTGCATGTGGCTAATCACCTTAAGAAGGTAACGATCACCGATCAAAATTATTACGCAATGGTTTAGAGATTTTTAATCTTTTTTTCTTTTTTTTTTTAATTACTTTTCTGATTGCAAAAATTTACAAACTATTGCCCAACGGAATATTCTAGAGTACACAGAAATAAAGTTTAACTTGATTCAAGATAATTTTGCGGTCCAAAAATAAAGACCGACATTTTTTCGGATCAAATAAAAATTTTTCTCGAACCAAGAAAATTAGGAACATTTTCAGTCTTCATTTTTGGACCACAAAATTTTCCAAATTTTCTTGGCTTGAGAAAATTTTTTATTTCATCCGAGAAAATTTCAGTTTTCATTTTTGGACCGCAAAATTATCTTGAATCAAGAATAATTTTCTTGGCTCAAGTTGACCTTTTTTTCTGTGTATAAACAAAACGATTATAAGGCAATTCGATCATTCGAAATTGAAAGAAAAGAAAAAAACAAAATTTGAAATTCTGTTCTCATTCTTGACATTTTGTAAACCACAATTTCTTCCCAACCTGAAGGCGCCTAGTGAAGTCTCATAGTATCATATATGCAGGGTCTGATGTATGTGTATGCGTAACTCGACTTAAGCGGTATATACCCTAGACACCTGCTCCTGAACAAGTACCGTGCTATAACCTCAGTCCTCTCGACATCACTTCTTACTCTTCTCTTTCTCTTTTTCATTCTCCTTCTCTCTCTCTCTTCATCTCTGCACCGGCGATAGCCGTAGGGCAATCCGAGAGTGAATATGGAGGGGATAGAGCCACGCGAGCAAGATTTATTTATAAGTTTTATGGAGGAAGGGGGATGCTGAAGGAAAGAGGAAAGAGGAAAGAGGAAAGAGGCAAGAGGCAAGAGGCAAGAGGCAAGAGGCTTGGGACTGAACACAGCTGGTTGCCCTGGACTCACATCAGTATCGTCTCTTTCTTTTTTCTTTTTTCTTCTTTCATCTTTTCTCTTTTCCTCTATCTTTCTCTCTTCGTTCCTGTTATCCATGTTATTATCCCTGCAGCATATATACGCATGTCGATTCTTACCTCGCTTGATGTCAATTTTTCAATTAATATTCTTAAATAAGTTTAAGAAAAATGAACATTTTTCTTCTTCTTCTTCTTCTTCTACTACTACTACTACTACTACGTTTATTTAATTACATTCATTTATTCATACTTTGGTTACTATCCTGAGTCAAGTTCGGTGTAATAACATCCCGAAGATCGGTGTTACTAATCGATCGTCGATCTCGGTCTCTTGACCACCGCAGGCTTAAAAATAAATCCATCTGTTACGGTATACTACATAAGATTATATCTATATCCGCATGATTTGAAATAAAAAAACGAAAAAAAAAAAAAAAAACCAAAACGGTCTTTACTATACTTATCGCGAAATAATGAATTTCGTCTATAACGGAATCTAGAATTTTTTCTATTCCATCTTTTTTTTTTTTATCTTTTAAACAAATTTACACATAAATTTGCGATATATTGTCAAATGAATTACGTAATACTGAAAAGTTTGAAAAAATTTTAACAAAATTAAAGTCGAAGATTATAATATTATATATTATACGGTTAGCCGCACTACTTTATAATCGTCGAATTGAACTCCGACCGGAAACTATTGGGCACATACTAGGTGGAAATGTTTGCGGAAAGCCACTTGTCGCGGATTTGTCAAACTGTCTTCGTCTTTTAGAAGCGCGATGCTCGTAAAAATACCAACCGAGATACCGAATTCCTACCCGGTTTCACATTTCTAACTTCTACATATCTACCATGTGTATAAATATTACCGCGCTTACGCAGAGATTCATATACTAAATTTACTATAATATGGTCCTTAATTTGATCATTTTTGAATTTCAATAAATTCGTTTACCTCAAAAAAAAAAAAATTTACTATATTCTGTATATTTAAGGGGACCAGTACAGCGACTTTTCGAGAAATTATCATAGTCCGAAATCAATTTATTTCATAACCAAAGTTCATTTCACATGAAAATATTTTTCTTTTTCAAAATCATGTGTCGTAAGGATTTCAGAGCACCGTTGGACTGATTCACGTCATCTTGGATTCATTTTCTTCAGAAAATAAATCCTCATCATGTGAATGTAGGAATTTTGAAATAAAAAATGATGTCATAAGTTATGATCAATTTACCAAATTTGCAAAAATTATTATCACTCATTTCTTAAATAACTTGGCCAAAACGAAAATTTTTCAAAATTCCTACATTCACATGATGAGGATTTGTTTTCTGAAGAAAATGAATCCAAGATGACCTGAATCGGTCCAACGGTGCTCTGAAATTCTTACGACACATGATTTTGAAAAAGAAAAATATTTTCATGTGAAATGAACTTTGGTTATGAAATAAATATGATAATTTCGCTGTACTGGTCCCCTCAACAAATTTCTCATTAAATAATCTATTAATTTAAAAAAAAAAAAGCATTCACCAGCCAATTTTCGTTTGCATAGGTACATATATGAAATGAACCTATACTAATCTTCTCGACTCGTTTAGCAACGTTGATTGTACTACTCGTATACTTGTTTGATGGTATACGTGATATAATATCCCAACTCTTTCTACTCTAGGCGTAAAATCATACCTGTAATATGGTAGTGTAGTAGCTCGTCGAGTATAACGAAGGTAATTTAGTCGGTATACCCCGATTAATGTTTGAAGCCTGGAGGGTTCGACCTCGGCAGGCTTTAATAAGGCTCTAATAAGGGCACACCGACTCCGAGGGCGTGTAAGAGCTCGGAAGATGCTGCCTCTGCCTCTGCCTCAACTTGAGCTTCAGCTTCTGCTCTCATCTCTTGATCGTGCTTTTGCGCCATCACGATCAACTCCGTAACGCATAGCAAAGCAAAGCAAAGCAAAGGGAAGCAAAGCGAAGCAAAGAGGAGGCCTTCATCGAGAAACAGGTTCGTGGCCTCTGAGCCAGCGAACGAATGTACCATAAGAAAAACAAAAGACAATCGGATTGTAGCTGATTGCCGAGAGGCATATAGCGAAGACTAACGGTATATCTATCGAGATACGCACGTAGGTATACAGGGTGTTCTCGATATCGAAAATTTGCACAAAAAAAAAAAAAAAAAAAAAAAAACTAATGTATAAAAGAAAAAGAAATTAATAAATTTAAAAAAAAAGAAGAAAAAACGAAAAATTTAAAGAAAAATTCCAAGTGATATTTACTAAACTGGCTAAGTAGTTGCGTAAGTAAGTTTGGTATCGGATCTAAGCATATTAAGTTTGTAGGCTTATTTTCTTTCGCGAGAGATGGAAAGATTCGGATAGGTTATACGAGTAGGTTATAAATATGTATAGTATATGGAGAACGAGCTTATAGTATATCAATGTGAAATATTTGATAATAAATTTATCGAGCATCCGGTATTCGGTTTATTAATTAACCCCCTGTTTAAATCTCTGCAAAGCCGGAAGTGACAACGCCCCGTCATAAGAGAATCGTAAAGGCGCTGATTGCTTTCTTCCGTTATATATATATTACAATATATTATATATATTATATTTTATTTCATTTTATTTCATTTGATTACATGTTGAAAAAATGATGTTGGTTTTACTATATTCAAAGTTCTAAGGATAAATAAATAAATCTAAATCTAAATAAATACACACCCAATATTTCGTCGATGATACACGACGACAATATTCAACCCTCAAAAATCTAATTTCTTATACACGAATCTCTATATAGCTACGTGCGGAAACGCAAATTGCGTTATTTACTGGCTCGAGATCGATGGATTCAATAAACTACGAAGGTAGTATATACTACCAATGAAGTTAACGAACTTCCTGTACATCCTTGGACCCGTTTTTAACATATAAAAGCGAGTTCGAAATACGTTCTATGATTCTGGTGCAATTTTTATACGGTGGGGAGTTTCAAGCAGCCGATCAGAATAACTTTAAATGTTTCCCTTACATTTTTTTTCGATCCTCTGAAGACGTACCTTCGAAATGATGTGATTGGAAGGGAAGAAAAGCATCGATATACATAACGTACTTAAAGTGTAAAATATTTATTGAATAAAGACTCATATCATAAAGTATATTTGATTTTCAGTATCAGATCTGAATGTTAAGATAGAATATAAAAGAATAGAAAATTGATAAGAAAAGCAATGATAGCGATCGCATAGTACATATAATAAGAACTAATTTCCCGCGAGCTCTTCTCCTTTTTATTTCGCATTTCCGCGACTATCGCTTCGACCAGCTGTTTAGTAGATGTCTTAGTAGATTCGGCCCTTGACTCTTCCGGTATTGTTTCATTGCTGAAACTTATCGCATCGTCAACTTCCTCAGAATTGAGTTCAAGGTTTGCCATCGCTGTTATAACCGCGATTAAATTTTTATCCTGCCATTCCGGAAGACCAGATATTACCGAGCGTCGTTCCTTTGAGGCTTTCTCTGCTCTTACTAGTCTTCGACGTAAATGACCCTGCTCATTAAGAAGCAACGCATTCTTTGCGATCAGTTCTCTCTGATCCGCTGCAATCTGGGCTAAAGATGTTTGCAGTTCGATGCAATTTGTACTAAGTTGACGATATTTATCGTTGCTAACGAATTCGAGCTTCTTTAAAACTTCTGCAATGATTATCGACTAGTGATCCAACTTTGAAGCACAGTTTTCGACTTCAATCTGCCGGTTTTCTAGTGCTTTTAGTCCATCAGTTGAATCTTTGTTGGTACTTCTTTGCTCGTTGACAAAAACAGCGAGATAACTATCCATGCTAGCTATGTTTCTATTATTCGCTGACGATATATCGGCGAAATTTTTATTCAGACGTTGAAGCTTGTCCTGTTCAATTCTGAGCTTGAGTTGAGATTGAGTTTTATATAGGTTTCTTCGCATTTATCCCGCAGAACTTCTAGGGCTGATACTGACGATACTTTGCGCAATACTTCGGATTCATTGAACTTGGGTTTGGGATTGGCGGCGCGGGAAATCTTGGGTAATTTCTTGACCTTCACTGGAGAAAAGCTGGAGGACGAGGATCCAGGATCAGAAGGACGACATCCAGTATTGAAGCTGCAACTTGAGCACAGACTATCTAGCCTTACTGACGCGCCAAACGAAAGACCGGAGCCTTTTGGGTTCTGACTTCCAGCGAAGACGTTCATATACCGTCCGCACTTTGCGCATCGTACAGGATCCATCACTGACCAAATAGCACACTACTATGTGTTGGAATACTTCATAAGACATATACCGTGGCTAATAAAACAGTTATGCGCTGTGAGGCTGTAGCACAAATAGACCAGTCGCCAAAAGCCAAGAAGGTACGTTGCTATAGAGAATTTTTTTCTGCCATACACGTGATATTCACAAGCACAGGCACTACTTCAGGTCACGTCGACGAGGCTTGAAACTGACTGTTTGTTAAAATTTAATCGTCGACCAGAGGAAAGGAAGTTAGCTCATCGAGGAAAACCCGAAGTCTGACCATCGCTGGTTTTCTCGAGTTTTTGCGCAGCGAATGACTGTACATATGCATATCTACTAAGGATAAACTAACACGTGATGCCGCGAGCTTATCGCGGACGAAAGTTTCAAATATAGCTCAGTTTACTGCGTGTTGTGATCAATTCACCATCGAAGTAGCAAATCGCGCTCCATTATATCTTTGGAATAATAATGAACGCTGATAGGAAACGGAAGAACCCTGACAATACTACTCCTTTAAAACATAAGACGAAATCTGGAATTACAACAACGATGGAGAGTCATGGCGAAGCGGCCCAAGCTCGCGATGATAACTTTCCAAAAAGTGATGCGGCAATACTAATCCTGGATAAACCTGGTATCAAGTTAGAACAATACGTCCAGTCAGTGGGCATACTTGTAAAACCTTCAAACGTGATATTCGCTAACCAATTCTCGAACGGACGGGTGGTCATGTATTTGGCCACTAAAGAATGTGTCGATGAGCTGACAGAGAATCATAAGACAATAAAAATCGGCGGAGAAATCCTCGGGATAATTCCACTCCTGAACAGATATCGAAAATTCGTGATACATGATCTCTGGCCTACCGTTCCACACGTCACCATCGAAAACATTTTGACACAATCGTATATCGGGTTTGCTGTAGGAACTATGAAATTTCGGGCAGCTGGGTTGTCGGAACCGGGCTACACTCACGTATTAGGCTTCGCGAGGGAAGTTTACATCCGTTTGGATGATGCATCCAAAGTACCTCAAGTGATGAAGATAAACTACAACGGTGTGCAATTTCCAATGCGCCTTCAGGCTCTTCCAGGTCTCCACATCATATCCAGCGAGTTGGATAGGGTTAAACTCTTGCAAATCTTGAATAGTAAATGCAACGTCGGAAATCGAGATAAAATAAAGGAAGAAAAAGATTAAACTTCGACATATATGAAAAGGTAATGCGGAAACTATCAACATCACAACAAATCGCAACAGACGCTGAAGTAGAAGTCGTGCAATCCTTTTGAAAAATGATCATCTTTCAGAACTAATGAAATAAATTACTTTGAAAAATAATACAATGGAGTAGTCATTCAATAGTGTTTGTTTACCGAGCTATTAGTGCAGCGATTTTTTCCGAATGCCGAGCGAGATTCTTCTGCTCGCTAATCGCGTTTCTTAAATCTAATTCCATCGCGTTTATCATCGGAGTACTCATCTTGTTATTTCGATGGAATGTGGATGTACGCGTATAATATTCTACATTCGCTGTACAGTAGGGTGAAAAGTTTTGCTACTTTATAGAGCAACTAATTACATATAAACTAAACGGATTATCCTACCAACAATATATATTATTTTTATCATCTTTGACTCGAGTTTTATGTACTAATACAGCGTATTCTAATCTGTTGAAACTTTGGCGAGCTGCCTGGCTTCTGGCTTTTATGATTAGGTCACTGGCCGATAAGATTTTCTGGCGACATAAAATCATTAGACAACCTAGATCGTTGAAAATTATTGCTCCGAGGTCGAGCCATCATTCCCCAAAGACGTAAGTCACTTGAAAATTATTCAATTATCAGAAAAAGGAATCAATGGTAGGAGTAGTGGCGAATAGATATTCAGTTTATTAACATGGCTTGGGTATTTGCACACCCATAAGCACAGTAGCAAATCGAAATCGATGCGGTTTAAAATCAGATACAATACTTAGTGAAAGATAATATAATACATAGTGAAGCCAAGAAGATTGATAATCAATGCGACGACAATGATCACACAGTGCATATAATATGGACCAGTTTCTGGAAAGCTCTTCTCCGTCTTAGCACGCATTTCGGATACTAACGCTTTGGCCAGCCGTTCGGAGGACACAGGACACGTAGATTTAGCTTCTGGCTCTTCGACGATGTCCTCAAGGTGTAGATCAATATTTAGCGCACTTGCCAGCGCCGTTATAACCGCGGCTACGTTTTCCTCTCGTGATTCCAAAGGCTCAGAGATGACCGCGCGTTGTTCTCCTTCTCTTCGTGCAGCTTCTTCTTCCGCTACTTTGCGTTGTAATTTCTCGTGCTCATTCAGAAGCTCGGATCTCTCTTTCTCGAGCTTTTTCCGATCCGCTGCACTTCGGGCTATCATCATCCGCAGCTCGCTGCATGAGCATTCCATCTGCTCATCCTCTACTCTAACTATTCTACTCCCTAGATCAACCTGGTCACTCAACAGCGAGATATTCCGCGCAGCTAGTTCTTTCTGATCAGCTGCAATCTGGGCTAGTAAATCTCGCTGCTTGTCGCTCGCAGTTTCAAGTAGCTTATACTTCTCGTAAGCGAAAGAGTGGAATTCTGCTGCGGCACTAGAATCCATAGAGAATTGCTGTTCTAATTTATGAGCAATGTATTCTTCGAGTTCAATTAGGCGATTCTTTATGACCCCTAATGTGCTATTGACATTTTTGTTTTCAATATCTTGCTGGTCTAATTTATTAGCAATGTAAGCGTCGAGTTCAATTAAGCCATTTTCTATAACCCTTAATGTGCTATTGACATTTTTGTTTTCAATATCTTGCTGGTCTAATTTATTAGCAATGTCGTCGAGTTCAGTTATGCGATTCTTTATTACGCTTATTTCGCTACTGACAGTTTCGATATCAATATTTCGCTGTCCTTTCAAAAAGGCATACCCATTGTCCAAAGTGGCTTGACCTTTTTCCAAAATGGCATGATCTTTTTCCAAAACAGCATGCTTTTTTTTTATCGACCCTATATTTTTCTCAATCTCCTTCTGCTTTTCGATAATTGCTAAACCAGTTTGTCGGAAGGCTTTCACGATCTTAGAATTGATGACTAATCGGCTACTCAATTTTAAAGATAAGTCATCAACTTCAAGTTCCAGACGGTCCAGCTTGCGGCTCAACTTATCCATTATTTTAAATCACGGTCACGAAAAGTGTTCTGGTTGGATTACACACTAAATCGAGTATTGCAAGCTCGAGGTTTGTAGAAACACTGCCATCGTATACAACTATTAGTATTAGAGGAAGATAACACGGAGATAACGATAGGCGTCATTCAAGTGTTCCGTAACGCTCTCAAGGGGAAGGGGGGGTATCGTCAAACATTATACATCACAGTTTTTTCTCATTTCAATAAAAACTTAAGGAAATAGAAGCATGTATCCAGATCGCCGAACAGTTTAATTTTTATTTTAATTTTTCAACATTATCAGCGATTAGTCACTTAACGTAACTCTTGGAGGGGGGGGGGGGGGGGGGGGGGGTTAATAAATGCTAAAAAAATAGCGTTACCTCCTACTTGAATGACCCCTAACAGACCAAAGTGCGATTGCGTCGATAGATATACCATTTAAATAGACAAACATCACCGCACTATATCATTAGGTTTTCTTATCACTTGAATTAGTATTATGGATCGATTGGAATCGTAATCTTTTACCGTAGGTGAAGATTTGTGAGATATTGGCATTGTAATCAACAGTAAACCCCAATAAAGTTGAAGGAGATAAGATAAAGCAGTTAGCAGATTGAAAAGAAAAGAAAAAATATCACGTACACGAGCAAATGCGTGCGCATAGTTGATGATATTTTGGGTTTCCCAAGTGGCAACGAAGCCCATATAGGATTACGTCGAGCCGAAAATATTGTGAATCATTTACAAAGTGTAAAAGTTTGTTTGGTCCGGAATTTATTTTCTAATCATTTTCCTTACTCGATGCAGATTTCTGGTCAAATCGACATAAGAGAACTCCAAATTATTTCTCCACGTTGAAAGACCTCTTCGTTGGATTTAGTAATGGTAAAGAAAATAGTATACGTAAAGAAGAAGCAAGCATATACTTCCAATGATAATCCAATTTCGTATCTGTCTCGGCTTCTTGCGGAAGAAATTACCCATGTATTCCGAATTCATGACATCAGCGTTTGAAGGTCTTGGGACTATGGGTTTTGCATCAAACGTAAGATTCCGAGAGGCAGCGATTGGCCGTCTTGATCCTGTGTTGTTTGACGACGAGAGATCAGAATGACGATGATCAACGTCCTCACGTTCAGTCATTGCGTTCATTAACCGATTGCTACGAATGGAAAACCGACTGCGTGGCTCCACTGTGCGAATAACTCGAACTTTAACAAAAAGATTCAGGTGTAATTGGGAAGCCAGTAGTATGATGGGCTAAAAAATGTGCGAATATCACTTTCAGCCTAAGTACTTTTATCACTCGAAAAACTTTCCGGATAATTGAAGTAGCAATAATTCCGCAAAGCTCGGAGACCTATGAGCCACTGTCGACATAAAGAGGGGTGGAACATTTATGAAGTGGTTAGGCGATAAAAAAAAAATAAAAATAATGCTTAGTACGCGGGCGCAAAACTGCGGCTGATTGTCACGTGCGCATTTCACAGATTAGAAAATCTTATATGCCTTATCGACTTCATCGCAGGACTCGAGGTCTTACCATATTAACCGAAAACCATGCATGAATTTTTTTTCAAAATAGTTCATACGTTTACAAAGAGATGAAACTCGCTTATTTTTCAACTTTTTCAAATGTGAATTGTGCTGCATTTAAGGATCGACCTTCACTGATAACGACGGAGGTTTTCCACTCTCACTATCGCGGAACCACTCTTTGTCTTGGTAATCATATTGGACAGAGAACGACTCACAATCGGCATTATCTAATCTACTTTGTACTGCTGCTGCTGCTGTTGTAGCAGTGACAAGTAGATACAGAGTTATTTCAACACTATTCGATTACGAGAGCATTAAACCGCGTTGTCGCGGTCAGACAATGTGGCAGCTGAATCTCATTCGATAAAAAGAAGGAAAAAAAAATAAAATAAAATAAGAAAGAAAAAAAAGAAAACGTTGCTTTTGTTGTTATAATGGAATATTATTTATTTTATTTGATAAGAAATTCGTTGAACATCCGGTCTTTCGTTTAGATTTTATATTTTATCACCGGAAGTGAGACAGCCTCCCAAATTTATATTCTATGTTGAGAAATTTTCATAAAAACTCTCCTATAGGACGGTCAGATTTTCTTGGGTTTTACTCGCAGCGAAAAACCCTGGTCTATATTGAATTTTCTAAAGGACTAGTGTACGTCGTGGCTGGACGACCATCAAATATCCAATTCCTTATACAAACGTACCTATATCCGAATCGATGCGAAAATCACGTTACTTCAGGCTCGTGATTTATCAATTGAATAAACTATACAACAACGAAGTTACCCGCCTTCCCTTACCTCGCTATATAGTTCCGAATATATAGATCTTGGGATTTCGATTTCGGATAAAATTCATAAAATTTTCAATTCACATCAGGATTTAGGGTTGCAATGTCGAACAAATTCATGTATATAGCTATAGTCAGTTTATTACTGTAAATATTCAGCATCACATCCAATACAGAAATGTATAAAAAAAAATCACAGAAAACATAACAAAACAGAGAACGTTGATGATAAAATTAGCGATAATTTCGACATCGTGAATTCCCGAAATAAAAACTTTCGCATATCGAGATTCTTCAACCTGCTCATTTTTTTCGTATATCTCCTCCACTCGATTCAATGCTTTCAGTTCGCTGCAGACACGTTTCAATCGTTGATATTCTTCGTTCATAGTATCGAATTGGACTGCGATATCTGCAAGATGAGTCGACAACTGAACCACCTTCGAAGCACAATCTTCGATCTCTGCTTTGAAATTATCTAGTGCTTCTAATTTGACGTTGAAAGATTTGTTAATGATTTTTTGCTCGTTGATAAAATTCCTAATTTCGAAAGTTTTTCTATTAATCGTTGCCGTTATGTCCGCACTTGTTGATTCCAACTGCGTCGGATGTAGTGATTCCCCAACGATTTTTCGATCTGAATCCGAGACTCTCGCGGAAAATAGAAGAGAGTCCTTCATCGACGATGAGAATAATATCG
Source organism: Tenthredo mesomela (assembly GCA_943736025.1). NCBI lineage: Eukaryota > Metazoa > Arthropoda > Insecta > Hymenoptera > Tenthredinidae > Tenthredo > Tenthredo mesomela. Next base: position 23,645,945 of record OX031019.1, on the reverse strand, counting down.
ACGGTGCAGGAGAACTCACCTCAGATACTTTATCGGAGTTATCAACGTCTGCCGAAATTATTGCGGTTTTGAACTTCGGTGGGGCTGCCATATCATCAGTTGCAAACTGAGGCGTTGATCAACGTGCAGAATTAACCTTGGGCGAAAATAAAAAAAAATAAAAAAACTAGGCAGAGTCTAACGACAAAATGGAAATACAATAAGCCGATGGTTTGCTACTACTTCAAGGATTGACGTAGCACTGTGCAAGTCCGTGTAAGTCGGTTCACAGACGGATGTGTAGTGGTACTGAGAGAGGGAGCTCTGCAAATGAAATAATGATATAAAGAAAAGAAAAGAAAAAGGGCACGATTAGATAAGCGAACACACCACGATAAGAAGTATCATAAACGCTAGTACAAACACTATAGTAAATAATATCACTTACGTATCCTACTACTACGCGTAAAACGCGTTCATTTAAATCGCTATCAACGATTCAACGAAAGTTTTAAGTACATTTTAACACCCACTTGTTATAGTTATTAAAATTGGTGGGGATAGGAATTGGTTAAGAGATGACTAACCATATAGCATGCAAATACGCTGTGCTACTATATAGCCAGTCCAACGCATGCGTCAGACATATAAATGTTGGGATGGAGGGAGTTCTGATGAGGACCGTGAAGGTGTGCTTTGTGAAGTTGGAAATATACTTGAAAACTAAAACATAATTTGATGCATCTCATATATATGTGCACAATGAGATCCTTGCTGTTCTTTGCTATCGCGTGATCATCAGCTGCCTGCTCACAATCCTCATGATATTATGACTGACTGCAATCACTGTGCGACGAATAGGCATCAAAGTCTTTGCAACACTATTGCACACGATTTTTCGGAAAGTAAAAAAAAAAAAAAAAAAAGGAACATGCAGTGATGATTGATTAGCTGAAATCCTAGCGTCTTCATTGCACTCGTGAATTCTATATGACGATGTGCAGGGTATGCGAAATGCACGCTCGTAGAGACTCATGGGATTAATGCGAGGAATTGGATGATTGAATGATCGGCAATTGATGATAATGAATAAACGATATGGTGATCTTGGGGTATAACGTGGGTTTACTTTTCGAGGATTCGTTGATCGGTGAAATATCTGGAGCCCGTGGGTCTGGATGCGGGCTGGCTTCACTCTCAGGTTGGTTGGAGATAACCGCGGGAGGAGTCTCTCAGAGGCGACGTAGTTCCTCCTCGTCCAATCCTCGGTGATCCTGTGTACCTCCTCTTCGAGGGATTCTCCATCTCTTTTTCTTTATCTTTTCCTCTCTCTCTCTCTCTCTCTCTCCTTCTCTCTTTATGGTATGGGCTTATCTCCCGGCTCACTCACACGAGCGAGTCTTCACAAACTCTGTTCACCATCCGTGACGATGACGAGGTAGGTTGTACTGTACTTCCCCTCTGACCTCGGGGCTCAGACTGAAATACACAATATACCATATACCATTTACCATATACCATGTACTGTGGACAGACACACCTACGCCCCTCAGAGGAGAGGGCAAGAGAATGAGAGAGCACGACCGCACCACCGCGTCTCTCTTATTGTGCGAGAAATCTATCTGCGTTCTTCATTGTCATTTATGTAGGTATATATATATAGATATATGTGTAAATTTATATTTCAAATAGGTATGTAAATATGTGTGAATATCCATTCGCCATTAGACGTAGGTACTATGTATGTACAGAATTTAACAACGTGACATATTGCACATTTTGCAATTTTATTTTTAATTAGTAGTTTAACGTGTCTTTGAAACGTTGATATCTTATCATACGTTTAAAATGGACATTGTCGTATTTTATACAACGTGATAATTGGTTCAATGTTTTCTTTATAATATAATACGGTAAACAGAAATCTGCGGTTTTATTATTTTTATCACCCAATATTATAGCCACTGGCAAGTGGCAGCACACGTAACGTTATTTTTCACTTGGTTCTACTTTTTGATATAAGAACACAATATTATCACGTATTATAATCAGTGGGCGAAAAAATTTTGACGAAAATCGACGGAGAAATGTTCGTCAAAAATGTTAAGGCCCATCCCTAGTCGCCCAAATCTTTTTGGTCGAATTCTGTCACATTTCGATTATTATCTGAGCCCTGGAGTCAAAAACGCAAAAGAGGCCAACGTTGTGCAATTTCAAATTCAATTGCGAAAATAGAGTCTACAGATTGTTTTTACGTAATTCGCCGAGGAAATCGAATTCGAAAACATTCGAATAATGTAAAAACCATCTGTAGACTCTATATTGGCATGAAACGAACATTTTTTTGAATGTATATTATAATATGTGTCCGGAATTGAATTTGAATTTGCGCAGCGTTGGCCTTTTTTTCGTTTTCGATGCCTGGGCTCGGATAGTAATCGAAATTACTAGAAAAATTGTAAAAAATTTGAGAAACTTGATGTTGCGCAAAAATGTCTACACTTAGACTGTCGCGAGTACGCCAAATAATTGGAACCTCGAACCTAGAATCTAGATATTTAGTGATACGTTTCTCTGCCTTTTCTTTAATAGGTACAATTTCACTTATTCGATCAGTTTTTGAAAATGAGTTTAAACGAGTCACAGAGATCCTTTGTCTATATATCGTTGATCGGTAGAGATCGTTTGAAGGTGAGTCGGGGTCAGGTACCTTGGGGATGGATGGCATCACCTGATACACTGCAAATATCAGTGCAAATAAAAGATTGCAAATTTGGTCTGTCGACACTAAACAGCAATTTGAGTCAATTGCTTGTCAGTGTTCTTATATTCTCTTTCGTTTTACTTGATTCTTTTCATTTGATTTTTTTTTTTTTTTTCTTCTTTTCTTCTTTGTTCCTCTTGTTCTGTCTCCTCGTTTCGTTTTCGAGAACAACGGTTAATGTCTGCTCGTCTACCCACACAATATTGCACCCATGTATATTGCACATATGCATATGGACATTTATGTATGTATATATATATATTGCACCCACACGACCAAGGGGAGGAACGCGATTGTAATAACGTGGGGGGGTGTGCGTCGAGCCGTGACACAATGACGTCACTGGTCGCTTGCTGGACATCCGCCATGTTTAATATACTTATACATGAAGAAAAAAGAGAAAAAAAAACAAAAAAAAAAAAGAAACTGGCTCTCTATATACACACAAACTCACACAAATTAAAATATAATCTACATATACCAACCAACCTACCTACCTACCTACCTACGTGCCATTATCTTTCATCGTGAGAACATTTCGGCTGCATGGAAAGCATTCTGATGGAATTAACTGCTTTGTATCACAAGATATATGGACATATATCTATATATGAATATATTTATGTGTGCAAAGTGTTTATACATGTACCTACCAGTGTATACTATACCATTCATACACTACCCCATTATCGCAATCTTTTCAAACTAATTTATTTAATTCAATTATTTCCTATATTTCGTTAAGTTTATAGTTTTATTACGAAAATTATGAGATTGAAGTTAGTAACGTTAACGCAACAAAAAAATTTAGGACAAATTCTAAACATCAGGGATCGAATGTTACAAAAATAGGCAACATACGGTGCAAAATTTCTGGAGTGATTGAGTGAAAAATATCTAAAATATCGCGTATTTTTATATTTCAACAACATTTGAGTCATGAAATTTTGTGACTTTTTTCCAAACATAATTCTGTTGCATTAACGTTATGAACTTTCAACCTCATCGAAAATTATATACATTTTTGAAGCAAAATTTATATAATATAAATGGAATAATTATACTTTATATGGTATATGTACATAGTTCGGGGACAAAATAGATTAATTATTGTCATTTTCCGATCTATGATCATGCGTGAAGGTATCTATGGGGGTAAATTAGGGGTTTTATTATCTTACCGATAGATACCTACCCGATTGCAGCGACTTTTGGGTACCAATTAATGTGTAAATTTAAAGTATTAGTGGGCACAGTCAGTCTTCGGTTGACCTCGCAGTTGGTTGGTCATCCATTAAACATTAGAAGAGCAGTATAGGGTATATATGGGGGGAAAAAAAAAAGGAAACACAATACTATATGTATATTCTCTATCTAAGTATGGTATAACGACGTTTCACGACGCCATACGCATACACGCACACATAATCATACTTATACGAATACCTATAAGGTGTCGTTCGTCGGGTGTACAGGTGCGCTTCTCACACACGCCTGACACACGTGGGAATGTGTCACAGGTGCTGTTGCCGCCCGCTGAGCACAACACCCTCGGAAAACTTTCGTCTTTCATGGAAAAAAAAAAAAAAAAAAAAGGAGACTGAAGAAAAATTTTGAAAAAAAATTGGAAAACTAAAAAATAATCAGCCTATACTTAATAATCAATATGAAAGGAATTATATTTTTGCAACTCCACCATCGGTATCATATATCGAAGTGGATCGAATCACCGATTTCATCAAATTAAAGCCGTTAATGCATCTTTTATTTTATTTTTTTTTCTTTTATTTTGTGAGTTAAAAAACTGGAAACGATGCCGTGCAATGGCGTAATAAAAACAGTGCAGACAGGTGCGTATATAGTAGTATAACATTAAAAGATGCCATTTGTAACGCAATCATGGTTCCTTTTCATGCGGTTCAATTTAAACTGCAGGTCGAATTTATTTCTCATGGTTTTACGGTGGTTGATGGGTCGGATGAGTATATAGGCTTGGTCAGAATTTCAATTAATTCATTTCTCTTGTATTTTCGTTTACACCAAGTACTCTCCCAAAGTCGTAGACATTCTGCACTTCTCGAAAGTACCTTCCCGCTATTCTTTATAGTTACCGTTTCATTCTCATTTCTATATAATACATGGGCACCTTAAGGTACTAAATGCCGCTAATGGATAAATTAATTGCTTGCGTGTTGGGGGTTTTATTACCTATTCATCATTAAATTTCGTTCTCTTATTCACGCGTGAACAGAAAAACTGAGGGAGCCGATAAATGCGGGGCCACTTTTTTTATTTTTTTCTTTTTTTTTTTTGTTTTTTAATTTTTTTTTCCTTTCGTTTTCAGATAAGGAAGTGTAAACGTAATTCAAAGCGAAGATCAGTCCATCAGACTCTTATACTACTCTTTTACAAATTACTAGATTTCTACTTCTATAATTCTACCGTGGTATCGTTACTTGCTGATATAAGAGCGAACACCCCATTTCCTGAGATTTTTTTTTTTTTTTTTTTTTGGGAATAAGTATAAACGTAAAAGTCTCGTGTCCGAATGGACGGAGCAGGGGACAACAAACTCTGATAATGAGAACCCGGCCCGCGTGCTGCATGGAACCACTTGCCAGTTGGCAGACCCTTGGTTGAACATTGCTGCTGCTGCTGCTGTTGCTGCATGTAGGAGCAGTTTATACCGTGGGACTTATGGGGGCGGGTTGGGAGTTGGGACTTATAGGGCGTACGGTGATGTTGAGTTGAACACATTACTCCCACGACCCTTTTTTCACATAATATTTCGTCTTACGTTAAGGTATAGTACTATACAAGTATAGGTACTATATGCAAGCGGTGTACATCCAGGTTTAATATTGCGATGGATTATCGTGCTTTTTTTTTTTTTTTTTTTACGAAATTCATTTACCGGAACTCGTTAAACTCGCAATGATATAATATATATATGGGTACCACATATTGGTCGCTGTAGCTGTGCCGCAGCTACTACAAAAATATTCATATTATATTCATCAGAAATGGCTCGTGCAGAAGATATAATATATAATACACATACCGTGAATATTCGTGGATGAGCGACATGCCTAGAACCGAAGATATCCGAACCTAGTACGCCTTATTGTATGCAACTGCAGATACATGTGCATGTATATTAAATCTATACATGAATACGTCTATGTATGGGTATAGACGTCGAGCTGTCAAGCTGTCATCTGCTGTAGAGCCTCTATGTGCATTTGTCGCGAACTTTTATTAGGTTATTAGGTTATTCAGGTTATTATTACCGTAGGATCAGTGATGAATCAATTTCGAATAATTACGTGTGATTAATTAATTAATTAATTAATTAAATAATTAAATTAATTTGATCTGCCAGCCTGTCGAAGCAATGATATCTAATAGGTTAGACTGTCTCCTGTACCGCAGATGTGTTTCGCCTAAACGTGAATAATGTTTCGCCGTATCAGTGATCTACGTAACAGCAGATCAATGTAAGTCGAAGTGAACGATAACAGGTAAATCTTATTATAATCGGTGCAATAGTAATTATACTCTATTTATGAGCACCCTCAAGTAGTCAATTTCTGCGGTCCACAGGTACAGCACCTGCATGAACACTGGCATCAACCTCCTACTTCCTTTCAAACATCTTTCCTGCTCGCTTATACCAGAGGTCACCATCGATATCACAGGAATTCCAAGACTCGCGTCGTTATCCCGTAGGATTTACTCCTGTGGTACTGAGACCCTATGCTACAAGACCATATCGCAAAGACTCTGCGGCCTAGACGAGCAAGATTATACTGTTAAAATGTAATTGTGAAAAAATTGTACAAAGGCAGGTAACATACTTCAACGCTCATGTAAAGTCATTTCTTAAGACAGACTTGTTTCATATCCAACTACAGAACTACACAGGATAATCTCACAAGTTCTTCCATGCCAGTGTTACAAATTAAATTAACAAACTGAACAATAAAAGATTGAGATCAATGCAAAATAATAATTATTATCATTAATTATTAGTGAAGAGTATACTATACTGTAAAATAATAATAGTAATAATAATAATCATTGGTAGATGAGTATTTTACGTTATCTTGATAACTTGAACAAAATAGATGTTTAAACTCATTTTAATTATCATTAATTATTATTATTTATTATTATTCAAGTGTATACGGTGAACAAGTTGAACAAGTTGTGTATAGGGTGAACAAGTTAAACAAGTGAATGATATATTTATCATTTAAATATTCTCGGTCTATTATAAAGACGCCACGCGACGTGCTGCCAAGTTAATTACTGCCCAAGGTGGCAGTAGTGTTCTTGACCAAGAACAAGGAGCTGCAAGGAGCCACAACGTGCAAAAACAAATTATCGTCATCGATTACAGCAGTGCATCGACTGCGGCGGCGGACATTTTGAGCAGTTTCGTTAAGGTACAGTTGTCAGCTATATTCATCAGCTAGTAACAACTCAACGTTTGCGCTCAATTTGTCGACGAAATTCAACGTCTTTCACGTGATGAAAAAAAAATGGAGATCGAACACGTGGATTCTTAATTCTGTAAATTTTCATTCCAACTTTAAATTAATAAAAGCCACTTAACGATATCCAATCGTAATCGGCACACGCTGGATCAAGGCTTACCGATTTATTAATGTAAATAAGTAAGATATAATTACCGTTCAAAAATGTTTACACTCGCTTTTGTCCACAGCCCAGCACGTTGTGGCACGTTGTGGCTCCTTGCAGCTCCTTGTTCTTGGTCAAGAACACTACTGCCACCTTGAGCAGTAATTAACTTGGCAGCACGTCGCGTGGCGTCTTTATAATAGACCGAGAATATTTAAATGATAAATATATCATTCACTTGTTTAACTTGTTCACCCTATACACAACTTGTTCAACTTGTTCACCGTATACACTTGAATAATAATAAATAATAATAATTAATGATAATTAAAATGAGTTTAAACATCTATTTTGTTCAAGTTATCAAGATAACGTAAAATACTCATCTACCAATGATTATTATTATTACTATTATTATTTTACAGTATAGTATACTCTTCACTAATAATTAATGATAATAATTATTATTTTGCATTGATCTCAATCTTTTATTGTTCAGTTTGTTAATTTAATTTGTAACACTGGCATGGAAGAACTTGTGAGATTATCCTGTGTAGTTCTGTAGTTGGATATGAAACAAGTCTGTCTTAAGAAATGACTTTACATGAGCGTTGAAGTATGTTACCTGCCTTTGTACAATTTTTTCACAATTACATTTTAACAGTATAATCTTGCTCGTCTAGGCCGCAGAGTCTTTGCGATATGGTCTTGTAGCATAGGGTCTCAGTACCACAGGAGTAAATCCTACGGGATAACGACGCGAGTCTTGGAATTCCTGTGATATCGATGGTGACCTCTGGTATAAGCGAGCAGGAAAGATGTTTGAAAGGAAGTAGGAGGTTGATGCCAGTGTTCATGCAGGTGCTGTACCTGTGGACCGCAGAAATTGACTACTTGAGGGTGCTCATAAATAGAGTATAATTACTATTGCACCGATTATAATAAGATTTACCTGTTATCGTTCACTTCGACTTACATTGATCTGCTGTTACGTAGATCACTGATACGGCGAAACATTATTCACGTTTAGGCGAAACACATCTGCGGTACAGGAGACAGTCTAACCTATTAGATATCATTGCTTCGACAGGCTGGCAGATCAAATTAATTTAATTATTTAATTAATTAATTAATTAATTAATCACACGTAATTATTCGAAATTGATTCATCACTGATCCTACGGTAATAATAACCTGAATAACCTAATAACCTAATAAAAGTTCGCGACAAATGCACATAGAGGCTCTACAGCAGATGACAGCTTGACAGCTCGACGTCTATACCCATACATAGACGTATTCATGTATAGATTTAATATACATGCACATGTATCTGCAGTTGCATACAATAAGGCGTACTAGGTTCGGATATCTTCGGTTCTAGGCATGTCGCTCATCCACGAATATTCACGGTATATGTATATATATATATATATATACAGGAAGTTGTTAATGATTATGTGTATGTACTGTAACTTTGGTTTATTCTTCTCTCATTTTCAAATCAAAAAACCATACAAGTACGTATATACCTACTACATACGCATACGGTACTATAGACACGCGACGTCGTCGTGTCGTTGTACGTCTAACTATGCAAACGAGATCTTTTTGTTTTCACATTTTTCTCTTTAGACTCGTTTTAATGCTAACCCCCATTCTCATTCTCATTCCCATTCCCATTCCTATTACCATTCCCGTGTATAATAATTATCATTTAGTGATTACCTACGCTCTATACCAAACCTGTTTTTAAAACCATGTATAGGTATATATAAATGCATTACCTATATATATATATGCAACCGAGTTTTCAAACTCGATCTTATTATTCCTCCTTGTTATAAATATATTTTCTATTCCATTATACATACATATACAGTAGGGTGGTTCAAAAAATACCTAATTTCTCAGATGTTGCTGCTCATCCGTGAATATGTTGTTTGTGATTTTTAAAAATTATCCCATTTTTTGAGCTCTATTGGACAATATTTACTAGTACTGCCTCAGTAAAGTTGAAATTTCGAAATTTAGCCATTTTTGGCAATTTCAAAGTTCTCAGATCAAAGCGCTCATCTGGCTACCTTGAGATTCTCATTCAATGAGCATGTTGGTTCAAGATGAGACTCGTACGATAATATTTAGTACTGCCTCGGAGACATTGGAGTTTTTTTTTCAATATTTTGCGTTTTTTCGGAGATTCGATCGTCAGGTGCTGCTCATGAGACAGTTTCATCTTACCAATATAAGGAAGAAATCCAAGCAGTTTTCAGTCTGTGGGACCATTTTTACTACTGCCTCATTGAGGGCGACTTTCCTTCAAGTAAAATTAGCAACATGAGGCAGTAGTAAAAATGGTCCCACAGACTGCAAACTTCGTGTACTTCTTCCTTAAAATGGTAAGAAAAGACTGTCTCATGAGCAACACCTGGCGATCCAATCTCTAAGAAAACCCCTAAACAGTGAAAAAACTTCAATGTCTCTGAAGCAGTACTAAATATTATCGTACGGGTCTCATCTTGAACCAACATCCTCATTGAATGAGAACCTAGAGGTAGCCAGATGAGGACTTTGATCTGAGAACTTTGAAATTGCCAAATATGGCAAAATTTCGAAATTTCAACTTCACTGAGGCAGTAGTAAATATTGTCCTATGGAGCTCAAAAAAATGGAATAATTTTTCAAAATCACAAACATCATTTTCACGAATGAGAAGCAACATCTGAGAAATTAGGTATTTTTTAAACCACCCTAATATACAGGGTGTAAATTCAGGGTGTAACTTCCACCTTCTTCTATATTCAAACTCGTTCATTTCAGAATAATTGTGTGTGATTATCAAGCAGATACCCTCATCTCCAAATTTGTTTATATTCACGTACGTTATAGAAGAAAGCAGAGCTTCGGCACGTCGAAGCTCCTCCCATATCAGATCCCGGAGAATTTACACTCTGTATAAATATATAATTTTCAATCTCAATTTTCTTCGTCGATATTTCCCGGTTTAGTATATAATTATTTAAGTTTCTATCGTGATATCTAGTATAGGTATATCTTTTCCACAGTATAGAACTAAGTTTCTAATAAACGCCTTTTCTGAATACGAGATCTATACAACACACAGATCATGAAATTCGCAACTAATGAGAGCCCGCGGCGTGTAGCACTTGTGTCGATTAGACTTACGCCCCAAAGGTCTTATTTGCTCGGATCTAATCACTTACTTATTAGATCTACGAAGTGCGAAGAGGCGTGGACGTCGTATTCTGCACATCTATTCTATAGTATTCGCAAAGCGAAATATACTTGACAAAGCCTTTGTTTTATCAATCGTATATAATTCGTACAACGATACTATACATGAACGTGTACCTACACCTCTATACCCGCACGTAACACAGAATTTATACTCCTTTCGAGGACAAATTTTCCGATTCCTGTCGACTCACAAGTTCAAATTCTGAATTCAGCTATTCGACTTTTCATTAGTTAATTTCAAAAGTTGAATAATCAAATTGAAAAATTGAATACGTAATAATCCTAATCCGATTCGCACCTTATGGCTGCGTCTCAGAATGCGAGAACGACCTTCTGCTGTGAAGTTTTGAAATTCTTAAGGCCCATCCCTAGTCGCGCACCTCCTTTTGGTCGAAATGTGTCACACTTCGATTATTATCTGAGCCCAGGCGTAAAAAACGCAAAAAAGGCCAACTTAGCGCAAATTCTATTTCAATTCCGAACACATACGTCCAAAAAAAATGTTCGTTTCATGCGAAAATAGAGTCTACAGATTGTTTTTACATTGTTTGCCGAGGAAATCGAATTCGAATAATTTTTTAACAATGTAAAAACCATCTGTAGACTCTATTTTCGTACGAAACGAACATTTTTTTGGACGTATGTGTTCGGAATTGAAATAGAATTTGCGCTAAGTTGGCCTTTTTTGCGTTTTTTACGCCTGGGCTCGGATAATAATCGAAATGTGACACATTTCGACTAAAAGGAGGTAGGCGACTAGGGATGGGCCTTAATGCCTTCTCGCAATATTGTAAATTATTCGTTAAATTCGTATATAGCCGAAGGCGTGTTGAGACTTAAAAAGGGTTCAAAGGTGATTATCTGACGATAAAGGGTAGGTATCTATTCGAGCGGTTGAATTGAAGACGGTCAAATACTGAGGGTTAATTAAATCGTCTGAATAGTAGGAGTTTCTCTATGAGAAGCGAGCGTTATAATGCTTTAAGTCTATACAGACGCATTGCGGCGGTGTTACATATGGTGCGAGATACATACATTTCTCTCTGGGTTTTCCCTCTATATACAGTCGCGAGGAAATCGCAAATATATATATAGCGACGTCAGGACGTGACGCGACGCCACCCGCTTCTACTTCGACGCTATACATTGCGCGACGCTTTGATTTTGCGAGTAACCAAAGGGCTTATCTTGTCTTGTATATAGTTGCACTACAATGAGCCATCCGACTCGGACAGGATCGCAATGGATCGGTTTTACTCGGGTTTTTCTGTACGCAACCGAGCGTAGTTCCTCCTCGATGCCCTGGTCGACCTATGTCCTCCAAGTCTCCGCTATACTACCACGAACAACGCTGTTACTTTTATCATTTATGGTGTAGGTGTATATTATAATGTCTATACCTATATAATATATTATACTAATCAAATTTTATTATCATATATATAAAGAATTTACCGCAAATTTAATTTCTTATTTTTTGTTACAAAGGAAATGAGGCGAGCTAGGAAAGGAAAAAAGACATTTTTGACGGTTCAATTCGAAAATGATCAAATTGTACCTCACGCGAATTTCTTTCCGCGTGTGTTCTTCTAGAATATACATTAGACCGGTTCAAAAAAATCGACTATTCTTTTTTTTTTTTTTTTCAATTTTCGCATTGAAATACTTTCGGGGGGGGTGAAAAAAGATGCCTGTTAAAAACGGAGCTCTTAATATTAAGATTTAGAGATCGCTCATCGCAGATTTCTATTTTCCATTTAAATAGCGTAGGAATTTTATTTTTTTTTTCTTCAGAATTTCGTAGCTCACAAACCAATGAACAAATCCAAATGACTCTTACATATTTTGATAGGGGATTGAACACTCTAAAAAAATGTATCTATCATTGTGGAAAAAAAATCACAAAAAAAAAATAGTTTACTCAACTATAAATTGAAATTTGAGCTTGAATAACTTTGGAAGGAGTCAATTTATCAAAAAATGATAAGAGAAGCTTTTTATAGAGTGTTCAATTTCCTATGAAAATATGTTTGAGTCATTTGGATTTGTTCATTGGTTTGTGAGCTACAAAATTATATAAAAAAAAAAAAAAAAAAATTTCCTATGCTATTCAAATGGAAAATAGAAATCCGCGATGAGCGACCTCTAAATCTTAATATTAAGAGCTCCGCTTTTAACAGGCATCTTTTTTCAGCCCCCCGAAAGTATTTCAATGCGAAAATTGAAAGAAAAAGAATAGTCGATTTTTTTGAACCGGTCTAATATATATATATATATATATATATAACACAAGTTTTACTGTACATAAATATTGAATAAGTATATATATAGGTGACAGGGAATAGATTCTTATACAGTATACAGACGATCGCGTATAATATAGCTATATAGGTATACATATGTATATGTATAATATATGGGGCCTATACGCAACTTAGGAGAACGATATGCGATGCTATGTGATGTGATGCGATGCGATGCGATGCGATGCGATGGTCCCCTCAGTTGCGTGTGTAATACTCTATACTCTGAAAAGCGGCTGAGGTGTGCTCATGTAGATAAGCTCTGTTAATGACCGGACGTGCGCTCACCCAGCCAGAACTTTACCAACCATCACCCCGCAGCTCGCGTACCTCTTCGAAAAGTCCTTCGCAGACTAGGAGACTATCCTTTACTATATATATATATATCTGTATATCTGTATATCTATTTACAGTATACAGTCTCTAGTCTCGCGTCTTCTTAATCGACGTTGTTTCAATTTCACGTTCACACATATATGTGTTTCTTTCTTTTTTTTTTTTTTTTTTGTTTCTTTCTCATCATTTTATTCCTAAGTCTATAATTTCGTTTCTCGCAGTTTAAAAAAGGAACCATGTTGATCGTTAGGTCGAAGGTGTCGAAAAACTAAATATATCTGTATATATACAATCGTCTTTTTTATACTGTTTTCATAATTTGTTCATTTTTTTTTTTTTTTTTTTTTTCGTTTTGTTTTTTTCACCGAAATCTGATGACGAATTCATTGATCTTGTCAATTCTTCTTTATATCTATATATGTGAATCGCTGTTTCGGGGGATGACTCCTATATGTTAGTTACCTTTTAACATTTTATATTATACGCTTCGCTAACTTTGATGTCGTTTTCTTAACTGGCAGAAGTACGTTGCGTAATGACTCCTCCTCCTCCTTTTCCTTATTCTTATTCTTATTCTCCTTCTTCTTCTTCTTCCTCTTCTTTACCTCGTCCTTCTCTCTTATTCCCACATATTACTCCGCCTTTGGCTATATACTATAACGTATGAGATGTATATTAACCTCTACTTGAATACACACGAACCTAATCTTATAACATCACCCGTATAACAGCGACGCCTGCCTGCAGCTTGCATGCCCCTGCGTCTCATTTATATAGCTGTATAACAATTATTGCTGTCGGTTATTTTATCCTTCTATATAATTGCACTGTATAAATAACACTTTTCTCTCTTGTTACATTAAACTTTGATTTCATATAGAATTTTCAATTTTTCATTTTTTTGAATTTTTTGAAAATTTTTGAAAATTTTTGAAAATTTTTTATTTTTCATTTTTCATTATGATAAACGAGAAGGAGGAAAAATTCGTTTTTGTATTTTTTTGTATTTTTTTATTGATACATATTATTAACGTAACGTAACGTATTAGAGTAAGTTGAACGGCTCCTTCCCTCACCTGCGACGTTATAACATATACCTTTTATATACCACCCCGGGGTCTTAACCCGCGTACTGAACTGTGGTGCCATTCACCTGTGTGGAAAAACCGGTTTTTGATTATCTACGGATATCCTTACGCGCCAATAAGCTCGCCTTCACTTTTGCTAATCGATCGAGGAACGCTTCTGACATAATAATTATTCCCAGGCTTGCGCAGAATCACCCTTTCATAAACCGGAACTGTAACAAATTAATAATGATTCAGTTTTTTTTATTTATTTATTTATTTATTTATTTATTTTTCTGTTATCAAGTTATACTTTTTTTTTTTAACATTATATAATATATTTGAAACTTTTCACGTCAAATTAGCAGCTCATTTCTCTCATCTCCTTCGATTTTGATCATTTTTCAATATACGATAAAAGGGTCTCGTAAATTATTTTCAGATTTTCTTTTTAACCACAAGTGAAATAATTGAGAAAAAAAAAAAGAAAAAAAATAATAAATCGGAATAAACTAATTACGAAAACGCAATTTTTTTAAATCTGAAAAAAAATTCTGACTCAATTCTATGATTCAAAAGATGATTTTCAAGCGCTACACACACGATAATGCGGGATATCAACATTTACTATTTTTTTTTTTTTTTTTTTTTCGTAAGTTTTTAGTTTCTTCATGTCGGAATTAAAGTTCTTATTAATTTAATTTAAAAAAAAAAAAAAAAAAAAATGAAAAGCCATTAATACTTTGAGAATCATAGGTGAATAAGGTATATAGAAAAAAATCTTGTTGCGTTTGAAAATAAATCGAAGCAATTTGTAGACACGTACCTACCTACTTTGTATAAAAATATATTTATATGTATATTATGTAGGTACGTATATATATATACGTAGGTCGTATACTTAGGATATAGAGTCGAACTGCGTCGAGGGACAGCGGTCGCCGTTACTGCCACTGCCACTGCCACAACACCGCGCCTCATCCTAGAAAAGTATTACAAACACGTAGTAGCGATAGTACCGGAAGTAAGCAGTTGTCTAACAATAATGTTCTGGAGTGTGGAGAGCGGAGCATCAACTATTATACTATACCTACTCTATATGTACTATAACTACTTCGAAATTTTCGTTGTCTTACTTACTTATATACCTATACGTCTACGTTCTTCGCGATCACCACCACCACCACTACTACTACTACTACTACTACTACTACTAGTACCTACTACTACGGTCATTATTCATAATTATTAACGGCGTTTTCGTAGACTTAAACGCTTCGTCATTTTGTATCCGTATGAAAAATAATGAAAGTATAATAATAATCGTAACGATAATTAACAAAACATATATAACCGAGGATATATATCGCGTCACTAATGCCATGAGGTCGTAATTAGCGCCAAACAAGTTTTTTTTTTTTTTTTTTTTTTTGCGGATATGCCCAAACGATGTTATATAGCTTGAAAAAGATTTTGCCACCAAAAAGACAAAATTTTTTTTCCGGCGGTTACGACCTTATGGCATTAGTGAAGCGATATGTACCTACCTATGTAAGATATTTGTATGTTTTGGAAGATATTTTTTTCAAATTTTTGCTCATTTTTTCTGTTATATAAAGCAAAGTTTTCAATATTAATATTGTATACATATTAGGGTGCTTTTTTTGAAACGACTATTTTTTTTTTTTTGCAACTCCCCATTGAAAATCTTGTTGTAGACGTCGAAAAGGGAATCCTGTCCAATTTTTAGCTCTTCATTCAAATTCGAGCACTCGCGCTTTTCTTTTTAAGTTTTCCCATGCTAAAAGCATGTAAACATTACGACTTTTTCTTTCGCCGCGCAAAACTCAGCCGCATTTCAATGGATTGTTCTCATCTAAGATTCATTTTACAGAGAATTTAGTGTTCTTCAAAAGTGCCATTGGTAGTTTGGCTGTGGTTTCAACCGCCGCACTTGTGTGAGCCTCCAAAGTCGATTTTATGCATAATTCTTCTTTCTCGCTGTGGGCGAATAAACAGTTGGACTTGGAGAAAAAAAAACTTCGGAACAATTTTGTAGGAAATTTATTTCTCCACAAAAAAAGTCCAGTACATAAAGTCTCTCAAACCAGTATTTCAAAAGATATAAGGACTTTGATTTTTTTAAATATAAAATTCCAACAAAATGTCAAGTTCAATATTTTCAAGTCAGTCAAACTATCTTGGGCACTTTTGAAGAACGCTAAATTCTCTGTCAAATGAGTCTTGGATGAGAACAATCCATTGAAATGCGGCTGAGTTGTGCGCGACTAAAGAAAAAGTCGTAATGTTCACATGCTTTTAGCATGGAAAAACTTAAAACGAAAAGCGCGAGTACTAGAATCGGAATTAAGAGCTAAAAATTGAACAGGATTCCCCTTTCGACATCTACAACACGATTTTCAATGGGGAGTTGCAAAAAAAAAAAATAGTCGTTTCAAAAAAAGCACCCTAATACATATCTACGTATAAACGAATTTCGCGCTATTTCACGCGTTTTGGAATAATGCTCGGTATAAGCTAGATGTATTTATTATACGAGGATCAGAGGAAAGGGTATAGTGTATAGGTATAGTAGGTATATAGTATATATATAATATAAGAGAATGAATGATATGAAAGAATATAAAGAAAACGCGACGAAAAGTTTGTTAGAATCACCGGACGAACAAGATTCTTGTTTCATATATATATATATATATATATATATAGTGTGACCATGGAGTGGGGTAGGAGTGTGTGGCGCACGCCTGTCACTTGTTGCATACTGATTGCGATACGCGACCGAAATAACTCCCCCGTAGAGAGAAGTGAAGTGAAGTGAAGTGAAGAGAAGAGAAGAGAAGCAAGCCTACGACGACGTCCCTTCTTCATTTCTATATACTACCTCATATACACGCACACATGTATAAAAAAAAAAAAAAAAAAAAAAACTGTATATAACAGAGACGGTTTTCTTTGCCTGCAGCATGGGATGTCGAGAGTTAGCCTCGCAACGGGCTCTGAGATACTTCCGGTGGCTCTTTTCTACCCCCCGATACCTCCTCTTCTCCTACCTCAGACTTCCGGTCTTCTTATACACGTACCTCTACTACGCTTACTACTACGATACTTCCCCGCGCCCATTATTCCCCTCGAACAAAATCTCAACTCACACGCGTCTATATACAACATATCGCGTCACTAATGCCATAAGGGCGTAACGCCAAAAAAAAAAAAAAAAAATCGTGTTTTTGGTGGCAAAATCTTTTTCGTACCATATAACATCGTTTGGGCATATCCACAAAAAAAAAATTTTTTTGGCGCTTACGACCTTATGGTATTAGTGACGCGATATGAATGATATACGAAAATCCATATGAGATTCAAAGTGGACCAATGTTGATGAAATCAGGTTTCCGTTTATTTATTCATTTTATTTTTTATTTTTTCTGTTTTACAAATAATTTAGCGAGGTCATATATATTTCTGCAAATAGGACAAACCAACGTGCATATTATATGAGATTATAATTTCATTTATTTGCGGTCTAATAGATCACGATTATCAGATCCTATATATGTATATACCTTATACCTATCTAGATCTATAACATAACTGTGTGGGATAAAACGATCGAGAGAAACATGTGTATAGATATATATACATCGTGGTTTCACGGTATGGATTAACATGAGCTTAAAAACGATGCGCTGTATACGGTAGTCACAGATCACCGATCGATGTATCTATATAGGTAGAAGCTGATATCGTTATACTTGATATTTATATATATAAGTATATATGAGTGAAAAATTCGTGTATAGTTACACTAAGGCAAACCGGGAATAAGATGAGACTAATTGATACCCCATATGGAGGAATTAATTATCGACGAAAGATTAACCGGTTTTAACACTACCTATTAACGCAATCAATTAAGACGCGATAAATTTATCGTTAAGTGATATAGAAATAATGAATAAAGGATAAGGGGCGAAGAAAAATGAAAAAGGCAAAAGGCTAAAGGGTTCCGTTTGTTTTCTATACAAATAGTATCTTTATTCATTTTATTCACATAATCATATAGTAAGTATATATATAGTTTCAAATACCGTTTTATATTTTCGATTAAAAATAAATCGCGGTATGAAAGTAGAGCATAATCGTTGGTATAATAATTAAACATACAATATTTCATTATTGACAAGAAGATAAGCAAGAAAAAAAAAAAAAAAAAAAAAAGAAACAAGATGAAAAACGATATTCTGAAAGTTTCGTTAATTATATATATCTTCCGCGCTGTATGCGAAAGAAAAATTATATTATACTAAATGTAGCTTAAATTCAATCTTAATTAAAAATCAATCAACATTCTATTTATATATTCTGTATATTTTATTTAGAAATGAATGAATAAAAACAGCTTCTCGGCAAAAGGTAATAAAAAAAAAAAAAAAAAAAAAAAAAAAAAAACAGGCTTTTAACGTCTAACTTAGAATAATAATAAAATCTGTATAATCTCACGATATTTAGAATAGATTTACAATCATATATATAAATTCTTAATTGAGTCCCGCGGTGGTATATACCTATATATATATATATATACCTAACTGAAAGATCATTCATTGATAATCAATTTGTTCCTATATAGGTATATATATATATATGCGAGGTCAAGGAAGATCTAATAAAAGATATATCTTATATATATAAATACTATACATCACACCTTTATCATACCATACACATATATATATATATATATATATATCGAGATATTATATTATAAATCTTTGAGCTATAAGGCATCCGCGGGTTTCTAAAGACGGAAGTCAAGTGGGCCTCGAGGCAGGTGATGCAGGTATAGATATAGATATAGATATAGGTATTGGCTGGTCCGTTGGTGGTGGTGGCGGCGCCTCTCTTCTCGTTCTCGTTCTCGTTCTCGTTCTCATTCTCATTCCCTCGCGCGATGTTCTCTTTCGTACGCCACCGGCTAGATTTCGCGCGGTTTCTCACGCTCGGTCGAGACTGTATTTTCTACGTCATCTCGCCAACCACCATTAGCACCAGAACTCTTGGCACTAGGTATGGACGCTGACCGTTGATCGTCGTATACGTATCTCTTATAGTCTATACGGTTAACTAAACACATCTATATCTATATCTATATCTATATCTATATCTATATCTATAACTATAACTATATCTATAAACGAAGGAAGGAACGAGAACGTTCACCACTACTATATAGAGAACGGTGATATTACGAAGCGTAGATAGATAGTATAGAGTAGGTAGTAGGGGAACCGACAGCTTCCTAGTTATAATAAACGATCCAAGAAGTCGAGCAGAAACCTGCCCTGCCCGGGGCCGTTGCGTTGCGTTGCGTTGCGGGTTGCAAGAAAAGGATAGACGCGAGAGGATGCGAGAGAGGAGAAAACTAGCCACGCCACGGCACGGCACGGCGCACTTCTAGCCTCACGACCGATCTATGAATGGACCATCGAGCCCCGGGTGGATATCCCGTTGATATATATCCTCTGCAGGAATTATATATCGCGGAATCGCGGGAGCTTGATTATATATCAAATATATAATAATACTGTTTTTTTTTTTTCATTTTTTTTTTTTTTTTTTACTATTTTTTTAGTTCTTTGAAAAAAAAAAATGAATAATGGTTAACGCAATATTTTCCTACCATTATTCAAATATTAATATAATACTTCGAAGAAAGAATATAAGATAAAAAAAAAAAAAAAAAACAATATTGGCTCGTGTAAATCACGTTAAGATAGAGTGCGAGCTCGTCCTAAAAAGGGAAAACTTAGTGTACGCTTTATTATAGTCGCGGTATGTATGCGTAGTATGCACGTATAGCGGTAGTAGAGGAGAAAGAACGGAAATAGACGAGACGCGACCGATGAGGTTTGCCGTACTGCACCAGCTCCGCGCTGTAGTGCAGTGATGGGATTTAGAAAGAAAGAAATAAAGAAATACAGAAATAAAGAAATACAAGAATACAAGAATAAAGAAATAAAAAAAATAAAAAAATGAAGAAATAAAGAGCGAGAAAGAAACGAAAGAGATAGATGGATGGATGGATGGATAGAGTGACGAGAACGCATCGGGCCAGCCCTAACTAGAAGGTGCGCGCGTCGGTATGAATGAACAAACAAATGAATGAACGAACGAACGAACGAACGAACGAATGAACCAACCGACGAGACGCCGTCGCCTCGACCCTTCTCGTATTATATCGTAGCTACTGCTGGGCTGCTTGCTGGTGGTGTTGCAGCGCTCAGTGTTGTAGTGTAGTAGTAAACGTCGACGCCACTGGCACTGGCACTGGCACTGGCACTGCCCGCGCCTCCTCCTACTCCACCTCGTCTCCCTGCAGGCCCGTTGAGAGAGTATTCATTCATAAAACTAACGCGGAGTGAGGCCAACTGGCGCGTGGGGGTGCCCCCCGTGCCCCCCGCTCCAAACCTCATACCCTTGTTTCTATCTCTCTTTCTCACCGAATTTCCCCCACCACATTACTATAGAGAAACGGCTGCTGCTGCTGTTGCTGTTGCTGTTGCTGCCGACGCCTCGCACCTCACCGAACTACGACAACGACGACGGGCTGAGGCGGGCTGAAGCGGGCTGAGCAGCCTGACTGCCTGGTCCCGGCGGCGGCCCTAACACATGGACATGGTAAAATAACCGTGTACACTTTGAAAGGTTCGCTCTCTCAGCCAACGACTACACCCGTACGGTTACGTACGTACACCGTCGCCGTCGTTGCCGTTGCCGTTGCCGCTGCCTCTGCCTCTGCCTCTGCTGCCGCCCGCCGCACCACTCGCCACGATTTTAGTCGAGTCGCGTCGAGTCGCGAAGGGAGTCTGCGTTTGGCTGGCTCATCCTACCGTGTCGTCTTCTTCCCGCGAGACTTACTTACTTACTTAGAGTTATACTTATAATATCTTATACGTTTTACGTTTAAAGTCGCCTTCTTATATTCAAATTATTATAATAATCATTTGTTTAATAACATTACATTGTTCTACAATAATAATATATATGGTATTATTTTCGCTATACATGTTCATAGTGTGTTGTTGTTTTACAATCTCATCTCTCATATCTCTCATATATATATATATATATCTCTCTCTCTCTCTCTCTCGCGCGCGCGCGCTTATTGTGTCAGGTTTATAAAGGAGACCGAAAGACAGAGAGAGAAGAGATAAAGGTAAAGAGAGGGGAGAGAATGGACTCACGGTGAATAAAACTAAAAACATTCGAATAAACTTTTAAAACTCGGTGCACTCGAACTTATATATAGTGACAAATTTAATATAACAAAAGAATCGTCATACTTTATATATATATATATTATATATAGAGATATTTGACGTTCGTATATATATATATATATAATTTCTTAAAACGATTATAATAACAACGAATTTACGAGGCTGCGTTTTATACCGTCCGATTATTCTAATGATGATATCGCTGTTGGTGGTCATTTGTCAATTCTCAATTGACAATTGTCAATTGTCATTGTCATTGTCATTGTTTGTGAACTAGTATCTTGATTTATTATAAACCCCCGTGTATCAAAACTAGACTTTAATACCGTCCTAACGATATATTAGATCTATCAATCTATAATATCAAACATTTTCATATTTAAATCATTATGTATACGTGTGTATGTTGTATTTACATATATACATATGTGTGTCTCTAAAACGTAGTTATAATGCAACCGTGTTGTTGATTATACTTATACATACGCGTATATATATATATATATATATATATATATATGTATATAAATAAATTGATACAAACACAGATGTTATTAAAGTTTATGTATGTGTGCGACGTCGACGTGTGATACTCGTGTGATAATAACTTCCGTAATAATTAAGTAAATAAATAAACAAACAAATAAATAAATAAATAAATAAATAAATTATTAAATGGATGAAGAACAGTTTTGATTAATAAATATATAGGAGAAAACAAATTAAGATGAACAAAATTATTGCGGAGTTTTATGCAAATATACGATAATAATTATGTGTGTATAATTATATATCGTTAATATCTGTGCAATTATTTTCAAATACTAGTGAGAGAAAAAAAAAAAAAAAACTGTCGCCGAAGATCTAAATTTGATAAAACTGAAGAAATAATTGAAAAGAATTTTTTTTCTCCAAATTTTGAAGAAATATATTTGTTTGGAGAACGAAGGGGTTTGCTTTCTTTCATTCTTTCATTCTTTCTTTCTTTCTTTCTTTCTTTACCATCCATCGAGAAAACCGCGGTCTTTAAGTTGCGCAAGGTATTCGAAAATAGCAAAAGACTCGGTTATGAATTGATAGTGAACACATGGTGGACACATGGTGGACACATGATACCATCGGCCTCTTTCGAGAGCGCGCAAGACTTAGGGTACCTATATCTGCGGGCCCCTGCACAACCGCCTTAATATCCCATTGCCATGGGATAAACTTCCGGTTTATTGATGATGCCGATACGTCATGCTGATACTGATGCTAGTGATACTGCATATGCAGTTCTATGTATATACTACATATATATATATATACATACAATATAGAAAACCACCTGCAGCAGCGTAAATTTACTATATAAATTTTATTAACGAGGTGTTAGATATATTTCGTTAAATTTTGTATCGAAAATTTAATAACGGCGATCGAACGAATTCGAAAGATTTTAAATTATTTCTGATGAGATGGGATCGACTCGGACGTCTGAACCGGGCTAATCGATCATTATAACGATTATATATAAACTGTTTTGAAAACAAATAGATAAAAAAAAAAAAAAAAAAAAAAAAAAAAAAATAGATATGAATGAAGGCTTATAGTAAAAAAAAAAAAAAAAAAAAAAAAAAAAAAAGAAGTGAATCTACACTCTGTTTGTGAAAGTAAAGGTGGTGTATATATTTATAATCGCGTATGAACTGCACCGATTTTACTAGGGCCCCTGCACTAATGTTCGTCGATTATACCGACGCGCACGTCGGCATGGGAATCAAAGCTATGAAGTCCTTCGGCAGGTCCAGAGGTAGGCATAGTAATATTATACACATACATACTCTATACGACTATAATATATGTACATAACTTCACCCCATCATACATGATCTGATTCGAAAATAAGAGAAAAAGAAAAACTTAAAATCGCAAAAAAAAAAAAAAAAAAAAAAAAATTCGCAATCTATAATTGCAACCGTGTGATGTATTTTGTTATTTTATCTCGATAATTATTATAAACTTTCTCGATTACCAGAGTTTCGTATTTGACGATTAAGGCCCATCCCTAATCGCCCACCTCCTTTTGATCGAAATGTGTCATATTTCGATTATTATCCGAGCCCAGGCGTAAAAAACCCAAAAAAAAAAAAGGCCAACTTAGCGCAAATTCTATTTAAATTCCGAACATCATACGTCGAAAAAAAATGTTCGTTTCGTGCGAAAATAGAGTCTACAGATAGTTTTTACATTGTTCGCCGAGTAAATTGAATTCGAATAATTTTTTAACAATGTAAAAACTATCTGTAGACTCTGTTTTCGCACGAAACGAACATTTTTTTTTTGGACGTATGTGTTCGGAATTGAAATAGAATTTGCGCTAAGTTGGCCTTTTTTGCGTTTTTGACGCCTGGGCTCGGATAATAATCAAAATGTGACACATTTCGCCAAAAGGAGGTGGGCGACTAGGGATGGACCTTAATACCTACATTTTATCGTGGAAAAATAAATCCTGATGTAAAAAAAATTAAATAAAAAAGATAAATGAACGGATTTTGTTCCTTTTTAGCTATATATATAATATGCCTTATAGTCACACCCTGATATATACGTATGGCCGTTATATACACGCATGTAGGTAGGTACGTACGTACGTACGTACGTGACGTCGGGTATCAATGCGCTATATAGACAGTAAGTCGAAAGGAAGAAGAAGACACGCGTCGCGTGTGGCTCCGGAAATGCTTTCTTACAGAGACAACTGCAGCAGCAGTAGCAGCAGCAGCGCCGCCTCACTGACAAGCTAAAGTGGTTTATCTCGATTACTCCTGTAGATTTCCGCCTACTACTTATATAGTAGCGTCTTTTATTTTTATTTTATTTTTTTTTTTTTTTTTTTTTTTTGTAGTACGTGTCAAGTTTACGATCTGTACGCAGCATATATATACCTATAAGGGCCTCGTAAAAATGATTACAGCTCCGTTATTATCATTTTTATCATTATCATTATTATTATTATTATTATTATTATTGAAAAAATGTCTTCTTTTTTCTTCAATTTCATTTTTTTGTTGTAAATTTTAAAAGCTGAAATATTCTATATTACAATATAATTTCTTGAAATATACGTACTTCATTTTCACTCAAAGTTTATTCTCCTCTTTTTCTTTCATATAAATATATTTATTATATGTATGTGCTGATACTTGATCGTTTTGATACTATCCGGTGTTGGTCGGGTTGAGATACTATATGATGAGGTTAACCATTTCGCGATTATATCACGGTTATAACTCAGCTATTCCCCCCTCACCCCCTCATCGTTAGAAAAATTTCCCCTCTTTACCATTAATTTGCCGTAAAATATTACGTTTTTTATTTATAAAAACGAATTTTTTTTTTTTTTTTTTTTTTTTTTTTCAAGTCGAAATCCGATGTTTCCAGCTTTTTATATATTATATAATATTATATACTTAATTATTATATACCTATATACCTCACGAAAAAAAAAGTCACGAATATAACTTTCAGAGCCATAATATATTCCTTCAAGCAATACTCTTCTTCTTCTTCTTCTTCTTATTTTTCTTCTTATTCCATTTATTAGTTTTTTGGATATCAGAAGCAATATACTACTCTTGTACCAGTTTATCCGATTTTGTATAAATCTGCACCCGCAGAAATTCACGGTTTAACCCAAGACGGTCATATGGGGTGTGACACACCCCAGGTTATTTCCGAGCTCGGATTTTCCCCCTCTTAATCCCGGAAACCGACGTTTTTACCCCTAACTAGAGTTTTTATTTTTTTTCGCAAATTATTATTATTATTATTTTTTTTTTTTTTTTTTTATTCAGTGCCGCGAATTTTTTTTTTTTTTTTCACGAATTTTTTAAACATACTTAAAACTAAAATTTGCGTTACATTCTTGGATATGGGTTAATGGAGAAACGTTTGAAATATTTTCTCAATTTTCTTTGGGGCCCCCAGAATAATTCTACGAAATTCTACAGCGCTTCAAAGTGCTGGGGTGTGTCACACCCCATGGGACCACCACGGGATTCTCATGAGGTGTGACCGTCTTGGGTTAATAAGCTTTATAATAAATTGTTAAAAATACTATTTATCACGCAATAATTTAAATATAATAAGTTTTGCCAATTTCATTAAACAAAGTTTTAACAAATATGTATATCGTCGTTTTTAAATCCGCACGATCATCCCTTACGGAATTATTCACCGTTAGGTTCTACGGTTGCATATTTAGTCCAGGAATTTTAGCATCGAAAATGGCTTCGATCCGCAAAAATCCTGATAATTGATTTTTCCATTGGATTATGTCAGATGGTGTCCCCTAAGTGTAAAACCAAGTTTGTGTCGTCCGAAACCGCGAGCGTTAGCCGCCATCTTGAAAAACGCTTTTTTGCAAATATCTCGGAAACCGTGAGTTTTACGTTAAAAATTGTAAGGACCTTTTTTGTAGAAGATGAAATTTCCCATCTTTTTTATTTGAAACTTTTTTCTCTATTGTTAATATTTGCCGAGATATAGTCGATTAAAAAAACCAAATTTTTGTTTTGTTGGAAAATATCTCGATAATTTGTGGAAATACGAGAAAAAATGTAAAAATTGTTTTTTTTCGATCGACTATATCTCGGCAAATATTAACAATAGAGAAAAAAGTTTCAAATAAAAAAGATGGAAAATTTTATCTTTTGCAAAAAAGGTCCTCACAATTTTTAACGTAAAACTCACCGTTTCCGAGATATTTGCAAAAAGACGTTTTTCAAGATAGCGGCTAACGCTCGCGGTTTCGGACGGCACAAACTTGGTTTCATACTTAAGGGACACTCTCTGACATAATCCAATCGAAAAATATATTATCAGGATTTTTTGCGGAGCGAATGTCTAAAAATCCTGGACTAATTAAATTCTGGAGAAGATAACAGTTCCTTTTTTTTTTTTTTTTGTCTGTATCAATGGAAAACACAAAACGGTTGTTATAGAAAACAAACCAACTTATCTAATATCTTATTATTCTCATCTCGGTCCTCCTCCTCCTCCTCCTCCTCTTCCTCCTTCTCCTTTTCCTCTTTCTTCTTCTCCTCCTCCTTCTATACGTTATTACTCCTCCTGCTGCTTATGCTTCTGCTTCTACTTGTGCTGCTACTGCTGCTGCTGCCCACACTCTTATCTTCAGCGAAACGGAGGAGGGAACCTCACTGTCATCTGTCTTTGGCACGTGTCTACGCAGCCGCGCGTAAACGCGTACATAAAGGAGCCAACCACGAAGCACTCAATTCAGATTCGGCCATCTTTTATTTTACACAATTTTTTTATACCATCCTACTATACTTATAATATCTGCGTATAAATATTTATACGATTATAATATTTGTTCATATATTATTATATTATATTATATTAGACGGATAAACGATAATTAAATTTCATCGATTATTGCAACTGATGTAAGATAGTATACGTTGCATTTTTTTTTTTTTTTTTTCTTTTTTTTTTTTTTGTTTTTACAATTTTACGAATATGTAACAAATCAAGAGAAACAATAATAATTTATGTCATAATTAATTCTAATCCAGTTCGATCGATTTTCACTACTAAAACCCGTTTTTCACAGAATTTTGTACAAAAATCACTTTTTTTTTTTTTTTTTTTGCTATTCACATTGTTAGATCGAATTATTTATCCACATATACGGAGAAAATTTTATAGGAGAGATTCCCATACTACGTATAATTGCGGTGGGATATACTTGTAATATGGCGATCGTTCCTATACTGTATACCAAACATCACCACGAATATAGGAATGTCTTTCTTATTTTCATGGAAAATTAAGTAAAAGTATCGGAACCATCGCCATATTGCAAGTATATCCCACCGCAACTATACGTAGTATGGGAATCTCTCCTATAAAATTTTATCCACATAGCCTCGTGCCGCGTTGAAACCAAAAATGAATTTCGTGACTACGTTTAATGGATAAGTTTAAAGGTGACTCTTATTTAATCGTTTAGTATATAATCTAGGTATAGTATTAGAATATTAGGTAGGTAGGTACTATATTTTGGTGTTAAATTTGGCTTGGACAGACGTAAACAGTTCAATTAATAAACTATGATGCCGCGAATAAATTTTGGCTTAATAATATCTTAGTATACTTATACCTATATTATATACAAACAAGACCGTTGCTGGAAAATTATTTCGTCGTTGAATTATTTCAAAAATTCTTTATTTTTAAAAATATAATATGAGAAATAGGTATTATACTTACTTACTTTTAATTGAATTTTTTTTTTTTATTCGAAAATCAAATATTGTCGTTTATTCAATTAAATAATTTCGTAGAAACAAAAAAAAAAAAAAAAAAAAAAAAAAATAAGAAGAATTATACCTATAGTCATTTAGGATCTCGATTTTCCACCTATATGATCGTTATCGCAGATTTGACTTCTCTATCTCTTATCTTCCCAGCCCGAGTCTATTTTTCTTACTTTTTTTTTTTTTTTTCTTTCTTTCTTTCTTTCTTTCTTTCCACTACCTGCGCGACTAATTGGGAGTCGGCACATAGATTACTCCGAAAACAACTGTTTAATTATTTCGCGGTATTTGCCGTATACTGATGACTGTTATATATATCGCGTCACTAATGCCATAAGGTCGTAAGCGCCAAAAAATTATTTTTTTTTTTTGCGAATATGCCCAAACGATGTTATATGGCACGAAAAAGATTTTGCCACCAAAAACACGAAATTTTTTTTTTTTTTTGCGCTTACGACCTTATGGCATTAGTGACGCGATATATATTATATATAGTATATTATATATAGTATATTATACCTTATTTCTCGCAATATTTCTCTCCATAATACTATATATATACTATTCTGCTGCAGCTGCATCACCATAGGTATACTATTATTGGTTTATAAAATCTTTGAACCAAATTAACGAACGTATAGGTACGAACCTATTTTACACTCAGTCAATCATATCCAAACTCTGATTGCGCTCCAGGGATAAATTTATCCTGGCCTAGTTATAGTTATTTACCAATATCCTATAGTATATATATATATATATATATAACGGTTTAAATTATTTTTCAACAACCATATGCAATCCCATGTTGAAATTTCCGCTAATATATGTCGTAGTAATCTATATAACTATATCGATTCCATATGCAATACCTGCGATAATTATTGATATTTGATTTTTTTTCATACTTAGCGATATTAATTAAACAGCCTCAAAGCGGTTGTAGTACCTACAGGTGAGCTAATGAAAAAGAATACTTCGCAGACAGGTGGCGAGCAGCGATCATATACCTATATACATACGTAGTATAATACATAGTCATACATATAGCTTATAATTTTTTTTTCTTACATTTTTTTTTTTTTTTGATTTATATACATATACATATCGACGCTGCTTACGAGGACTAGCACGTTTCGGATTTCGCCGCGAAGACTATAGTAGGTATATATGTTCGTCGAACTGAAACGAATAATATTTTTATTTTGCAAAATTTTATCATTCTCTAATTCTCTGTGTATATCTGTTGTAAAATATACAAACGATACGTTTTGAAATTATTTAACAAATGTTTAAATAATTTTTTTGGGAGCTCTGTATAGTAATGAATCAATCAGAAATTTAGAACATCTGTAATAAAGAAGTTGTGAAAAAAGTATATTAATCTTTCCAATTCCTCAACGACAACACAATTACGAGAATATTTATAAGTTTATTTTAAAGGACAAAAAAAAAAAAAAAAAACGCACTTCGCTGCATCCGCAAATTGACTTTCATTTCGACCATCCGCACACCGCAGAAATATTCAGAAAAATCCTCGTTACAATAATCGAAGAATGATAGTTTTCGCGAGTATTAAACTGAAACGTGCAGCGCTATAGTCTTCGTATAGGTGAATACCGAAACGGTCTTGTCTTCGTGCAGTTAAATATCGAAACGTGCTATCGCATCTTCGCGGCAAAATCGCGTAGCGCTATAATTTTCGCGGCGAGAGCCGAAACGTTCTATAGTTTTCGTATAAGAAATCTGAAACGTGCAGTGCTAGTCTTCGTAAGCAGCGTCGATATATAGTAATATATATATATTATATATTTATAGCTACATGAAATCTATACAGAATTATCTAAAAAAAAAAAAAAAAAAAAAAAAAAAGATAGAAAATATGAATTTGAAAATAAAAAAAAAAATCAAGCCTTATAGTTTTAGTTATACAGCAACATTCGTCGTCGTCGACGTCTCGACATCCCTGTCGATAGGTATAGGAGCTACTCGCTCAAGTCAGTCAGTCTCGTACTCGAACGTGACTAGAGGGTTAAGTCGTTTTCGCCTCTCCCCCCCCCCCCCCCACCCCCCCCCCCCCCCGCCCCTTATAACCTCTCCCCCACCAAAGCCTCCTTGGCCCGTGCTAGCGCGACGCATCGTACATAAGTATTTAATCTTCATCTACACTCCTTGCAAGTCAAGTACATACGATATACCTACTCCTCCTCTTCAACCACCTCGCTTCTTCTCTTATTATTATTTTTCTTATTCACCTTCTTCTTCTTCTTCTTCTGCTGCACTTACCGCGCCGCAACTGTCACTTGTTCAATGGTCTTTCAAACGCGCTTCTATACAATATAAACTTTATAGCTATATCTCAAAATCTTTCTCTCTTTCTCTCTACGTCTTTAGAATTTCGCCTTCGACTCTTATATCATATAGAAATGATTAATTTTTTGTGTTTTCATTTATATTTATATATATATATAGTATATATAATATATAGTATATATATATATATATATATATATAGTATATATAATATGTATATATATATATATATATATATTAGGGTGTGCAAAAAAAAAAAAAAAAAAATTCAAACGCACATCAACATTCCGGTAGAGCATCTCAAATAGAATACCTCAGCCAAATATGAGCTCTTAATATTGATATTTAGAACTGCCTAATTTCGTTACTAATTTTAGTTACTAATTTTAGTTACTAAAATAGGCAGTTCTAAATATCAATATTAAGAGCTCATATTTGGCTGAGATATTCTATTTGAGATGCTCTACCGAAATTTTGATGCGCGGTTGAAAAATAAAATTGTTTTTCCCATAGTCGTATGACTCTATGACGCTATGACTCAATGTTTATAGGCGAATATCTCTTAATCGGTGAGAGTTAGGAAAATTCTATCTCAGTACTTTTTTGTAGAGCGTGAAATTTCCTATAAGAATCTGTATTCAGATAGTTTCTAAATCAAGCCAGTTACGAGAAAAAACAATTCGAAAATTTTCCGATTTTTTTTTTTCACGTGTTATTCAGATCAAAAATGGGAAAACTGGGTTGGGCAGTTCTAAATATCAATATTAAGAGCTCATATTTGGCTGAGATATTCTATTTGAGATGCTCTACCGGAATGTTGATGTGCGTTTGAATTTTTTTTTGTTTTTTTTTTTTTTTGTTTTGGCACACCCTAATATATATATATATAATAATAATGAACATAAATACATATTAGAGAATAGAAGGAAAATATGAAAAATTCATAGTGAAGAAAAAGAGGGGTGCTAATCTGACGTTTGCGAGTCCTAAAGCAGAAGCAGGAGCAGGAAGTGGGCGAGATATCGCTCTGGCCACACTCGTATTCCCATATCGCGTATAACGAACGGACCGCAGTGGCAGCAGCAGCACCAACAGTTGATAATCGCCTCTAACAATACGCGCTGCCACTTAACCACTGCCGCGCTAATGAGCGTACTGATTACAACTGAACTTTGTTATTCTCCTATATATATATATATATATATATTTTTATTTTTTTTTAAATATACATATATATATATATATATATATAAGGATACTTATACACACAAATGAAGCTTCCATATACTATACATGAGTTTATGGTACTCCCGCAACTCTGTGCGGGTATTTCCAGAATTTTCAGATTCTCTGGTTTTTTTTATTTTTTTTTTTTCTTTAAAGGTTCTCCTCTCGACTCTGTCCGAACCGATAGGATAATATGTATATAGGATAACGAACAACGCACGACTCATGCAGTTAGTGACTCGATTATTATATACATATATATATAAATATATGGTATATATTATCACAATCAGAAGCAGACGAATATAAATATAACAATATTATACACATAATGTAGTATGTTTAAAAATAGTAAATAAAAATGAGAGCTGGAGAAAAAATAAATAAGATTGTAATTTATAAATGCGATTAAATAATTTATTTCATTTAATTATATTTTATATAAAAGATGAAAGTTTAATTTTAATCGTAATAATAATAATAATGATAATAATAATAATAATAATAATAATAATAATAAATACATTTAAAAAAAAATGATGAAAGTAAATTGATGATGTTATGAGGTTAACGAGGGAGGATCTTAGAAAGAAGATTGATCCTCGTCAGAGGAGTGGTAACACAGTTTTTAACAGCCCGGAGTCAAGGTTAGACCCGCCTTCCGGTATACGAACTCTCCTAAAATACCAACGTAACCATGCAACCGGCTTGGCAAACGTACACGAAAATCAAGAAACAGCTAAGCTAAGCTAAGCTAAGCCTAGGCTAGGCTAGGCTAAACTAAATTCTAACTCTAACTCAAACTGAAACCGCCGTATAGAATCAAGTTAAAATTACATTCCCTGGCGCTCCGTACCGACTTATGTCGCGCGCTTATATATCTATAATGTATATACCTATACCTATACTATACTATATATCCTAGATACATATATACATATATCTGTATTATATTAGCTTATATCATTTTGTACAACGACTAGGTACTATAGTTGTCAAACTTGAAAATAAATGAATAAATAAATATAAAAGAAAACAAAAACTTATAATAACATTGCGACTAATATAATAACAGACTAATAAGACAAAAATAATGGTAATAATAATAATAATAATGGTAAGAAAAAAAAAAAAAAAATGAATAAGTTATGCAGTCTTTAAAATTCTGTTCATTGGCGCGACGGTTCGTAAAGTCAAGGTGCCTTCTCGCGGAGGGGTGCACCGCACCGTTCAACGTTGGACTGCAACAGTCGTGTGCAACAGGTGTAGCTCGCCCCGTTTGCGCCGCGTCGTGCCTGTGCCCGCGTCGCGTCGTGCCGAGTCGAGTCGCTTCGCTTCGCGTTCCCCCCTATATATAGTCTATACAGAGACTCTCATGCCTATGGTGCGTGTTTATACCTATATATGCGACTGTATATATATGTATATGCAATATCCACGCATGTATTTAACTGCATCTATGTATATGCGTGTATATATATATATATATTATATATATATATATATATATATATATATATATTATACAGGGTGATCCAGAATGCGGTACTTTCCTTACACCGGTGGATTCCTTGTAAAAATCTAAGACAAAAATTATTCATCCTAAAATGTCGAATGCTTAGCCGTGTTCAGGTAGGAGCCGTTTAAAGTAAGCCGAATTAATCCAATACGAGGGCAGATACGAGAATGGCTCAGCCGCCGCTACACCGTTATTGTTGGCCCGCCACCGCGAACTTGCAAAGAAACGACGATCAGACGTCCGCGGCTCTGCTGTATGTAGCTAAGCCATACAGGCGATGCAATGAAAACAGAAGCATGCAAATTTTACCGAACTATGAATGAAATAAATAAGGTAAAGTCGGGAGAGATGCCGCAATTTTTTTAGAAAATTCATAACTTTTACAAAAATAGATATTAAGAAACGTATTTATCAGTGACCATTCTTTAAACTATGTACTATAATGTGGCCCTAACCAAAAATAGATAAACTT
This sequence comes from Tenthredo mesomela, assembly GCA_943736025.1. Classification (NCBI taxonomy): domain Eukaryota; kingdom Metazoa; phylum Arthropoda; class Insecta; order Hymenoptera; family Tenthredinidae; genus Tenthredo; species Tenthredo mesomela. The sequence goes on along the minus strand of OX031019.1, from coordinate 23,612,436 downwards.
TCATTTTCATATAAAACATACGTCAACAAAAAAACATTTATGGTGGCCATTAGTCAGGGAAAACCGGGAAGTCAGGGAAAAGTCAGGGAATTCGGAAAATGGTCAGGGAGGTCAGGGAAAAGTCAGAGAATTTTTCAGCGAGTCAGGGAATTTTATGGTGACACAGAACAAGATAGAATAGAACGTCCCCCGTGATTCTTTCTTCTTTCTACCTTGCGCGGAATTATTAATCAGAAAATTGTTAATTATTAATTAATTCAAAAAATCATTCTCTATCAGCATTGATTCAGAGCGTTGTTTATTATAGGTATACTTGAATAACCAGTAATTGGTCCGAAATTCAGTCAGGGAAAATTATAATTTGGTCAGGGAAAAGTCAGGGAATTTTTTTTGACTATTTGTAGTGGCCACCACGTAATATGTAAGTAATATGGGCGAAAAATTTATTATTTCGAGATTCTTCATCTATAAAAATACTGCAGCGAATGTTTCCAACTAAAAACTGAGTTTCAAGGAGCATCTACTGCATCAATTAAAAACTACCGGATCAATGAGTTACAAAATTTTATCACATTTGAGTCATATAAAATCCTGGACTGAAACATTTTTTTTTTTTTCAAATCCCTTGACCATTCTACAGATGTCATCTATTAATCCAGAAGATTAATAAATGACCGATCGAATCCAGAACAATATAATCTACAGTTCTAAGATACAGAAAACCGTATCGTTTGCTCCAACCAAAATTAATATCCTCCCATTCTTTTCCAAGACATCGTCGGTCAGTAAACTGACTACATCCGCACAACAGGCGCTAATACGTACGTTCCGCTGAAAATGGTGAGATGTGATTTTATAACGCGAGACCCTGAACGTTATTTTGATCTCTAATATTTGGTCTTGATCTTCGATTGATTGATTTAAAAAAAAAATGATGGGCCATAGAAATCGGTAACCTAGTCATCCACAGTGGCTTCATATCTAATGATTCTGGATCTAGACCAATCTCGTAAATTCACTCCTGTATACCTTCGTATGAATGATTACATTTTTTAAAACGATTTTCCGATAAAAATTGGCATCTTGAAGCTACGATATAATAGTATATTTCGTATCAAGCGCGTAAAATTTTATATTAGTGGTCACGGCATCACACGAGGGTGTAAAGTATTACGCCCGTGTTGCAAACGATATCTTTCGTTGCAGTTGGCGTCAAATTCGATTTTATCCAAGCAGAACAAGTTGTAAAATCGGATTCTACGCCCACTGCTACGAAATAGTATATTACTCACCTAGGGAGGGAAAGTAGGCTAACCCAAACTGCGTGTGAGATTGACACCCGAGCCGAAGGCGAGGGTGACAACAACGCAGTTTGGGATGGCCTTTTTCACTCCCGTGTGAGGTATACTATTTTTCACCACCCCCTGCATCGGAAAGAACGACTTCCCGCTCACGCAAGGGAGCGAAAGTTGTACTTTCCGTGCAGGTGTGGTGAAAAATCCTTATTCTTCGTGGTTGTAAATCAATGACCGTCGTTAGTCCAAGTTCATTCAATCAGCTGTTCTCATTAAGAGAAATTTGAATTGTGCGAATACCAAGTCATTATTTAATGTTGGCTAGATGCATTCTTACATAGTTAGAACAATAATAAATAATGATATTAATAATAATAATATGAGGAAAGATCTCAATCAATCCCGTAGAGTCAGTGTAAATAATGCAAGTATCACTGGCCTCGTTACAGTTTTCATTAATGTTACGGTTTTATCGAATTCATACAGCCCAATTTGACGTGTATACGTTCCATTCGCGAAGCGAAGATCAGTATTCTCATTAGACAATATTGACCACTACAAACAGTCAGAAAAATTCCCTGACTTTTCCCTGACTAAATCATAATTTTTCCCTGACTGAATTTCGGACCAATTACTGGTTATTCAAGTATACCTATAATAAACAACGCTCTGAATCAATGCTGATAGAGAATGATTTTTTGAATTAATTAATAATTAACAATTTTCTGATTAATAATTCCGCGCAAGGTAGAAAGAAGAAAGAATCACGGGGGACGTTCTATTCTATCTTGTTCTGTGTCACCATAAAATTCCCTGACTCGCTGAAAAATTCTCTGACTTTTCCCTGACCTCCCTGACCATTTTCCGAATTCCCTGACTTTTCCCTGACTTCCCGGTTTTCCCTGACTAATGGCCACCATAAATGTTTTTTTGTTGACGTATGTTTTATATGAAAATGAAAGTTTATCTATTTTTGGTTAGGGCCACATTATAGTACATAGTTTAAAGAATGGTCACTGATAAATACGTTTCTTAATATCTATTTTTGTAAAAGTTATGAATTTTCTAAAAAAATTGCGGCATCTCTCCCGACTTTACCTTATTTATTTCATTCATAGTTCGGTAAAATTTGCATGCTTCTGTTTTCATTGCATCGCCTGTATGGCTTAGCTACATACAGCAGAGCCGCGGACGTCTGATCGTCGTTTCTTTGCAAGTTCGCGGTGGCGGGCCAACAATAACGGCGTAGCGGCGGCTGAGCCATTCTCGTATCTGCCCTCGTATTGGATTAATTCGGCTTACTTTAAACGGCTCCTACCTGAACACGGCTAAGCATTCGACATTTTAGGATGAATAATTTTTGTCTTAGATTTTTACAAGGAATCCACCGGTGTAAGGAAAGTACCGCATTCTGGATCACCCTGTATATATAAATATATTAAATGCGGCTTGGTGTCTTTGGCTATATATTTATTCGACGTAAAGTCTCTCGGAGGACCGGCCTTATGCGAGGTCTGCGTTTTTCCAAAACTTCACGGAGAGAAAAGAATAGTAATATTCACAATGTAACATAGTAACCATTACTATGTTACATGGTGACGTAGATTTTCAAACATTACATTTGCTTAGTTACCATGTAGCATAGTAAATATTACCAGAAAAATAGTAATGAATCCTATTTGACATAGTATCATTTACGATTTTATGAGAAATAAGTCTGGTTACTATGTTGGAATGGTAAATATTACTATTCTCTTCTCTCCGTGTTGAATAAAAATATGCGTGTCCTTAAAAAAATGAGAAAAAAAAAAAAAATCATATTGAATTTTTTTTTTTTTCTTCTTTTATTGTAATAAACAGGTATACATAGCAATTGTATAGTATTATATCGCATCACTAATGACATAAGGTCGTAAGCGCTAAAAAAAATATTTTTCTTACAGATATGCCCAAACGATGTTATATGGCACGAAAAAGATTTTGCCACCAAAAACACGAAATTTTTTTTTTTTTTTTTTTTTTTTGGCGCTTACGACCTTATGGCATTAAGTGACGCGATATATTTTCAATTATAAAATAAATTAAGGATTGATTGATTGATGAATTAAATGAACAACAACAACAATTTCATATCTTTGTACATGTATATGAAGTAGTATAAAAAATATGTACCTACACAAATTTTCTTCTTTCTCTCTTTTTTTTTTTTTTTTTTTTTGTTTCAAACCCTCGTCTATAATTTACCTAGATCGCAATATTTCTTCTTTTTTTTTTCTTTTGGTTTTCTTATAATTTTCAAGAACCCCTATTTTTCTTTCGGGGCGTATAGTAAACGAACCATATGGGTACGTACGTACATATATATATATATATATATACATTATACAGAATGTATATATGCGAGAGGGTTTGGAAATACGAAGCCTGGTGCGGGGAAATAAGAAGTTGGCTTACAGCTGCTGCAGCTTACGTTAGCCCAGTCGTTCCTTCCTTCCTTCCTTCCTTCCTTCCTTCCTTCTTTCCTTCTTTCCTTCTTTCCTTCTTCCTTCGTTTAGTTAGTTTGTTCGTTCTAGTCGTTGATCGGGGCGAAAAGCCGCCTGTGCTAAAGACAGAATAACGGCACGGCACGGCACGGCACGGTGGGCCTTAACATCGTATACTTCGTAACACCGAGCAAATTAAGGAATAGCACGTGCCGCGCGGGGAGACTATAAGTCCCAGTACATATTTTTATATATACTCCCGATATTATATAGGGTCTGGGATCACTTATACTCAATACAAATCCTTCCTAAATTATCCCGCGTTAGCGAGAGCTATAGATAAACGGGGGGGGGGGGAAGAAAAAAGTGAAATAAAAAAAAAAAAGCGATATGAGGCTTATTATGGTATAATGTGCAATAAATAATAATAATAATAATAATAATAATAATAATAATACGGAGAGAAGGGAAATTTATATATCTATATACATAGTTGACGATTTTCAGCTGTCTAATTAGGAATTTAACTATATATATATATATATAGGGAATTCCGATTTTTTTTTCAATGGTCTCTTATTTTTCTTTTTCTTTTCTCTGTTACCTATACATATAGTCAAGAAATGACCGTTGGATATTTTTAAGATGTGTGTACCTGCGATGAGTTGAGAAGAAACGAGTAAACGAATATTAAGCTGTATCTCTACCGCGATAATCTTGACCTTAACGATCTTCGATCTTCGATCTTCGATCTCTGATCATTACCTCAAAGTCCAATATAATATCGGAAGGTATTATATAGTTGTCGAAAATAAAACGCGAAGAAGATAAAAAAAAAAAAAAAAAATGAGAAGAATAAGAAATATATATAAAGAGAGAAAAAGAATAAGGGAAAATGAGAAAAACTATATTCAACATCTTTTTTTTTTTTTTTTTTTTTTCGTTTATGCAGCTGACAAATAGCCAAATTATATTCTTCTCCTCCCTGATGTCCGCATATCCTCTTCTAAACACCCAGCTATTCGTATACAAATGCTTTTTTTAATCCAAACTATAAGGTTATCGCATAAAGGGAATATCGATCTATTACATAATCACCTATATATAGGTATATACCGAATACGTATAGTATATATATATAACGATCCCGCATATAGCAGCGCGAGGAACGCAAATAGTATAATTAAAAATATTTATGCAAATGTATGTATAGCAAGCGGGGTGAAGCGGGGATCAGAGTTCAACGGGTCATCAATTTACATCTGCATCTGCATTTCGATTTTTTTTTTTTTTTTTATTTTCGTTTCTTTGCGCATTACGATTTTCGTTTCTTTTTTTTTTTTTTTTTTCTTCAATTTCATTTTACACATTTGCATTCACTCGCGATTCCTCGACGACCCAACCCAAAAGACATGTTGTCATACTTTACCTATACCCGAAGAACATAAGTTCAACGAAATAAAATAACAAATAAAATAACAAATAAAATATAATTATAATCACAGAAGTTTTTCCATAAAATAAAAAAATTTTCCTCTTCACGTAATTATTTACAATTACCTATAATCGTTAAAATTATGCATAATATAGGCATACAAAGCGATTCTGGTTAAGCGAATTTATATTTTCAGGATAGATTCCTCGTCAAATTCTAAGACTAAAGTTTCTTTACCAAAAATTCGAGGGAGCTATAGTTTCAGAGATACGAAGGATCTTAGTTGAACGATCGCGCGGAACTCATAGATGACGCAGACTGGGTTGTCCCTGAGTGGAACTTGAGCGGTGCGCGCCCAGTCTATGCGATCTATACGCTCTGCGATTAGTCAACTACGATCTTTCGTAACTCGGAAACTATAGGTCCCTCGAATTTTCGGTAAAGAAAATTTAGTCTTAGATTTTCACAAGGAATCTATCCTCAAAATATGACCCGTTCAATCCGAATCACCCTGTATATAGATACACATATTTATATTAATTCCGTTATATTTCTTCTACTGACGCTTATAATATTATATATATGCATTGAAATTATTCGTATATCTATAGACCCATTTGTGTCGGTGAATATCGATGAGCAAGCCTATAGCGTGAGGTAGCTGACCTATGCGTGAAAAAAATTTAGATTATTTTCAATGTCTTCAAGCCTATGCGTGATACGGGCACGTGGTCTTTCAATCGTCGTTTGTCGATTGTTGATTGACCGAGTGCCGTTTTAGATTGAATTAATACTATTGTTCATCGGCGCAGTGATCGAGTCGATTATATAGATTTGTCAAAGTTGAGACAAAGTTCACCTTACTATAGGTCTTTAATTTTTTTTTTTTTGTCTTTTACTTTTATTTTTTTATTTCGCGTTTTTTATCTTATGCACGTATATGTACATTAGTTTGTCTGACAATTTTAGCTATAAGTTTGAGGTTTTGAAAATTAGTCACCGGTGTTGGTTATTCGAAGTAAAACACCTGCGAACGTAGGATAGGCACACATACAAAAATATATACATATATTATATTATGTATACGTCATTACAATATACGCGTTCTATAGAGGCATAGACATATAGCCATACAGAAGCCTTGTCAACCTAACCAGACGTCATTATAAACGTTCGGGCAAACGAGCTGAAAGCTAATGCGAATTTCATGTCGCGTTCTATACGTTGATATAAGAATGGAATCTTTCGTTATAATACATACATATTAAAATAATCTATTGATAAACGTTTGAAATATATGAATCAAAAAACGTTTAAATATTTTTTATTATTATTATTATTGATTAATTATTATTTGTAAATAAATAATAGTATCTATATTAGGGTGCTTTTTTTTTGAAACGATTATTTTTTTTTTTTTTTTTTTTTTTTTTTTTTTTTTTTTTTGCAACTCCCCATTGAAAATCTTGTTGTAGACGTCGAAAGGGGAATCCCGTCCAATTTTTAGCTCCTAATTCCGATTCTAGTACTCGCGCTCTTCTTTTTAAGTTGTTCAATTCTAAAAGCACGTGAACATTACGACTTTTTCTTTAGTCGCGCCCAACTCAGCCGCATTTCAATGGATTGTTCTCATCCAAGACTCATTTTACAGAGAATTTAGTGTTCTTCAAAAGTGCTTTAGGTAGTTTGGCTGTGGTTTTAACCGCCGCACTTGTGTGAGCCTCCAAAGTCGATTTTATGCATAATTCTTCTTTCTCGCTGTGGGCGAATAAACAGTTGGACTTGGAGAAAAAAAACTTCCGAACAATTTTGTAGGAAATTTATTTCTCTACAAAAAAGTCCAGTACATAAAGTCTCTCAAACCAGTATTTCAAAAGATATAAGGACTTTGATTTTTTTAAATATGAAATTCCAACAAAATGTCAAGTTCAATATTTTCAAGTCAGTCAAACTATCTTGGGCACTTTTGAAGAACACTAAATTCTCTGTCAAATGAGTCTTGGATGAGAACAATCCATTGAAATGCGGCTGAGTTGTGCGCGACTAGAGAAAAAGTCGTAATGTTCACATGCTTGCATGGAAAAACTTAAAAAGAAGAGCGCGAGTACTAGAATCTGGATCATGAGCTAAAAATTGGACAGGACTCCCTTTTCGACGCCTACAACAAGATTTTCAATGGGAAGTTGCAAAAAAAAAAAAAAAAAAATAGTCGTTTCAAAAAAAGCACCTAATCTATATGTAATACAAAAATTGTATTCTATATAGTAATAATATAAAAAAATCAAATATAAAGAAAGGAACAAAAAATGACAATGAAAAAGTACAAATTTCGGGACACACGTATTGAAGATAAAGCATATGCCATATATAAGACGTCTAGATCGTATAGGTATAATATTATGGTGTACATCGGTATTTACTTAAAGCACTTTGCGTACTATATACGATCGAAGAAGCGTTAGACTGTCATGGCAGGTAGATGCATATACACATTCACGAATGTGTATATGCATGTATATATGTCCTATATTTTGCCGCGCAGTACACCTGCTGGACAGTTGCGCCCCTTTACGCTCCTGCAGGACGATTGTATCTAGGATACGATCCCCTCGGTCTGACCCCTCGACACCTGACGCACTATATGAAAACTCCTGCGCTCACGATATATACAGTCAGGAGTGTGTGAAGTACGGAGAACGTACCTTCTCACACGCGTATATAACTATATATAATATATATTTTATTATGTAGGTATACCTGCAGCGCCTTATAACAACAAGAAAATTAAATGCAAAACACGTGCATCAGGTATCATTTATTTTTCAAATTTATAATCGCGTGTCTGATGGCATGAGGTCATTATACGACTGTCCGGCATTATAAAACAACAAAAAAAAAAAAAAAAAATCAAATGATCTTATGTCATAACTAGACAATTTTTTATAAACTGCAAATATGGATTATATATTAATTCTATGATAAAGAGACGAAGGTCTTTATAATCTATAAGGATGTATCGATAACGATTTTTGTTTTCCTTATTTTCAGACATTCCGGCGCAGGTCCCACCGCTCACGCCTGGTACCAACAAGAAGATGACAGAGGCTTTGAAGGCCTCGTTTGCCTCATGGGAGAAAGAGCAAATACGTCTAAATATCACAAAAGGTAATAAAAAATGAAAAATAAAAAATCATTGGAATAGATTTTATATATTTTTACCTATATGTATGTATGAGAGAACCTGCATATATGTAAACGGTCATATAGGTATAGGATTATACGAGTTAGAATTTGACACGGTAAAAGGACTTCATTGTCTGACGAAATCAGCCTTCGAAAGTTGTATATAAAGCCTAAAATCAACGGAGCGAAACTTGAATTTCACAATCTAGCTCAACAGAGAACCATGCGATCGTTAAGTGCTGCAGCAGTGCCTTCTCCACATCACACGCATGATCATAGTTGTACGAAATATATGGTTACATACGTGGCCATAATTTCCAAGTATATATATTTACCTACTATACCTGAAAGTTGAGAAAAAAAAGTTGAAAAAAAAAAAAAATTTTGTCCCAAAAATTAAAACGAAATTCAACAAAATTTCGTTGGTGTGACAATTAGTTTCGAAATTTCAATAAAAATTACGAAAACATTTGGAAATGAGGACCGATTTCGTCTTAATATACGATCTACGATATTTACGAGGATATTTCTTTTTCTGTTGCGTCAAAAAATTAGCCAAAAATTTATTGAAAAAGAAAATTTATTTTCTGAAAGGGGACTTCGGAAGAAATTGCATAGGACATGGTTATAGATTTTTTTGAATTATAATGGAAGCTGTGAATAAATTTTTGGAAACTTGGTATCCTATATATGTACACTAAACGTAATGGATTCTGATCCGGACGAGTTGGACAATTCTAGAAACAGCCAATCGGCGCTCTGGATTAAAAAAATCCAGAGCGCCGATTGGCTGTTTCTAGAATTGTCCAACTCGTCCGGATCAGAATCCATTACGTTTAGTGTACACTCGGAAAAAAGTCTTGTTGACACAACCAAAATTTGGGTTATTATGTGCACAATCACATTTTTTGTTCAGTAAACCAAAAATTTTGTTGTAACAGCCAAAATTTTGGTTGTCCCAACAAAATTTGGTTTTCCCAACAAAATTTTGGTTATCCCAACGAAATTTTTGGTTGACTGAACAGAAAATTTGATTGTGCATATAATAACCAAATTTTGGTTGTTATTTTTCTGAGGAATCGATGTATTGAATGAGATACGCGAGAATATCTGTTAAATCGTGTTATAAAATAAATAAAAAAAATAAATCTAAGCATATAGAGACGTGGTGCGGACTAGGATGATGATGAGGTCAGGTTAAGTCATGCGAGGTTAGTCTAGACCCGAGGATGGCGACCTGGGCCGAGTAGTTGAGGGTATAATATAGACGAGTGTGCGCGCGAGTGAGGGCATGTAGACCGGAAGTAACGTCACACCCGCGTGGTTCTGAATGCGCATACCGGATGTGTGGCATCGGCTCCCCATCAGAACCATCAACATCACATTCACAATCCATCCACCCTATACACCCGCGCCTCAGCAGCTCCTATCCCGCCTTTCCTCATCATTCTATATATGTTATACCTCGACATACCGTCGCATATATTCGAGATCGCGTCTCTGTAATTGTCAGTCATTACAATGATTACGCGCGCGCGTACATCTGTAAGCTTTTTTTTTTCACTGCATGTATAATATGTATATATGTACGATACAAGTACCTGTATGTACCTACTATACGAAATTATAGAAGAAGGAGAAGAAGAAAAGGAAAAAGAAGAAAATGAAAAATAAACAAAAATTGGAATTTAACTTTTTTTTTTTTTTTTTTTATTTTTTTATTTTATTCTATTTTTTATTATACGTTGAATTTGGTATATATCTTTGATTAATTTGCTTGTTCAATACCGCTAGTAGTATATATGCGCTGCAGCAGCATGCACGAGATTAGCTAAAAAACGTAAAGCTTTATTCTGACACAGAGAACGGGTGATAATTTATTTCGATGTTATAGGTATATAGGTGTATAGGTTTATTGAGGGATCGTAAAGTAATCCAACCGATTGAAGTTTCAATCGCGTGAATTATTTGTCTATAAATTATAGAATTTCCGCAAACCTTTTAGTCTTAATTGAGACAGCTGATGGATAAATGTTTATACATTATACTCAAAAGAGAATATATAAGAATTTGGAGGATATAGAGATTTAACAAGCCAATTCGAGCACCGAAATAGTATCAAACACATATACGTATTCGTACATAGTACGAACTTTATGAACTTTTATTTAAAGTCAAGATTTTTTTTTTTTTTTTTTTTTTTCAACTTTTTGAAGAATAGCCAGAAGGAAAAGATGGAAAAAGATTGAAAACTGTAATTTTGCTTACTTACTTTTTTTTTTTTTTTTTTTTTTGGCTTCGTTTTTTAATTTTACTTTTTCTTTTAAAACTTTCGGCTTATCTTCGCGTTTATATACTATATACTATATACTATATAGAGGATAGGAAAATGTCCGTGTTTGCGATACAGGTAAAGTCTGACAGGTGACTTGCTTCTAAATCAACAGGCTTTCTAGTCGGTTTCTTTCTGAATTTACGTTTCAAAAAAACGCCGTCTTTTAACCGTCTGAATTTCCTATATATACATGTATACCTATATGTATGTACATTCAAAACCTTTACACACACGATTATTTTTTTTCATACACACACAGGTATATATTATACATCTATACACCACTAGCACGCGATAGAGATGAATTCTCGCATGCACGGTGCCTAAAGCCTGCATCAGAGAATTTCCTTTCCTTTTTTCTCATTGTTTTCCCATTTTCTGTCTTTCTTTCTTTTTTTTTTTTTTTTTTTTTTTTATTCTTTCTCACTTCTTTGTCTACTTTTCTTTATCTTTTCCTATACGCATTTGCTCGACGTGTATAGACGAGAGAGTCGTGTTTATACATACTGCAGGGCCGATTCTTATCGCCTGGTTGGCTTCAACACTCCTAATAACCTTTATTGCCTTCTTCGGTCTTTCTTCTCTCTTTCTCTCTTTCTATATAACAAACATCACCAGATGAATAAATCTCTCAATCTTTTCACTTATGTATATATGTATGTATTTGTATACATTAGGGTGGTCCTTAATTCCTTCATATTAGAATTTCAATCCTCCCATATAGGCTAGGCTAGAACGTTTCCAAATATATATATACAAAAAAAAAGAAAAAAATGTAATCAAAACCCCAAGTTCTTATCTCAATTCTGAGTTATACTGACCCAAAAGCCTTTGAAATTTCCCATTTTTCCCCAGAAATTTTGAAAGGAAAATAGAAAAAAAAAAAAAAAAAAACGTTGAAGAACAGACTCGAAATCGTATAAAGAATCGTGTGATGTGATTCAAAGAAAAACTTTTAGAGATAGCAGACTATAAATTGATTATAATAAATGTAAATTCTAAAATCCCGGAAAATTTGTCAATCAGAATAAACCGGGTTGAATTTTTAGTGAAACTAAAAATGTCACAATCAATAAATGTATAAAATGCAAGAAAAAAAAAAAAAAAAAAGAAATAAGACTAAAATAATTGTTTTATTTATACATTTATATTAGGGTGCTTTTTTTTTTTTTGAAACGAGTATTTTTTTTTTCAACCCCCCATTGAAAATCTTGTAGACGTCGAAAAGGGAATCCTGTCCAATTTTTAGCTCTTAATTCCAATTCTAGTACTCGCGCTCTTCTTTTTAAGTTTTTCCATGCTAAAAGCATGTGAACATTACGACTTTTTCTTTAGTCGCGCACAACTCAGCCGCATTTCGATGGATTGTTCTCATCCAAGACTCATTTTACAGAGAATTTAGTGTTCTTCAAAAGTGCCCAAGATAGTTTGACTGACTTGAAAATATTGAACTTGACATTTTGTTGGAATTTCATATTTAAAAAAATCAAAGTCCTTATATCTTTTGAAATACTGGTTTGAGAGACTTTATGCACGGGACTTTTTTGTAAAGAAATAAATTTCCTACAAAATTGTTCCGAAGTTTTTTTCTCCAAGTCCAACTGTTTATTCGCCCACAGCGAGAAAGAAGAATTATGCATAAAATCGACTTTTGAGGCTCACACAAGTGCGGCGGTTGAAACCACAACCAAACTACCTGAAGCACTTTTGAAGAACACTAAATTCTCTGTAAAATGAATCTTGGATGAGAACAATCCATTGAAATGCGACTGAGTTGTGCACGACTAAAGAAAAAGTCTTAATGTTCACATGCTTTTAGCATGGAAAAACTTAAAAAGAAGAGCGCGAGTACTAGAATCGGAATGAGGAGCTAAAAATTGGACAGGATTCCCCTTTCGACGTCTACAACAAGATTTTCAATGGAGAGTTGCAAAAAAAAAAAAAATAGTCGTTTCAAAAAAATCACCGTAATATATATACGTAGTAATGATAATAAATGTATTAAATAATGATGATATCAACATCAGGTATAGAGACTATATATACCTATATATGACAGAATCTCTTCACCTGTATACATAATATCTCTTTATATATAGATGTATGATTGTATATCGTTATGTATTTACATAGTACATAGTATGTACGTAAGCATGGGTAAAGTACCTACTACGTGTCGCGTGTGGCTTGAAACGAGGGCCCCATTGTGTATTGTGGTCGACGCGCGTGGCTCGCGCTGCAAGCAAGCAAGCAAGTTAAGTCAAACTCTAGTCAAAGTCATAGTTCTCTGGATATATCATATTATGCCTATGGTATGGTATGGTAGTGGGGTGTAGAAGATAGAAGAAGAGAGAGACTGTAAACTCGTGTTATGTGTTATAGGTTGTAGTAATACGGCTTTCATAGAGCATTCGAGGCACCTCTTAACAATACTGACAAAAAATAACTAAGGCAAACATCGACACAATCCTCAAACATCGTTGTCGGTCTCTTTGAACTTATACCGCACACTCCGCACCTCCTATACCTACCTCGTACTCGTACGAAACGAGATGCTAACGTTATTATACTCGCCACAAGACGACCCGTTCGTCCTCATCCTCATCCTCATCCTCATCCTCGTCCTCGTCATCACCTCTCTCTCTCTACCCATACTTTTATATATCGTTTTCTCATTTCTCTCTTTTTCAACATCCTCTAGTAGTCATATACTCGTCATAGTAATAACCGAGACTCGTACTCATTCATTCAGGTCTCTAGTCTTTCGATCTGTTCAACGTATACATATTTCTGTTTCAGTATTTTTATTTTTATTTTTTTCTGTTTACATTCATTTGATTTCCAGATTAATATCGAAGCTCGAAATGGTAGCCAATATTCTTTTCTGTTTGTTTTTTTTTTTTTTTTTTTTCTTTTTTTTCTATATTATTTATTCTCTTCCGATTCCTTTCGCGGAATGAAAAAAAAAATAAAAATTTTGCGTAATTTATTGGCGCCGCGGTTTACTGCTGTACGACGACTGTATTATATATGTAGTACCTATACCTATTCTTTTACCAAAGGGATATATACCTACTTACCACGAAACAATGCATAAGACAGTCGTGCAAATATGGGCGCGTACCGCAAATGGGACATTCCAATGTTTCTCGGTATTGTTTCTACCAAAATGGTTAGCTCAATATTTATTGAAATGTCAGCTTTGACGTAACACTACTTCACTTCAGTTCGTTGTAAAACAGTATAATTCTTATATACCTACAGGTATAGGTATAGACAATAAAATAAAGAATCTATAATCATTTACGCGGATAACCAATACTCGCGTATACATACACACAGAAAAAAAAGTTAACTTGAGCCAAGAAAATTATTCTTGATTCAACACAATTTTGCGGTCCAAAAATGAAGACCGAAATTTTCTCGGATCAAATCGAAATTTTTCTCGAACCAAGAAAATTTGAAAAATTTGGAAAATTTGGAAAATTTGAAAAATTTGGAAAATTTGAAAAATTTGGGAAATTTGAAAAATTTCGGTCTTCATTTTTGGACCGCAAAATTACCTTGAATCAAGTCAACCTTTCTTTCTGTGCATGAATCGTACACCAAACTACATAATTTCAATTTTCTTGTTTTCTATTATTTCACAGATCCAAGGCAATGGTCAGAAACTGCAGTAGCTCACTGGCTCCAATGGGCGATAAGAGAATTTTCGCTTGAAGGTGTAGCGATGCAGCCATGGCAGCACATGACAGGAAAACTTATATGCGGTTTGGGAAAGGAGTCGTTTTTGGCGAGGGCTCCTGCATTCATGGGTGACATTTTATGGGAACATCTAGAAATTCTACAAAAAGGTAAGAGAATAGGAAGAAAAATCTAAAATCTGAAATCTGAAATGTGCCACGGAAAAAACAGTGCTGTCGAATTTACATGTGCCTGAAGTTCCGAACGTTCATTTGAATGAAACTTCTGAAAAAACCCTATATCACACTTATTTGACGGTCCGAAATTTATAAATTTCGAAATCTCTATAACTGACCTCCGATCTTCAATCTATCTCAAATCTGTAGATATTTTTAGTCGATTAACAATCGTGGTAAGCTTGCCATTTTCGAATTTTCGTTCAAATGAACGTTCGGAACTTCAGGCACATGAATTTACTCTGGAGCAGTAAATATAGGGACAGCATTTTTTTGCAATAGAAATTATCACAATTTTGGTAACATTCATTCATATAGACATTAAAGGCCACTTGCTCTAATGTACCCAATACTAGAATTGTGATAATTTCTACTGCAAAAAAAAAAAAAATGCTGTCACTATATTTAATGCTCCAGAGTAAATTCGACAGCACTGTTTTTTCCGTATGAAATCTGAAAATTCATATACCAGAAACAGAATATTATATTGAATACTTCGCGGAATGAAGTTTTCTCTCGTCCTTGTCCTTGGTACTATATATAAGAGAAGAACTGGGGAAAGCAGCAGCCCTGCAGCACCCTCTTGTACATCAACCCCCTTATTATTTCCCTCTTGTAGAATATTTCATAGAAATTTGAACTCGGCCGGATATTCGGGTACCTATTTCTTAGGCATGGAAAAGATATTCGGTGATATTATAAGGTGGGACCCCACTTTTGGGGACTCAATGAACTGTGTGGGTTTAAAATACTATATAATACACCTCACCTCACCTTAATACCGGACAAATGCACTCGAATTACAAGGAATCCACTTGGAAAACTAAAATCAGGTGTATATCCCATTGAGAAAATCGTCTCTATGTACCTGTTCTTCTTGTTATTGCTGCTTCTTCTTCTTATTCTTGTATTCTCATTCTTATTCTTCTTATTCTTATTCTTATTCTATGCTGTTGCTCTTACGTCCACGTGCCCATGCATGCAAGTGCAGCTTTGCACATTTCTCTTCGTATAGAAATCTCGGGTTTTCCTCCACGAGTCTTTTATATCCGGGGTGATGCGTTTTCAATAGTTTGACCAAACCTAAAAAAAAAAAAAAAAAACCCATAGGATTCTTGCACCACCCCCGTCGAAGATTTCCGGTATGTTCGTCTTATTCCGCGTATCATATGTTATGAGATTCTTCTTCTTCTTCTTCTTGTTCTTTTATTCCTTTATTTTTTATTTCTTTCTTTCCCGAAGAGAAAAAATGAAGAAATGGAAGAAGAAAAAAAAAAAAAGGAAACAGCTCAGACTGATGGGAATAATGGTTTTTTTTATTTATTTTCCATAAAACTGGCATTAAATTGTTCGGTGATCGGTTAGTGCATGCAGTGAAAGAGGTGTATCGGTGGATATAAAACAGGAAGTATAGGGTTCACCCATGATTTAACTCCACCTCTATAATCAAAGTTGCATAGTTCCTTGTGACGGGGCCACATCATCGTCGTCATTTCATACTGCAGGATAGAATTACTCAAGCTTGATTAATCGCCGCACAGACGTTTTATATGAACGTTAAATAGCAAATCGGCCCGATTCCAAGTATATAACTAAATAACTGTTCTTTTTTTCTCCCCCATATATATACTTATAATCGTCGTCGTCGTTTGTAACACTGCGAAAAACAATTAAGAGGATAACAAAAAAAAAAATTAAAAGAAATGAGCTGAAAGAAAAAACCATCACCCCATTCGGTTCGTCACGCGTTTTGCACACTTTTTTTACTATATATTATATATTCTTTCTTGATAAAAGATGAAATTTTATTGCAAATAATTATTTGATCATCACTAATGGATTATATTATATTATATTGCAAATTTTAATTAGATAGATCAAGGTACTACATACAGTGTAACGATATTATAGTTATATGTGCAATGCCAGTATATATATATATATAGAGTTAAATGCGAATATAAGTATTATAAAATTGGGTAAGTAGAGACAGCCAATCGTTTTGATTCCACGAATGGGAGCGGATATTAAGAAACACTTAAGAAACTAACTAACTAACTAACCAACTAACTCACACGAGAATTTTTCTCTATATATGTGTTGTTTGAGCTGTAGAAAGATAGATGTACCTATCCATGAACACATAAGCGATAATATATAGGTATATATATCTATACACACATAAGTACTATATACATCGCGAGGGGAAAAGAAAAAAAAAAAGAAAAAAAAAAGTAGAAACTAAAATATACTCCATCCTCTGACCTCACCGCGGTACCACCTCATACCTCTCGACGACTCATTCATAGATCTTTGTCTCTTCGTTCGCTCTTTACTTCTTTTTTCAATTTTTTTTTTTTTTTTTTTCTTTCGTTAACAAAATTTTGTCCAAATTTTCTTTTACTATATGAATGAATGAATGAATGAATGAATTTATTTTTTGAATCGTTTCTTTCTTATTATTGCAGAAGTTGACTCGGATAAACCATCCCTTGAAAATGTACCAGCAAATTTATACGAGAGTGTATGCGTACCAGATTTAGGTGAATTTATGGGATACCAAGGTACACCAAGCGTCGCAACACCGGAACACAAGAGTCCAGCTACCCCGGCAACTCCACCAAGTACTCCACAGAGCCAGGGTCAAAGTCAGGGTCAAAATCAGGGTCAGAGTCAGAACCAGTCTCAACCTCCACCACCACCCTCGGTCATAACGCTATCTCGACAATATCACAACGACGGTGAGTTCATTTTTCATCATTATTACGATTTTTTTTTTTTTTTCTTTCTGAACTGATTTATCTCGCCTATTTACCTAAAAAAAAAATCAGTTAATCTTCTGCTTGTTTTTTTTTTATTTTTATTTTTTTATTTTGTTTTTCCATTCTTACGAAATAACAAATATAGTAACTCGTATAACCGAATTGCCTCATATATGCCATTGCTACGCGGTGGTAAGCGTCAGCTTCACGCTGACTTAACATCAAGTACCTCGAGTTATGTACCTACTAATGACGGGGTCCGTTAGTTTTGCGTGTATAAGTTCACTTATACTATACATATATAGGTACATATACACACACGCTTAATACACGCCCTGAATATACACCTGGAATTGAAATAGGGTGTTCTCTTATATTTACTTTACTTTACTTTTATATATACGTATATACCGCGATCGTGTGCGTCTGCGAAAGCGTTGATCGCTGTAGAGTGTAGACCAAGGAGTTTCCACTATTACGTCATTATGTAACAAACTGCAAAATCTCTCTCTCTCTCTCTCTCTCTCTCTCTTTCCTAAAATTGTTATTCGTCATCCTCCACGATCGTTAAAATAAGAAAGACGATGGTTGCTTCGTTACGGTGTCTTTTTTTTTTTTTTTTTTTTTTCTTTTAACGTAGTACATAGAGAATCTTGGGGCTGAGTTTAAGTTCCAAATAGTATAAGTACTTCGAATCTGTTTGAAAACGATTTCGAGATTTAAAAAACGTTCAAGTTATTATAGAAGATTAGAATTCCGTAAGGTCAGAATGCTGCGTCTAGCTCAAGACTCCGAGAGTTCAAAAAATCAAAAAATATCTCAATTTTTGTAAATTTCTTACCGATCGAATAATTTTTTATTTTTTTTTATTTTGATATTTTTGGACTCCGGAAATGCTGCGGTTTAAAGATTTCTGGATTTATTGATCAAACTAATCGGTAAGGTTACGCAGCAGCCAAGGGATTCCTGCGACCGAATATCTGAACTTCCGCTATACTTCTTTTCCGGCTTCTTTTTGCTTATACTTATACTTACTGCATATTACCTGCACCTACCTCAGAGATCGAACCCTTTCAAGGATGTCTACGACTTGCGTATATAGATTGAGGGTACATTAGCTTAATATTACGTATCTTACAGCTATATAAGATTAATTTTTCTATATATTATAATAAGTAAAAAAAATTTACGATTCGCGTATAATAAAAATTAAATAATAATGATGATGATAATAATAATTAATAACCTGCCAGTGGCGCAGACAGTGATTATTAAAATTACGTCATCACCACTGACCATGGGCGAGAATAGGGGAAAGCCAACGTTGTGAAGGGTCACGGTTCGCCACCCACCCACGTTATACGTATATATATATGAACAATACCGCTCTTGATGTACAGGTAGGTAGGTAGGAGATAGATTAGGTAGTTATACTGCAGGTACAACGATCTAAAATCTAAATCATCGTCGCTATTTTGTTCATCCCCCTCAAATTTTATAATCACGAAATACATCAAATCTCGGAATCTGCAGTGAAGAACTATATATACTACATTTTATAAAGATTGAATTTCTTCTTCTTCTTCTTTTTTTTTTTTTTTTTCCATAAGAAAATAAAAAAAAAAAACTTTTCATCAAACGGGAAATATGGAACTTTTGGAAATTGTTTGTAAGATTATACAGAGATGCATGATATATAATGAAAATTCTCTAATCACGCGTTAAAATACTGTATAAATATTCCCATAATTTATGCAATTATAAATTATATACCAATTTGTTTGTTTAAGTAGGTAATTTTTAAGAAATCTACAACATATGAGTGATCCCGGATCCGTATAGACTTTTACTCACAAACTCAAGTTTTCACGCTATAAATATAAGATATATATATATATTATAATAATAATATACTTTTACCGTTTTTACCGGATGTTAGATGCGATGTTACAGCTAAAGCTACAGTCTAGTTGCATTTTCGCTTTCGGAATCACAACCGCGTTCGCATATAAGAATCGTTCTGCAGTTAAGTTTACGATCTATTATACTACGTAGGTATATACGTCATATGTTACTACAATCCCAATTTCATTTTCTTTTATAATTATAAACATACGTGAGGGGGGGGGGGGGGGGGGGGGAGAGGGGGGAGCAAAAGAAAAAAAAGAACCATACACCTTTGTAAAAAATAAAATGAAGAAAAAAAAAAAAAAGAAAAAAAAAGGCGCGAGTAAAGTACAGCTATACACGGGTTTAGTAGTATATTTCCAAGTGTTTTGAGTAGCTCAACAAGTTTCCGAAGCATCTGCCTATATGCCCTAGCATTTCGTCAAAGTGCGCAACAATACTCGTGTACGCAAGCACTGCACACCGTTTACGAGTGTGCATTCAGCGAACATCAAGGGCAATTTTGGGGTGGAGCACTAGAGCATTATTATAAAGCTATCTGCTCGGGGATTCCCCTCCCTTCTTTACACAGCTTCCGGTCGTAACAACGAACCTTACTTTTTCCTATTCGTATATATACCCGCCCTTAACATATCTATATATCGTCGAGGAGATATCTAGCCTTGCGTTCTTATATATATATCAAATATATTCAACGACAATTATATATATATATATATATATATACGTAGAAATTTCAACAACTATATCGACGCCCGATACGAATAACAGCACATTTCAGATTTCGGGTGAAAAAGAGCATGTTTCAGATTCCGAGTGAAAAAGAGCATGTTTCAGATTCCGGATGGAAAAGAACACGTTTCAGATTGAGAATGAAAAATAGCACGTTTCAGATTCACTCGAAAACTAGCACAATTCAGGCGAAGCGAATATTCCTCATTAGTAAGTGTCAGGTAGGTTTATTATGAAATTGGAAATGCATAATTATGCACAAAAACTCGATTCAATTTTATCATTGAATGATTAATTCAATCTTACAATAAACCTACCTGACACTTGCTAATAAGTAATATTCGGTTCAACCTGAATTGTGCTAGTTTTCGAGTGAATCTAAAATGTGCCATTTTTCATTCTCAATCTGAAACGTGTTCTTTTCTATCTGGAATCTGAAACATGCTCTTTTTCACTCGGAATCTGAAACGTGCTCTTTTCCACCCGGAATCTGAAATGTGCTCTTTTCCACCCAGAGTTTGAAACGTGCTCTTTTTCACCCGGAATCTGAAATGTGCTGTTATATATTCGTATCGGGCGTCGATATACTACTAATATAAATAATATAGTCAATGTATAAATTTTTTGAAAAATTGAACCGCGATTTTAATTTAATTTTCAATCATTTCTATAATTTAGTTGGAAAATTCTGGTTATAATATATTATACGTATAGCTAAACGAAAGATATGAGGTAAACCCCCGGGCAGCGAAAAAGCTTTCGGATGTATAGCTACCCTATACTTTGTTCAATCGCACGTGCCTCGAGTACCTTATAGGTATATACTATATATAGGGGATTATTTTTCATCTACTTTATATTATGTACCTATAGGCTGTTATATATTGTGAATAAGAAAAAAAAAAAAAAAAAAAAAAAAAAAAGGTTTTTGGGGTTGTCTGATGAAGGCGAGTGTATTTCATACACGTCCGGAAGACGGTATATATATATATATATATATATATATATATATATATATATATAAGGCCCTTCAGAAGCCATGGAAATAAAGGAAGTGGCGATTGTTGAAGGACAAACGGTGGTAAATCGGTGCCTAAAAATTATCCTTAAGGATTTTTAGTGAACTGAATGTTGAAACCCTCGTCAAATTATAGTCTCTAGTTCATTCACTATCATAATATATATATTATACATACAAAACCTTTTTTTTTTTTTCACTTATTATATAAAATACGAAATATAATTGATAATAAATCAATCTTTATATATAATTAGTACTAGTTCGATTAAATTTCATCGGATTTATACGTATATTTATTATAAATTTTGTCAATTGAAATTTAACTACTTACGGTCTCGAAGAAAAAAAAAAAGAAAGAAAAGAAAAAAAAAAAAAAAAAAACGGATATAAATTCCCAAATAATGTTCGTATCATGATGTGTAGGTAGGTAGGTAGGTATATAATATATATGTGCGCGAATGCCACAATGCAATCGTTTCAATGCGGTTAGTAGTATACGACAATAGCTTAACGCATACGATATAAGAATCGCGAGAAGGTATTAAGCATGGGAAGTCTGTGGCGTACTACAGAAACCATAAGGGAAACGATCGGGGAAGGAAAGAAGGACTTGGACCGTTTTAAACAAAAAAAAAAAAAAAAAAAAAGACAAGAAAAAGAAAAAAGGAGAATCAAAAGAAACACAAACAGGTATATCGCCTCGTATACCCAAATCGCGATGTATTGCAATTTATTGCACGAACCGAAACGTAACGTATAATAAATGAAATCACGTGTCATAGGATATATTTACGAAGTAATTAAAAAATCTGATTATCGTTCTTATTTTTTCTTTTTTTTTTTTCTTTTTTCCTATTCTTATTGAATATCGTTTTCGACGAAACGAAATTCGACGAATAACTATATAGTATATATTATTATAGTATATACGGAAAAATGGCATAACTGTTATAGTTGAAGAGTCTTTAGCTTCGGCGAAGGGCTTGCCTTGCGCCTTGCGTTTGGTTTGCCTTGCCTTGCCTTGCTTTGCCTTTACTAGGCGCGGGGTAAAGCGGGGTGTACTTCCGGTCCCCGCGCTGTATCACGTGCGTGCCACTGCGGTACGGGGACTCCCCTTCTCCCCCTCAAACAACGTCGCCACCCTACTGACATCCGGTATTCCCCTTACCTCATCTTCGTCCCTTACCTCACTATCCTCATCCCGTGAACGGGTCGGTCGGTCGACCTCTCTCAAAAATAGGCCCATCGTCGTCGACGAGGAGGAGACCGACGAATACGACGACGACCACGACGACGACGCGAGTTTATAACGTGTGCAGGGAGCTAGGCTATCATAGCGTTTAATATACCTTTACTCGACGTTTTATAGGGACCGTATTACATAGAAAATGACTTTATTCATAATCGGTGCAATAAAATTATTATATTATATTACATTTCTATATATTGAATCATTTATTGATATTATAAATTATTAACGTTAGTGTACATATATAGGGAACAAGGAATGAATTTATTGCTAAATTGATTCGCGGAAAATATTACAGTTCATTTTAATCGCATTATTATTTATTATCTTTCATCATATATATATATATATACATACTATTATATATTATTAAAACTATATACACAAACTGTATATATATATAAAGGAATTCAAATATATGCGATGTATCATTTATATACATATATACTGCTGTATATGCAATTCTCGGAAACATCGCAGAGATTTTCCGTCACGTACCTACCTACTTAGATAAATATATAGTATATGCGATGTATATATATATCGCGTCACTAATGCCATAAGGTCGTAAGCGCAAAAAAAAAAATTTTGTGTTTTTGGTGGCAAAATCTTTTTCGTGCCATATAACATCGTTTGGGCATATCCGCAAAAAAAATAATTTTTTGGCGCTTACGACCTTATGGCATTAGTGACGCGATATATATATATATATTCTGTCTAGATGAGATATTATAAATTCGCTTTAATTACACGAACTTAAGTAAATGTGATTTTTTCTTCTCTCTCTCTCTCTCTCTCTTTTTCTTCTCGTTCGAAAATTTCTGATTATCCTGTATATGTATAAAATAATAACGAAAAAAAAAAAAAACAGAAAAAAAAAAAAAACGAAAACTTGAATAAGTTTTAAACGTTTTACGAAAAAGTAATGTATATATGTATTTTTATAATATCGAAATTTCTACACGAGCGATATATATATATATATATATATATATATATAGGTATACACCAAAACCTCGCGAAGAGGGGTTGTAGGAGGTAGAGCGTATAGTAAGGTATGTACGTTAATAGAGGGTGAACGTAGAGGCAGCAGGTGGTTGCAGGAAAAGATCGCGTAGTATAGTATATATATATACTCTCGAAAGTTTTTCGTAGGTTTCTTCTACGAGGGCGTTTTGTCCCCCCGTTCCTTTTTTTCTTTTCTCTCTCTCTCTCTCTGTTTCTCTCTTTCTTCCCCTTCCCTTAAATTTCCACTTCCACCTCTATTTCCACTTCCACTTCCATTTCTTCCTATCTATCTATCTCTCTCTCTCTCTCTCTCTCTATACTTTTCGTACACACACACACACACATGTACATTAAATGTATATACATATCGCCGCGACTACGCGACGCCAACGTATCTATCGCTCTCTCTCTCTCTCTCTCTCTCTCTCTCTCTTACAATCAGAACTGTACAAAACTAAACGAAAATACAGTATAGGTATGTATATATATATATTAGTGTGCGCAGTGAGTGAGCACGACGAGTATAGGTGAATATGAATGTAGATGTGGAGGAGGAGGACACACGTTCATCGTTCAAGAACTGCGTTGCGTCGAGGGGGCATCAAGCATAAAGCATAAAGCATCAAGCATCAAGCATCTATAACCGCGCGGTACGTGGTATAGTAAGAGTAAGAGGTAAGAGGAGGAGGGGGGGGGGGGGGAAGCCGGGTGAGAGAGTAAAGCGCAAAGCGCGAAGCGCGAACCGTGCGCTAGCTTCTACTCTGTGGTAGGGATGGTGGGGGCGGGGCAGGGGAAGAGAGAGAGGGGAAATATCGAAAGCCGGAGAGTGGAAGCGCGTTGCGACCGCCTCAGTGACACACGCGCTCACGTCAGGTCGAGTGGATAAAACGCGGTTTGTGGGCAAAAGTTTGCGATGTGGGGGCGATTATCATCCTCATCATCATCATCGTTGTTCTCGTTCTCGTTCTCGTTCTCGTTCTCGTTCTCAATCCCGATCCCGATTTCGATTTCGTTTTCGTTCTTGTTATATCCTTAACGAATTATATCGATACCTACATCTATTATTATTATTTTTATTATATAAAAAAAACAAAAAAAAAAAAAAAACAAACAAACAAACGCGGATATTAAAAATCTTAATATATACATCGGTACTTAAAAAAAAAAAAAAATTACTAGTTTAAATATATGTGAATAATAATAATAATAATAATAATAAATTTTGCTCGTTATTCAACAAACTATAAAAAAACAAAAAAAAAAATTAATAAAACTCGACGTATTTTATATTCGGTGGTATATATAAATGAATTTTATCCGAAATGAAATTATAACACTACATAATTATTAATAATAATAATAACAATTATTATTATTATTATTATATAACAATATGTAAGTGCAATTTCTTTTAAATCGCTCAAAGTTATTTATTATAACACTTTGTGTGTGTGTGTGTGTGCATGTGTGTGTTAAAAAGGATATATCTACGTGATGTAACAATATGAACACTGTTCCTATATTATTAGCGCGAAGTTTGAAACTAATATCCTTATATTATTATTATTATTATTATATTCTATGTTTTATTCGTTAAAATAACAAGACGATATTATTATATCATATACCTAGTATAAATATATACATAGTGAGGATTTAAAAGTTATACGGATTAAGTGCTAAAAGGATTAAATACTCCAAGGGGTGCCGCCGTAAGGATATATAATACTGCGTGTTAAGATTATTTTTTTTTTTCTTTTTTTTCTATATAATTATATAAAAAATTGAATTTTATAAAAGAAAAAATACTATAGAATATTGTCAAAGCGCAAAGAGACACGAGAGTTAAGTAAAAAAAAAAAAAAAAAAAAAAAAAAGGAAATTCGCAACAAATTTGTCGACTAAAACAAAAAAAAAAAAAAAATCTAAAAGAAATAGAAAAACAAAAAACGCCCTAAGACCGTCGGCAGAACGGCGTCACGGCGGGCGTAGTGAGCGTCGGGACGTCGGGGTCGCAGCCTCCGGGGCAGGCGTCGGCCACCGCGGCGCTCCTCGGTTCATATACGAGTGGTGCATCAGGTGATAGCGGTTTAATATCAACAAATAATTCCGGACAATCTGGTAATCAAATACCTCCAGAAATGGTTCTTCAAGTATTGGATACCCTTGTGGTTCATGAACCGTTTTACGCCGATTATCCAGCTTCGTATCACGAGGCTGAACCCCTTACACACTCGTCGTCACATTCTCAGTCACATTCACCCCAACAATCTTCGCATTCGCAATACAATAACCATCATCATCATCACCAGTTATCTAGGAGCCTTACAGGCTCCGGTATGCCAGCATCGGTATCACCAGATCCAACGACACATACGCCAGGTAAAAAATCTATATGCGTGCTATTTTTTTCTTTTTTTTTTTTTTTTTAATTTATTTTTTGCTATTATTTTATTTTTTTACGAATTTTGAGACTCGAGAAAACAGAAAAGATGGTAAAATCTATAAGTACTAAGGGTCGTATAATATGATACGATACTATGCGTGGTCCCCTTTTTTATTACAATTGGACATAAAGAAAAAGAAAAAGAAAAAGAAAAAGAAGAAGAAAAAAAAAAACAGAAATAATTTTAAATGCGCCATTGTGTACGTAGTTATTCGAGGTCCAATAAGATAGCCGGATTTGTTGTTAGTGTGGGAGAGTTCGCAGGTCACCATCATAAGTTGAGAAAGAACAATGGCTGCTTGGTAGCGGTATATAACCGCACCGCGTATAGCTGCAGCAGGTAACTCGGGCGTATTAATGTATGTAGGTATATGTATATATATATATATATAGTACATTCGTGTGCGCTAACAGTCGACTTAATTTGACTGGGTTGTTAAACAGTCGGAAATATATTCGGCTAAAAGATTTTTCGATTATTATCATCATCGTTACATTATAGTAGGTATACGATGAGAAAATAGTATATATAGCTATACGGATTTTTTAATGCATGTATGTATGTACATACTACATAAAAAAAAAAGGTGAAAATATAAAATTCTCCTATATAGAATTTAATGGTAGGTACAACAACGTAAATTGATACCAATATACTTCGAAGTAGATACATAAGTACATACGTAGTAGGTACTATATATATACACATATGTATAGAAAAATGTTCAAATATTTTGAAATACATATTTATCAACATATTATACAGATATATATATATATATATGTATTATACTATAAGTCTACCTACGTCAAGAGCTCAAATCAGTTAACATAGTATATATATATTATAAACGCGGTTAGTAAGTAACTCCAGATTTTTCCTCATACATACGATAATTCTTATTACGGTTTACCGCAGGAGTTTATCACCACATACCCATGCATCCATACGCAAATGTGAACACTACGTTCGTTAGTGAGAAATAATAAATGAGTACATATGTCCAGCTAAGTCTTTATTATTTGTCCTTATTATACAGGATTATTCGAATTGAACGAGTTGTATTATTTAGGGTAGATTCCTTGACGAATTATAAGACTAAATTTCCTTTACCAAAAATTTGAGAGCCTAATAGTTTCCGAGATATGAAAGATCTTGGTTGAAAGATCGCAGAACTTATCCGTGACACGCAGACTAGGCTTTGCGCATGAGTGGAACTTGAGCGATGCCTAGTCTATGCGCGACTTGTACGCTCTATACGATTTTTAAACTAAGATCGTTCGTAACTTGGAAACTATAGGTACCTCGAATTTTTGGTAAAGGAAATTTAGTCTTAGATTTTCACGAGGAATCCTAAATCATAGCTTGATATATTAGACACACGAAAATACGGATCTAATAGTTTCGTAGAAAATCGTGAAATCCTTGTTGTATATACATGGAAAAATATATATTCGAGGTCCGTTGGCCACGTCCGGGTCCGTCTTCTTTCTGATCAGAAATTTTAGCTGCAGCTGTCTCAGAATCGGCGCGTGCCAGACCCAGGGCTAAGACTAAGGCTCAGGCTCGGCACCTGTTGTCCAGCTGACTGATACGCTGCTGTTACTACTGCTGTTGCTGCTGCTGCTGTTCCTGCTGCTGCTGCTACTTCTAGTGTTGATGCTTATATACTTGAACAATCTTTTTTTTCATTTTTATTTTTCAGCCCATTACTCCGGGTACGACGAGGCGTCAGAATACCACGAACTTGCACAGAACCATCAAACGTCTCATCACTATAGCGTAGATCCATCACCTGAATTTTATACCCAAAGCGGTATTCACTTGGAACAAAAATACCAACCACCAGCGTTCAAAAATTATCCCAGAGGTAGAGTATATATTATATATATATATATATATACCTAGTGTATACTATAAAGACTCAATTTCTCGATATCTAAAAGTATGGGTACACAGAAAAAAAGGTTAACTTGAGCCAAGAAAATTATTCTTGATTCAAGATAATTTTGCGGTCCAAAAATTTCGGTCTTCATTTTTGGACCGCAAATTTTCCAAATTTGCTTGGTTCGAGAAAAATTTTGATTTGATCCGAGAAAATTTCGGTCTTCATT